>CM046383.1:2505189-2613843 GCA_025413485.1 Ficus microcarpa
TATTTTATGAATGACCTTTGATTAATATTTAAACTTAGAACCTTCACCACATGGATTGCATGTTTGTATTCAACAATATATGTAGGGCTATGTCTCGCTCTTTCTTGTGACTTCATTATTGCCTTTACATCAATAAATTTAGACTATGTGTAATTTGATCTCTTATTTTATACTATTATAAGAACTATTATTTTATATGATCTATTATGTTGATGTCTGAATGTCTCCGGCAACAACACCCGATGTGGTCGGCCGCTCCGACTACCCTTGTCCAGTCACTCTGCTCGTGTCCTCCTGCAAGAGAAAGCACATCGAAATGATGGGGACACTGGTGTGGTGTCTGCCATGGGCACTCCGATGCTTAAGTTAGAGCAGGGTCTGATGAGCAAAGAGAGAGGCAGAGTTTTGACAATGAAGAAGTGTCCGTACCTGGAATGGAGGGAAGACCCTCTATTTATAGGTGTTCCCCTCGGGCTCGGGTACTCGGGGTGACCCGGTCCGGTCGGTTCCCTATGACTCCCGACGAGTAAGTAGGGGCATGGCACCTGAAGGTCGTGGGCCAATTTGATGACGCCACGTGGTCTTGGCCCAAGGCTAGGGGCACTAAAGTGGTTGTTGCAGGTGGCCGTAGGGATGGCCTCAGCCGGATCAGGCGGCGGAAAATAGGGAGATAGTGGGAGCAAGTGGCAGAAGGCCGCGATTTGACCTCCGTGGAATTGGGGGCCGTACTCCACAAGCAGGACAACGTACGGCGGTGCGACCAATGCTAGGTGCTCGGGGTAGTTGATAATCCTCCGAGCACCTACTGGGTTGATCCGCATTGGTTTCCGTAGAGTGGTCAGTTGTAGTCGGGTCACACTGGCCGGGAGTGTTCGGAACACAGTGGCCATGAGTACTCGGGTCACTAGCCGTGAGTACTCGTGCCACCATGACTGGGATGCTAGTGTTACCCGGGATGGTGGTGCTCGGGGCACCCTGGATGGGACCTAGCTGGACAATCCTGATGTGGCTGCTTAGTTTTCGGAGTAAGAGCCTGTGGTTGGAGTAGGTTGTAGCCTCAACATATTAATAAAAGCATTTTTTTATTGTGCGTTATTGAAACATAGTTACGTATTATCGATGGTGAAAATAAGAGATTCTATCTTAGAAGTTCTTTAATAAGTTATGCCTTAAGATCAGGTAGTCCTAGCTAGATTTGAAGGACAAAATTTTTTCAATCAATTTCACTTTTAGAATTTGTCTTTTTTTTTTTCTTTTTCTTTTTTTTCTTTTAAAGAAAGAGTGTAACATTATAATTATTATCTAAAAACAGTAGTCTTGAGAAAGTGTAATGACAATCTTGCAATTAAACATTCTCAATTTAGTACATAAAATAAAGGGAGAAGGAGGGAAATAGGCTACAAAGTTTTTTAGTGATGGTAAATAGCATAAATTTTTTCAGATAATAAGAAATAGCATATTCATGAAAAATAATGTAATTATGAAACATTATTTATGATAAAATTATCTTAAAAGTATTCTTGTAAATAAAATGTTTGTGAAAAATACCATATTTATTATAAATAATCTATTAATGAAGTATATTTATAATAAAACTATCTTAAAATTCCTCGTAAATGAACAATTAATCATAAATTCACTATTTATCTCAAAAATATTTAAAATATGTTATCTGTACTTTAAATATTTTATAGAAAATAGCATATTTGTCATTGTTTCTTTAAAAGATATATAATTTTACACTCATTATTTGTACGTATTACGTATATTTTTGTTTGCGTGCTTATATTTTCCCCCCCTTAAAAGTGGGAACATATTTTCCTATAATTTTATTTCCACGTTTGACCAATTATTTTAGCTGCGTTACCTTTAGTTGCGTACCAGTTTTGCTCCTTGTGAAATGTATACTTTTTTTTTTTTTCTTCGTTCTTGATTAAAAGGTTCTTTTATGATGTGTTCTCTTATTTTTAATTGGTGGACTGATTTTCAACAGTCTAATATAAATATCTACTTTAAAAATCAATAACGCGCGAGACAAGATTACTTTAATCATAGATCTAACTATTAAAATTTAATCTAATAAATAAAATGATAATTTATATTAGTAGTGTAAGATAAGAATTTATAGTCGTTAAATATTCCTTTACATTAATTGGAGGACGTAAAAGCGTCCAAATCATAGATGGGCCATCACAGATAATAGCAAACGGAAAAATACATAATTGGTTGGAAACTCCATGTGGCCAGTTGAAAAGATTCTGTCACTTTTTTTTTTTTAATTATTATTTTAATATAGTTATCGTTGGTTGGAAGTTACTGTTACTTATTTGAATTGATAATAAAACGTGCACAAATAAACAATAAATTCTATGTGCATTTCTATCAATTATGATTGGTACAAAATTTATGTACGTAGAAAAAGATGAATATTAATGAACTGTAATAAAGATTTCTACCGGTGTTCATGAGGTTATGTTGATGTCAATCGTCTTTTTTCAGACTTTTTTTTCTAACCAAAAAATAAATAAAAGAGAGAGAGAAATCTAGAATTGTCCAAGTAATACAAACATATTCATAAAAAGGAAGAGTTTTTAATGATTATTCTTTTTTTATAACCATGAGTGATTACCAATAAAATTATAAAAAGAAGTACATGTCTTAATTATATTTGATGACAGTCTTCTCTCTTTGATGCATTGTGATTAAAAATTTAAAGCTTCTTTCCTTCGTTTTTGCCTTCAAGTTTCAACTTTTTTTTACATTTTTTCTTCCAGTTTGCTTCTCTCTTTCATTAATTTTCTTTCGCTTTCAATTTATTTATGATTTTCATACTATGTCATAAAGTACATTAACGACGCAAAATTGTAGAAACTTATTGACTTTTTAGATCTTTTTTTTTTTTAACCAACTTTTTAAGTTTTATAGTATTAGTTTAGTATCTGAACGTCTATTTAGAAACATTAAAACCATAGAATCCATCAAGCAAATTTATATTATGTTGCATACTTAATAAAATTTTATTACTAAGAAATACTTATATAAATTTTTAACAATTTTAATTTTAACATTATATTCTTTTTTTGTGCCCCCACTAGATTTAAATCCTGACTCTGTTATTGTTCAAAAGGAACAAAAAAAGTGAAACAACATAAAATGTTTATATTTTATTTTACATAGGGAAAAATCATTAAAATGTGTGCCAATAAAATGTTTGTCAAGGATATTGGATCGATAGATTGTTAGAACAGCATTAGGTAGAGAGAAAAAGAAACATTATTCCAAAACTATTTTCAAAATAATTTTATTAAAAACCGTGATATTTATTTTCATAACATTTTGGAAACAATACCCAACGGGACCTTTTCTTTGCAATAATTATATGAAAGTTTGGCTTGGATTTGTTGGTTTGACTACCTTTACATTCGGTAAAACAACAACGAACTTTTTATTTTGAAATTAAAACAACAACAAACTTTTTAATTTGTTTTTGATTCAAACATATTTTTTGTAGTCATTGATAATAATGTCACACCACAATAGTTTTCGCAATCTTATTTTTGGAAATAGTTTCTTAATTTTTCTTGTACAAAGTTAAAAACTTTGTTGTGAAAAAAAAAAAAAAAACCACTACGAAGAAAAATAATTAAAAAGTGATAATAAACCATAATTAACATTATGAATAATAGTTTTTGTCACCAATGGATGCCTTTATAGCCAACGAGATCTCCCTGCCCTTCAACTTTACGTTCATAAAGGAAAAGGAAAAAAAAAAAAAAAGATTGCAAGGGTTATTATAAATTGAAATGTATAAAATAATTTTTTAAAAAATAAAGATGCTATGGTTTAATATTAATTAAATTATAAGAGATCTAAAAGAACAATATTTATTGTTATTTTTTATTCAATAAATGAAATTATGCTAGAAATGGAAACATAAAATAAAACGATGACATAAACAACTATCCAAATATCAAATTTTAATTGAGTGGATGTATAACATAGGTAGTATACCCAATTTATTGGATAATTTATTTAGATTCTATTTAAATAAAAATATTTATGAAATATATCAATAAGTTAAAAACAAGTTGCGTACCTTATTCACATTTATTAAGCTTTTTAAGTTGAATGCTCATTAATTGTCATAAATTTTTTCGACCAACCACCCAATTTATAATAACAGTTGGATCAATGTCTAATGATGATAGTGATAACCATACATGGCTAAATATTAGAATAACCATTGAAACCTGACCCTTGTATAAAAAGTGTTTATTTCTACTTTTAAGTTTGTTTGTTTCACTTAAGAGTCATGAGTATTGAAAAGAATATAAACGTGTCATATTCAGTTCAGAATAGAATATTTCAGTGTTGAATTTATAGGCTTAACACTGGGATCTGATATTATCATAGATTTAATTCAGTGATGACTCTACACCTTTTTAATGTTTAGGTATGAAATTTAAATAGTCTCTCTATCAAATTTAAAACGAAATTTTACAAATGATCATTTTTTCATTAAATAGAGTTGTTTCTATAAAATTTTAAATTATTATCATGTAATAGATCAGTATGTGATTATCTTTGTAATATTTAAATCATTCATAATTAATCGTAAGTATCAAAATTTCAACAAAGAAAAAATAATCAGAAATTATTTGGAAAAGAAATTCAGTGACCGAAATTGTGATTATACTAAAAACTAGGGACTCTATCCCTTTGTTTTTTTGTTTTTGTTTTTTTTTTATTTAAAAATGAAGGATTTGATATCTACGTATATATTTTGATTAAGTCAATTGTTAAACTATGATAGAATAATTAAATATTTCAAGTGTTCGAGAGAATGAGATTTTCTAACTAAAGAAGTGAAGCATCATCTCGACTGGTAGCTTTCCGAATCCCAAAGTACTTCAGTTTCCAACCATTATCCAGTTCAATCCATCCAATGGTTAGATGCTTGGGCGTTTATGAGTTCGAAATTTATACTTTAAAGATGGGATTTAGAGATAAATAGGTTTTTAAAATAAGTTTTTTATCAACTAGAAGAACTTTTAAAAATTAGTTATGATCGACTAATTTGATAATCAGTAATTGACCTTAGTCAATGATTGATTAATCATATTATAAATTATCAATTTTTAAGTCAATCAGTAATTGACTATTACTAATTAATCAAGTGTAAAAAAAAAATCAGTTTGTTAAATAAAAAAAATTCAATCATCTATTAGATCAGGTAATCAAAATAGACCACGTACATTAATTTTTATATTCATACATAAAGTTATGTTTTTATATTATAGGATCCGTACTAAAAAGTGATCATTTTTTTTATTCACTTATTTTTATGAACAATGCAGCAAAATTAAAAAAGCGAGTACTGTTTTCCCATTATAACTGCACTATCAAGAGGCGTGTGTGATTTAGCCGGAAAAAAAAAAAAAAAAAAAAAAAAAAAAAGAAGCGTGTGTGATTTTCAAAGAAAAAGAAAAAAAAAAGAAAAAAGAAAAAAATAGCAACAACAACAAGAGACCTGTGTGATTTAACAAAAAGAAAAAAAGAAAAAAAGAAAAAAAGAAAAATATAACAACAACAACAGGAGGCGTGTGTTGACAGCATTCCCTTAAGGGAAATTATTACTATTATTTTTTTTTGGTATGATGATTTTTTTTTTTTTTCTAGAATAGTTGATTATTAGTTTTTTGGTAGAAAGAATAGTTAATTATTGGTTGTTAGTCATTCTTTTGTACAAGTTAAAGAAATAGTGCTTTTGCAGGGAAAAAAAAAAAGTTAAAGAAACAGCGGGGGGGTCTTTAGCCAAAAAAAAAAAATCTTTGGTAGATTTTCATTTATATATCATATTGATAAAACTCATTTTTAAACTGTTATAATGTAATCGAATAACTAAGATGTTATTTATGCCTATAACTATAATGCACATTACCTCATAGTATTATAGACTAAAAATTAAAAAAATTCAAAGAAACTAAAAGTTTATGTTTGATTTGTCGGTTGAAGATAAAATTTTCAAGTTAAAATTGGTTGACTTTTAAAAAAAAGAAAAATTATGAGATGAAAAAAATATAATTTAATTCGAGTTGAACTTGAATGTCAAAAAAAAAAAAAAAAAAAAAAAAAAACTTGTTGGCAACAAGCTCCCACCCTCTCTGACGTTGACGAAAAACCCCTCCCTCCCCCCAACGCTGGTGATGAGTGCCCCCCCTCCCCGATGCCAACGAAGATCCTTTCCCTCCCACAACCAAATATGCACCCCCTGCCAACGCTGATGATGACAACTTTCCCTCACCCCCCTCCCCCTCCGACCCTCCCAGCTGATGCTGAGGAAGGCTCCCCCCTCCCCCAAACCAGATTTGCACCCCCCTCCCACCATGATGAGGCCCTCCCCTCCTTAGGCCTATGACTTCAGGCGACGGATAACCCACCCGAGAGCCTGATGATCCCAGGTAACAACCTACCATTGACCCTATGACACCCCCAACGACGACAAGCCCTTGCCCAATTGATGTTGAGCGTCTAACCTTTCATCGGAGAATGCTCCTTTTTTTTAATATATTTTTTTAAATTATTTGTTTAATATGTTAATTAGTCTATACTACTATGAGATAATGTGCATTATAATTACAATACACAAATAACATTTTTATCGTTCGATCACATTTAAATGGTTTAAAAATAAAACTATACTAATATAGTATAAAAATAAAACTCTATTACGAACTTACCCCAAAAGGGAAAAAAATAGTTGGGGATGTGCAAGACTTTTTTTGTCCCCTTTTTTGAAGAAAATTGCTATGCATTGAAAACAAGGGAATAAACAAAATAATAATAATAAATAAATAAATAGAGAAAGAAAAAAAAATTTTGTTACAATGAGTTAGGTCAAAAATATTTTCCTTTTTTGGGATAACTTCCAAAGTTACCATCTTTAGCCACCAGTTAAGGATTTTTATTTTTGCTATTTTAATAGGGAGTGATTGTGGTAGAGCTTCTTTTAGAGTAACTACTAATAGAGCTTTTTTTTTGAACCATTAAGATTTAATTGAACGATTGAAATGTTGTTAGTGTACCATACTTATCATATATCTTATCTCATATTACCTTTCCCACCCCAAGTTTTCTCTGTCGCCAGCGACCTTCCCGCCGCCACTAGCAATAGATGCCGGTGAACGTCCCGACGCCTGCGACCCACCCCTAACCCCGGATGCCCCCCACTAAGCCCCGGTACCCCCCCAGTCGGCCCCTAGCCCACCCAGCGCCCCCCACCTCGGCCCCCCCGACGGAGACCTTCCCTGGACCCCCCCACACCCCCGACATGACCGGCTCCCCCTGGCAAGAGAAGAGAGAAAGAAGGGGGGTAGGGGTCCCCGTCGGGTATGGGTGGGGTGGGGGGTTGGGGGTAGGGAAAGAAGAGAAGAAAGAGAGAAAGGGGAAGAAAGAGAGAGGGGGCTAGGTAGGCCTGGGTAGGGGGGCCATGGGGCTGGGGGGAGAGGGGATGCCGGGGAATGGGGTGGCCGGGGCTGGGTGGGGGCCAGCTCGGTGAGGGGCGTGGCCTGGGGTGAGGGGGTCCGGGGAGGGGGGACCTGAGGTGGGAGTGGGGGCCATGGGGGGAGGGGGTTGCCGAGGATGGGGTGGGGGGATGGCCGGGCCTGGGGTAGGGGGCTTGGGGGTGTGGTCGCCGATGTTGGCGGGTCACCCCCAACGGCAGTGAAGTCACCGGCGACGAAGAAGATTAGGGTGGGAAAGGGTAAGATGAGGTAAGTTATATGGTAATTATGATATACCAATAATATGTCAACTGTTCAATTAAATCTTAATAATTCAAAAAAGAACTCTACTGATAATTACTCTGGGAGAAACTTTACAACAACCTCTCCCATTTTAATAAGCCTCTAGTTTTTTTATTGAGCAAAAATAACGTGAAGAAACACAAAACAAGTGATGTTATTGCTCAAGTCATACTTTTTTTTTTTTTTTTGGGAGAAAAGTTGCTCAAGTCATAATAGAAAAAGATTAAAACTTTATTTGACATATTAATTTAACTCTACCTAATTTTAATTTTTTCATTAAATTTTTATTTTTTTTAAATATTAATAAAAATTATAATTAATTTTTAAAAAAATTAACCAATTTCAATTTAAAACTTTTAACTTAGAGCGTGTTTGGTGAATGAGTTTAATTTAACATTTTTAAGTTTTAATAGTAATTTTTTAGAAAAGATAAAATTTTTTTATAAAAAGATAAAAATTATGATAAAAAAATATAATTTAATTTAAAATGAGTGTGAAATCAAATATACCCCTGTATACTAGTTTAAAGGATTGCCAATCGAGAAAGAAAAAAAGTCACATCCGTGTATGTTGGTAAAAAAAATTAAAATAATAATAAAACAAAAAGAAAGTGGATAATAATAGCATCGTCAGAGTTTCAGACAATATTAAATATTATAATAATTAAACATAGCACGCACAAAAGGACTATAAAACATGGATAGACATCGCCACCACTTGAGGCGTGCTCTTTGCGCGTTGTTGGCACACGCACAAACCCCTCTGTTTTGTGCTGGTCTTTTTCTGTCATTATTATCACTTACACAGCAATGTCTTTCTCTTCATTTTCTCTCCATCCAAACAAGGACAATTACAACAGCTACCACCCTCTTCCTGACTCAGAATCAGAAATCAACCTGAAACATGTTACAAACAACAAATCAGAGGCCTCGTCTTCTTCTCCTCACAGACAGGCTCGAATCAACGGATACGTTCTCGCCGGAGCAATTCTGGCGTCCACGAATTCTGTTCTCCTAGGCTATGGTGAGTTCAGAGAAGGGACTTGATTCGAAAGATGATTCGAAATCTTTTCAAAGGTTGAAACTTTTCTTGTGTCTGTTGTGCAGATATCGGAGTCATGAGCGGCGCGGCGCTTTTCATCAGAGAAGACCTCGGAATTTCAACGACGGAGGTCGAAATCCTGGTTGGTTCGTTGAATGTGTGTTCCTTAATCGGATCTCTCGCGTCGGGAAAGACCTCGGATTCGATCGGCCGGCGGTACACTATCGTCCTCGCGGCGCTGACGTTCCTGATCGGCGCGATCCTGATGGGACTCGCGCCGTCGTTCCTCTTTCTCATGGCCGGCCGATTCGTCGCCGGGATCGGCGTCGGATACTCTCTCATGATCGCTCCGGTCTACGTCGCCGAGATCTCCCCGGCCTTGACCCGCGGCTTCCTCACCTCCCTCCCGGAGGTCTTCATCAATGTCGGGATCCTCCTCGGCTACATCTCGAATTACGCGCTGTCAGGGCTTGCGCCGGGTGTGAGCTGGCGGCTGATGCTCGGAATCTCGGCAGCACCGGCGGTGGCCGTCGCGATCGGGGTTCTGGCGATGCCGGAGTCGCCGCGGTGGCTGGTGATGAAAGGCCGGTTGGAGGAGGCGAGGAATGTTCTGGTGAGAATCTCCGACACGACGGAGGAAGCGGAGAGGCGGTTGTCGGAGATCATCAAAGCGGCGTCGTTCTGCAGCACCAACTGGCGAGGACAAGGCGTCTGGAAGGAGCTCCTCTTCCGGCCGTCGCGTTCGGTCCGGAGAATCCTCATCGCCGCCATCGGAGTCAACTTCTTCATGCAAGCCTCGGGAAACGACGCCGTTGTGTACTACAGCCCGGAGGTCTTCGGAGACGCCGGGATTCAGAACAAACGACAACTGGTCGGCGTGACGGTGATAATGGGAATCGCGAAAACGACATTCGTTTTGATCTCGGCTCTCTTTTTGGACAACTTCGGAAGAAGGCCGCTTTTGCTATTGGGATCAGCCGGAATGGCCTTGTCACTAGCTGGGCTGGGCCTGGGGTCCAAGTTTCTTGAGTATGCCGCGCCCAAGCCGGAGTGGGCCGTAGTCTTATGTGTGGTGGCAGTGTGCGCGGCGGTGTCGTTCTTCTCAATTGGGCTTGGGCCCATTACGTGGGTGTACTCGTCGGAGATTTTCCCGCTCAGGTATCGGGCCCAAGGTTCGAGCTTGGCGATATCGGTGAACAGGTTGGTGAGTGGGTTGGTTTCGATGACTTTTTTAAGCATTTCGAAGGAGATAACGTTTGGAGGAATGTTTTTTGTTTTGTCGGGTGTAATGTTTGTGGCTACTGTGTTCTTTTACTTTTATTGTCCCGAGACTAAAGGAAAGAGTTTGGAGGCGATTGGGGCTCTGTTTGAGGACGAGGTTCATCATGAGAAGAACGATAATAATAATAATCATGGCTACAAACTCCTTTCTTGAGACAACATTTTATGATCTTAGTGGGGGGAGAGAGAGAGAGAGAGAGAGAAAGATTACATGTCATTTGCCAAAGTTGCCTTTCAAGTGGGTTTTGACAGGCAGTTTGGTTTTATTGTTGCATGAGAAATAAAAAAGCATTCTTTTTAGGACATGAGGAGATTTTGGAGACAAATAGTTTAAATTTTGATGTTAGAAGATAGTTATTTTTAATAGTAGGTAGGATTTTCCCCAATGGCTTGGGTATATATGTGTGTGTATATATATATATATATGTGGGGCGTCTCGTGTCCGGCACCGCATTTTTTTGCCGGACACAAACGGCACCCCCCGGAGTGGTCGCCCGGCTGCAAAGTTGGAGAGGTCGTAGACACACAACTTCGGTGTCCTCGTCAATGGCCACCTCAAGGAGTTGTACAAGGTCGTAGACAGTCTAAGGATGCAACCTTGCAGATGGGTTGAGGGGAAGGGGAGAGGTGATAATGGCAGCGGGTGTTTGTTGGGTTGTACCGGTTAGGGAGATGGGTTGTATCAGGTGCACTCCTCTCTCTTTCTCTCTGTCTCTCCACCGTAAGTCCGACTGCCGTACGGGAGAGCATATATATACATATTATATATGTACACTTTCGAGTAGACTAGAGGTGGTGTTTCTTGTATATAGATGAAGTCTAGTTATGTTAATTTTTCGATTCATCCTAAAAGCTTATACTTTCTACATTCTGTTTATATTTAGCCTATTAATCTATCTTAAAAGTTTAAGCGGTTATTAGAAGGCACATCGATAATAATTTTATAATCTAACAAATTGGTGGGGGTGGTATGTTGTTAATCACATTGATTCTTGTAGACAAGACTTTAAGCATATTGCACATACTTATAAACCTAACTTAAGCACCAAAAGACCTTGAATTACATATCAAAATGTTGTTGGCTTTCCACATTAAAGTAATACAAGACTATGTTGGATGCTTGGATGTGGCTTTTAAAAATGCAAGGAGTCACACAGCAAAATTAGCTAATAACTCTTCCAAAAGCCTTCTATATACTTACGACAGGCTATGCCTCGTAGAAGCCGAATACTTATATATATATATATATATATATATATATATATTATTAGGATGCTAATATAAACTTTTTATGTAAATTATTTTTAATTATTAAATATTTTAAAATAATTAATTTGTCAATTAATATATATTAATATGGTTTAGTTAGCGTGAAAAGATGACAATATTAATGCATTGTAAGTTTTTAAACACTTTCTAAAAAATGACCGAACTTTATTTTATTTAGGTATTGATTAATCATAATCAATCAGTTACACATATTAATATTGATCAATCGGTCAACCATTGATTAATCATTTTTTTAAAGAACGTTTATCTAATTGTATAAAATTTCAAACATTTACTTAAAAAAATTATTAAAAAAAAGACTATTTATTCATACATCCCTTACATCAATTATCTTGAATAGATCCTTTCACTGAGTTTAGAATTTACTGTGACCCTAATAAACTCACTACCCCATTTAACGTGCGTTGTTATTGTGACAAAAAAAAGTAGCTATATAGACCGAAGAGTAGACGCAACACAATAATTTATACAAAAATGGTTAAAGGAATACCACGTGGTGAATTTGACTAGACAAACATCCACCATAAGAACGAATAAAAGATTACTTCTTTTTAGAGTTTTTTAGACAAAAACACTAAGCGTCTGTTCGGTTCGCCGGTTGAAGATGAAATATTTAAGTTAAAATTGATTGATTTTTCAAAAATTAATTTTAAATTTTGTTGACTTTTCAAAAAAAAAAAGAAAAAAGAAAAAAATTGAGATAAAAAATACAGTTTAATTGAAGTTGAACTGAAACGCGAAATAGAGCCTTAAAGCAATTTTAGTGTTGCAGGACGTGTCGTTGGTTTAGTTCCTTGTGTGATGCCAAATTTCAGCATTTCATGCAAATTTTGTCTGCCTTTCTCAAACGGCACTCAAACGGCACAAAACCGCCCATTCACTTTCACATTCCTCACCTACCCTCAAACACTCCATTTATTTGATCCCTCCCCACACACACAAAATAAACAACTTCCTCAAAATCAAAAAAAAAAAGGAAGAAGCTTTCTCTGCAGTGTCTCCTCACATGGAGGCCAGGACTGTACTTCAATTCCAAGATGGGAATTCTAATTTTGGTAATAGTGAAGCTGGGATAAACAAATACACTCTTCTCTGCGCTCTTTTGGCCTCCACTAACTCTATCTTGTTGGGTTATGGTGAGTTCCTTATTCCTATTTTTTTCTTGTTAATTAAATTTCATTTTTCACTTTTCTCTTTAGATCTCATATATACAAATACAAATATATAATATATATATATATATATGTATATAAATATATGTAGATATTGGAGTGATGAGTGGTGCAGTGCTTTTCATAAAAGAGAACCTGAAAATAACATCAACACAAGTGGAGATTTTGGTAGGCACATTAAATGTGTTCTCTTTAATACGATCACTAGCATGTGGTAAGACCTCGGACTATATAGGCAGGCGTCACACTATAGTCTTGGCCGCAACAACATTTCTAATGGGTGCACTTCTCATGGGCCTAGCACCATCCTTCCCATGCCTACTGGCGGGCCGGATTGTCGCCGGCATCGGCGTTGGCTATGCCCTCAACATCGCTCCCGTCTACACCGCCGAGCTCTCCCCTGCCATGTCCCGGGGCCTACTCACCTCCCTCCCGGAAGTGTTCGTCTCATTTGGCATTTTACTAGGTTACATACTCAATTACGCCTTGTCAAGCCTTCCGGTTCACATAAATTGGAGGCTGATGCTCGGCCTCGCAGCGGTGCCGGCGATCGGTGTCGCTTTCAGCGTCATGGTTATGCCGGAGTCACCTCGCTGGCTGGCCATGAAGGGCAAATTGAGTGAGGCAAAACAGGTTCTTGTCAGGACTTCCTCCACCGAAGATGAAGCCGAGCTTAGGTATCAGGAAATTACAAGGGCCGCTTTGGGCTTGGGCTCGGCCCATGAAGGTGATCCAAATGGTTGGAGCGGACAAGGGGTTTGGAAGGAGCTTTTGGTTAGCCCAAGAAGGCCCATTCGTCGGATGCTTGTGGCGGCAATAGGAATCAACTTTTTCATGCAGGCAAGTGGAAACGACGCCGTTATATATTACTGCCCGGAGGTTTTCAGAGCCGCTGGAATCCACAGGAAAAAGCATCTCTTTGGTGTGAATGTCATTATGGGCCTTGCAAAGATGTGCTTTTTGCTGTTCTCGGCCCTTTATCTGGATAAATTCGGGAGACGGCCTCTTTTGTTGTTGGGCTCTGCCAGGATGGCGGTGTCGCTCGCGGGACTGGGCTTGGGCTCGAGGTTCTTGGAGGGCTTCGACCGCAAGCCGGTTTGGGCCATCGTGCTGTGCACTGTAGCCGTAAGCGCCGACGTGTCGTTCTTTTCGATTGGGCTCGGCCCAATTACATGGGTATACTCTTCGGAGATTTTCCCGATGAGGCTTCGGGCCCAAGGATCGAGCCTAGCGGTGTCGGTAAACCGGTTGGTTAGTGGGGTGGTGTCAATGACATTTCTTACAATTTCTAAGGAAATAACATTTGGAGGAATGTTTTTTGTGCTTGGGGGTGTCATGGTGGTTGCAACAATGTTCTTCTACTTCTTTTTGCCAGAGACAAAAAGGAAGACCTTAGAAGAGATGGAGACTATTTTTGATGATAAAACTAACCCTAATTGAGTTAGGGAAATGAGACAGATGTAAAAATAAATAAATAAATAAATAAATAAATAAATAAAAATACATGATTTGGATTAAAAGTGTCAGATGAATAAGAAAAGAAAGTAAGAATAGCTTCAACATATAAGAACCACTTCTTCCTTTAATGCTCTATTTAAAAAAATATATATCTTCAAAATTTAATATTAATTGTCAGGAGGTCGTTAATTAGGAGTAAACTACATTCTTCATTTTATTTTTATTTTATCAATAACAAAATATGCTACATGCCTAATGTATATTTACCCAGATTTTTGTTCTTTTGTTCATTTTTTTTTTAGTCAAACTATAAAACAACACAAGAAATTTCCCGCAACAAGAAAATTACATCGTGATCTGGATCGCTTATTGCACAAAAACAGGAACGGAACCAAAAAAATGTAACGCAAGGACTATAGATGGGAATTTCCATAGTAGAAATTAGTTATTACCTTTTAACTATTGGATTAACCTTTTAACGGTTTCATTTGTTTATGAATAAGAACAGTTTTTTGTGTTACGTATTATAAATTTTCAACATGAAAAATAGGGTAGATATCAATTCTTAAAAAAAGTTAATCCAATATGTTAAAACTACAGGTTCTTTAATTGATGGAGAAACTATGAGAGTTCTGGTAAAAACTCCCTGTATGTATACATAAAAGAAGACAAGGAAAAGCAAAAACACAGGGTAGGTCCAATGTCAAATCCCAAAAGAAGAACCACCAATGTCTTTTCAACCAGTTCCAAGCCCCTTGTTCAACGTACAAAAACCAGTGCAGGCTTTGTTTTTGTGATGAAACTGAGAATCATCAGAGCAGAGCAGCTTATAAGCGCCATTAATACTGGTGAATCCAAACTATCCAAATTCAAAAAATATTAAAAAAAAAAAGAAAAAGAAAAAAAAAAAGGGGTATTCTAGTAAAGTTATTTCCAGGGTGGCAGGTGGTGGAGAATCAGATGATCTCAACTCTCACCCGTGCCAATCATGAATATATATATCCGATTGCCTGCCTGGCTTATTGGGGCCAAGAATTTTTGTCACGGCTGAAGTTTCTACAATAGCACTTCATTTATATAACAAAAAATATTATAAACATCGACTTTAATATCAACTTTTAAGTATAAATTTTTATGATATTTGAGTTGTTGTTTTTTTATTTGTATGTGTTTAAAGTATTATCATATCAATTGATTGATCCTGTCAAAAAAAATATGACACGTGAGACAAATTCAAAATTCAGGGAACAAATTGGGAGTTTTTAAAATTCATAGAATAAAGTGATAATGATCTTAAAATTCTGGACATAGATGGGAAAAATGTTATAAGTTTTCTTTTCAATATATATATTTTTTCGACTAATCAGCATGAAATATAAGAGCAGTGCTAGATAATACAAGAGGTTAAGTGTGGGCTATTTAATATTCAGGAGGCCAAGTAAGAATTTTAAAATTCAGAGGATAAAGTGATAATGATCCTAACGTTCAAAGGGGAGATGAAAATAACACATGCTTATTTTATGTGATGTGCCTAGCAAAATTTGATCATTCCCACGTTAAGAAATATTTTCTATCTTTTTGAAGAGCCAATTTCTTTGTGTGGAGCCAAATAGATTTAGCTCGTTTCTATTGACGTTGGAAGCATCTGCGGAAAAGCTAAAGAGTTTATTGGATAATAGTAACCATGAAGTTATGGAAGAAGCTAAGATACATTAATTTTTGGGTTAATTTCATATTCGGTCTCTGAATTATAAGTTCGATCCTATTTTAATTCCCAGACTTTAAAACATTTTTAAACTAGTTCTCGAATTATTAATTTATCTTATAATAGTCTTTCTCTCTAAAAGTCATTATAAACAGGATTTTAATTATCATTTGAAGATCAAGTACATTTCAATCAAGATTAATTTTGTCATCATAATGTTAGAATACAAGTGTGTGTGTGTGTTTTTTTTTTTTTGGTTGAGAATCTAAAATTTCCAAAATCTAGATATAGAATGTAAAAATATCGAAATTAAACCTGATTAAGGTAATTATAATCTAGTATTTAGCAATGGCTTTGAGAGAATGTGTATTATAAAACAAGTCAGTAGCCTGAGAACTAAAACTGAGTAAGCTTCAAGAGAATGATTCGGAGTTTTTACAGAGTGAAACCATAAAGTATCAGACATGAGATGGGAATATTTTAAAATTTGAGAACTGAAATTAGATTGGACCCAAAATTGAGGGAAAAAATTAAGTGAAACATTTTTTTTGGGGGAGGGGGGAGGGGGGGGGGGGGGGTTATGCACAATAGAGATGAATTTTAGGGAGTGGAAGATTGAAAAAATAATTTGATTAGTGTAAAAGTTTTTTCAAGGACTACTTTTTATTTTGAACGGTTGAGAGTGATCCTTTCTTCCCACGCGCGTAAAATCGAATTTATACCATAATTTGCCCATGAATTGGTTTAGAAAGTGTAGTCTCTATTACTTGAACTTGTGGTAATTTAGTACCTAAACCTCACAGCAAATGAGCAGTAAATATGCACCAATAACTGACTTTAAGGATCCGTTTGATTCATTAGTTTGAGTTGAAATGTTTTAGTTGTAATAGTAAATTTTTTTGAATTTTCAGAAAAGACAAAAAATTTTTTGAAAAAAAGACAAACTTTTTGGGAAAAAGACAAAAAAAATACAGTTTGAATTGAAATGAGATGATAAAGTAAACATACCCTAAATTTATGAGTTCAAATTTTTGCTGGTCGCATATCCAGGAGAAAAACAAAGGAATTGGTCTGTAAGAACGACAAGCAAGAGAAAACAAAACATACATACATACATATATATATATATATATATCTATATACAAACTAATCTGGGACAAAAAATTAAAATAAAAATTAGTCGATCACGGGTCCTGATCATCATATTTGTATTGCGTGCAAAAGCCAGGGCCCTAGATGAGTACGTCATGAATTGACTTAATATTAGGCAATTTGACTTTTTATTGTGAATCTTCAACCCATTTGCACGTTCAGCTGTTGTCTTGTTGACCACCATGTAGGCCCTCCCCTATATATGCAGTGCATCTCTTTTGTTGATTTGAAAAGATTATATACATATATATATGGAGGATAACTCTGTTGTGGCCGGTGTGAGAGAGAGGGACAGAGAGATAGTATAATATGAGAAGTTATATTTAAGTCCATCTTTTCTCTGATTAATGTTGTCCATTTTCGCATCCAACAATTTTCAAACAAGCTGCCGTTCATATCCGACAAAAAAGAGTTGTCGGACACCATAGTTGGTGTCTACACACACACACAACATGCACTTGCTCAAAAGGTACAAAAGATCATGACCTGAATGTTTAAGGAGGTGTTTAGGGCCGGTTCCATCTTAGACGGAGTTTTGATTATTCAATTACAAAACTCCCCGAATCTACATATCATCTTTTCTCTTTTTCTAAATCTACAATTCAACTTAAAAGGTTCATAACTTTCTTATTTTAAATCGAGGTAAAATGATTTTTATATCAAAATACTCATAATAATGACAATCTAAATAAGACAAGATCCATTTTATATTTTTTTCTCAACACATTTCAAATTTTTGCACTATTTTCAAATCAAAATATGTTTAAATCACGGTTCTTTTTTAAGTCACAATTCAACTAAATACACATTTTCAAATCAATATCTAAAACTTTGTCTCCAAAAATCTCCAAATGGATTAGATCTTATTATGATGTGTAAGTAAACAAAAAAAAAAAAAAAGGTTAACTAAACCTGATAGGTTTAAATCATAAAATTGCCCATATCTAAATTTTAAACGGTCAAACACACATCATATATATATATATATATACACACACACACAGAAACAAATATTCCATGTCAATATCAAAACTAAAAGCAATGAGATTCATTTTCAATCATTGGTCCCTTAAGTTTTAAACTAAGACGCATTAATGAGGAAAAAGGTTGATAAGAGACTTCCAAGCTTTCCCCAAAGCTCTTTTGTTCATTGCCTTTGTCTTATTACCATGACAGATATTCTTCTCAATGTAAGTTCGTGAAGGGAAGGGCTGAATTCATATATTCATAGTCATCGTAAAGGACAACCAGCCATGAAAAGTGGATTTAAAATATAACCAAGTATTGCCCCAAAAGTCAAATAATCCAAAAAGTGAAAACGCCCGTGCAAAAATATATTGCTAGTCACCCCCCATTTTATCCCATCTTTCAAAACCCAAGTTTAAAATATATATATATTTTAAGGAGCACAATATTAATTCTAATTTCTTAATATCAATTTATGTGGTATTTGAATTGTAATTTTACAATAATAAGTGTTTAAAAGATTATTTACATAAATTGATTACATCATTTAACGAAAAGATAATAACTCACTGTCACATGAGTTGATACTTAAAATTTAGGATTAGAATTAATATCCGTGTCCATAACACTATTTTTTTTTTTTGGCAGCACTTTCAAAACTCAAGTTGGAAATCCAACAATGGGGGTTTGAAATTTTCAGAGCCGTTTACAATTGGATGAGCCAAACCAATATATAGGCACAATAAAAATGGATGAGGAAACCCATAGAATTTTAGTAGTTTTCTTCTTGTCATTGTTCTAAATTAGCCTTGAAAATATGAAATAAAAACTACGCCAAACTGTCTCTTAGTTCTTGGTTGGGCATTTGCTGTAAAAAGGGTAAGAGTTGCTCTCTTTGATTTGTTTCCACATTAGTTGGAAGTTTCTAAAGACTTTGAGATGCTTTTTGGAAAAAGATAAGATCAGAGAGAGAGATAAGTTGGAGATTAATAATGTTCATGTTCTCGAGGGGTTAATGATCAGCCCGCCCTTTTTGGGAAATTGAAAATTTTGATGAGAAGTGCTCAGTAAGATTGAAATTACTTCTTGGTTTTAGGCCAAAAGATTAGGACTCTTTCAAATTTGTCTTTTAACCATTGTACGAGTTAGAACCCGGACACGAGAATGTTGACAAAAATTCTACATTAAAAAATTGAATTTCTAGGTTGAAACATGTAAAAAATGATATTTTAAAATCGTTTTTGGCATTATGGGACAAAGAAAAGTTGAGAATATTGCCTTTGTCTTCCACCACGTGGTTAGATCTCTTGTCATTTCAAAACACTCACAACTCTCTCTCTCTCTCTCTCTCTCTCATGTAAATGAAGACGTTTTGGTAAAATATAGCTCGTAAACATGCACGTAGCGTAATTAAATATGACAAGTATGACGATGGAGTGTAATGGTCTAACAGTAATATATTATTATGGTGAGTCACTATTAGTCAAAAATTATATATTTGGTGGTCTTTTTTGGGGTCGTAAATGCTTATTTTCTATCGGTTTAGTACTCGATTTAACAGGTATTATTAGCACATCAACACATCTGATGGGGTTGGAGTAATACGCTTCTTGTGCAAGAGTGGGGTTTGTCTGTAAAGCCTTTAACGAATATTTTTGTCAACTTATGGCGAGCTCCTTTGATATCGATAGGGTATGCTAACCAAACAAAAAAAAATGGGAGGTGGGGGGTGGGGTGAGAAGCTAGGAGATTAATTAAATTGAGTAGAAATTAATGAGATAGTCAAAGAGAAAGTGGAGATTTACTTTGTTAATTAAAGGAACATATATATATACACACACACATACACATAAGGTGTTTTGATATGTGTAGTAGTGCGTGACAAAAATAGGTGTTGGCCGACGATCCCTTCCTCATATCCATGCTTTAAAGTATATGAAAACGTCTAAATTTAAAGCATATTCGAACGGTGGTTGTCCTTGCAAAGAGAGCCCCACTCAAACAAAACTGCCGAGTCCTGTCGTCCCCTCGAAACCTTTGTTTGGTAAATAATATCATTTATTTAGAGACGTACCACCAAGATCCTTCGGACCCATTATGAATAGACTAATCGCCAACAAATACAGATCATACACTCAAATATATTATATATCTATATATCTATATATGCATGCATGTATATTTATGTACTACATGTCTGTTGGGAAATCCTCGAGCATTAATTATTTTATTTGTCTTTTGACAAACACACACACACACATATATCTATATAGTAGTTAGATCAGGAAAAAGAAAAAGCATGATTAATGCATTTCTAGGTCCTAATTGAAGATGGGATAAAAAGTAAACTACGAGTTTAATTAACTGCAACTACTAACGTGACTAATTAATCTGTGATTATACAGCAGATCAGAAACAATTATATATTAATATTGTAAAGGTCAAAGTGCTCGTGAACCCTTATAAAGTAATAATATATAACACATTCACGAAAATAACAGTAGTAGTACCGCGTGTGACTGTGTGTATATGCTTAAATTACTTTGTTTTAATTTTTAATTATTTCTTAGAGGGGTTGTGAATTTATTATATATATTACTGTATCCCCTCAAAAGGCTAGTTACTCGCGTATATATTTACACACACACAGACACACGGGTCAGCTATGTAATTCGAGGTCTTTAATTTGGTTTTTTCGGGATGCGTAATTTATTTTCCGACAGCAAATTTACGGACAATCTGTGTGATTATTTAATTCTTAATAACTTTGACATTAATTAGTTAGGTATAATTTGTCCTAAAAGTGATGTAATTATGAAGTTACGCTGTTTTGGTTTTGCTAGTGAAGTGATTTTAGAAATGATTATTTTATGTCTGATTAAAAGCAAATCTAGTTAAGAAGGTAAAATTAAAAATCTGAAACTTTCTCCAAAAAAAAAAAAAAAAGAAAAAAGAAAGCTAAAACCAAGCAAGCATGATATTATTTTTTCTGAGCAGTTATAGTTGAACTTCATGATCTCTTCTTCAAATATATGTATGTCTGACTTTATCTTCCCCATTTAAAAAAAAAAAAAAAAGTCTGACTTTATCGACAGCAATGTCTGAAGAAAAATTTTTTTTCCCCTACTGCTGCTGGGGCCGGATTAGGTATAAAGGACAGATTCAGGTTCAAAATTGAAATGGTTTGTTATTAGGCAACAGGGGGGATCATAATAGTCAATGTGTAATATAATATATGACATTGCTAATTAATGACATTTTAAAATGTCTGAAATTTAAATACGAAAGATTTCAAACTCTATGGGCATGTTTGGTTGGTTAGTTTGAGTTAAAATATTTTAGTTGTAATAGTAAATTTTTTTGAATTTTCAGAAAAGACAAAAAAACCTTTTGAGAAAAAAACAAAACTTTTTAGAAAAAAAACAAAAAAAAATATAGTTTGAGTTGAAATGAGATAATGAGGCAAACAAAGCCTATATCTAAATATACAGTAAGTAAAATGTGAAATTATCGATAATATCTGTCTGGAACCACTTATTTATTCTTAGATTAAAACCTTAAAAGCACAACTATTCTCATTGACTAGATATCATCTATCACTGATTTTAAAGTTTAAACCAACCAATACCAAATTTACGACCCAAAAACACGTTTCAAATTATTTAAAAAAAACCGATTACATTTGTCCTTTGTAATTTTCAAAATGTTAAAGATTTTCTACTCCATATTTTCTCCCGAGGGAAAAGAAAATTAAAAAGGGTAATAAAATCAACAAAAATAAATAAATAATAAAAAATTACAACTAATCAAAAGACTTCTCTTTTAATGAGGACAAAGAAACGACGAAAATACAGCCAAAAAGTTTCCTCATACCCTTTCTATTTCACCATTAAAATGACTTGCACTTTCGGTTTCTCATGCAATTATATCACCCCCTCCTCTCTCTCTCTCTAAAACAAACTTCTTCCTCACCCCCCTCTCTCTCTCTCTCTCTCTCTCTCTCTCTATCTACTCCAATGGCGGAAAACCGATTCAAACACAAGCTCTCACGCATGTTCCGTGGCTCCTTCGGCTCGTGCCGATCCCGACACAAGTCAGACGTCGTCGAGAAATTTGCTCTCTCGCCGGAGATAATGGAGGAGAGCCACCACAGCTTCCACATGGTCGAACCAGTTACAAAGGCTCGTCCTTTCCCGTCCATTTGCCGACCCAAATGGTCCGAACCCACAGCCGAAATCGACGTCAACAACTGCATCAAATCCACCATGGACGTAATGCTACCCAGACCCAAGCTCTCCAAACGCCTCTCCCCTTTCTCCATGGCCGTTTCCGATCTCCCCAAGTCCTTCCCTGTTCACTCTGTTTTTCCTCTCAACCCCTTCTACGAACAGAGCAAAAACAAGAACAAGAACAAGAACAAGTACAAGAACAAGAGAAGCCAGTACAAGAAGAGTACAAAGAAGACGGCCCAGAAGAAAGAGCTCTTCCCGTTCAGCTGCTCTTCTCTCGACAGCAACCTCGGAGGGTGGTGGTTCAGCAGCGACGAAGAGAACGACGAGAAAGAGGACGAGGAGACGGAGGAGACTCTGTTCTCCTCCAAGAGCCTGTCGTCCGACTCGTCGGAGCCTCGCCGGCGCCGGAGATACCGCCGCAGGAGGGCGAGCTCTGAGGTGGGCCTCGTCCCTCTGGTGGGAAGGGTGAAGGACAGCTTCGCCGTGGTGAAAAAATCCAGCGACCCTCACAACGATTTCAGGACTTCAATGGTGGAGATGATCGTCGAGAAACAGATTTTCTCGGCCAAAGATCTTGAGCAGCTTTTGCAGTGCTTTCTTTCCCTGAATTCCGAGCGTCACCACCGTGTTATTGTTGAAGTTTTCACCGAGATTTTGGAAGCTTTGTTTTCTAACTGGGGATCTTAGGAAGAAGAAGAAGAAGAAGGAAAAAAAAAAAAAAAAAGAAAAGAAAACACTCTCTGTTTTCTCTCTCTCTCACTCTTTTTTTAAGTTGTAGTGTTTTTTTTTTTTTCTCCTCCTGTTAATTGGAATAACTCTAACTTGTTAATTAACTAGATTAGTGGTTAGCTTATTATTATTATTATTATCCACCTTTTGTTACTTATGAATCTCATCCTTGTTTCAATGTAGAATGGGAAAAAGACATGATTTCTATGAAGTTTTAGTTGTTTTTTTTTTTTTCCTTTTTTTTTTCTTTGTATTTATATGTAAATTGATTTATTCATTTTTGTCTGATCTTCTTTGTGACTGTCTGAAAAGATGCAGAGGAGGAGGAGTTTAGCATTGTTATAGCTTTAAGCGTGTAGCAATTTTGTGGACGTTTCTCACTTTCTTGGGTGAATTTAAAAAAGATATATTTTTATTTTTATTTTTTTATTTTTTATTTTCATTTTGTTTGTGGAGAGAAAGGACTGAAGAGAGGAAAAAGTGATTGCATGTTTCCTTTCAACTTTTGGGGAGACTTTTCTTTTTGCAACAGGGAGGAACTTGAGAGGCGGATAAAGTGTTCAAAAGCATAAAGTTGTCCGAATTTCTCGTGTGATTGGACTATTGAATTGCTATTTCTTTTCCACAATTTTGCACTAAAAAGAATAGAAAAAAAGAAGATAAATATATTCATTCCAATTTTCAAAAATTTCCCTTTTATCAGAACCATCCAATCCTCTTTTCCTTGATAATATCCCACAAGACTTGGCACTAGACACCAAAAAGGAAAGTAAAGGTTGGTAAAGTAGAAAAATGTCAATGTTTTTGTCAATAATTATTAGGCTTAGTTTGTCACACCATTTTAAATGCCCATTTCAAAATTTTTTTTTTCTTTTTCCCAAAAAATTTTTATCTTTTTCCTAAAAACTTTTTTGTCTTTTCTGAAAATTCAAAAAAATTTATTATTAAAACTAAAAAATCTCAACTCAAACTACTCTACCAAACACACTCCTAATCTTTTCCTTTCAATTTTGATATTTTTTTTTATTTAATGACCCTTTACTAAGGGTTCCGTTTATGTTAACATTAGAGATAGATATTTTAAAAGTTAAGTTAGAAATATATGTCTAGGGAAAAAACTTTTGACAAAATTATATGATATAAAAATAGTGTAAAAATTTAAAATGCGTTCAGAAAAAACATACAAAATAGATCTTATCTCATTTGTCTCGTCGTTACGAACATTTGGCATACAATTCATCTTATTCCGATTTGAAATGAGAAAGTTACGGACTTTTAATTTTTGAGTTTTTTTGAAAATAAAAGAGATAGAAAGTTTAATGTAAAGTAGAAATTTGAAATCCACGTGGTTAAATATCATTTTTAGATGCTATCCCAAACACCCCCTAAAGCTATATGAACCTGGGCACTACAGTTTACACTGGAAAAGAGTATAATATTCTCAATAAAAAAGATAAAAAATAAAAAATAAAAAATAAAAAACACAAAAGATCTCTTTGCCTCCCTAGGAATCTAGTGCAGAGATAAATCTGAAAAATAAATCTTAATACATGTTTATATTCTGTCCTGAGGTTCTTTAAACTATAGAGGATGCATGTGTAAACATATGCATTTGTATGCATTCCACCTATATATATGACAAATATAAAACAAAACATTTCCAACAAAAAGAGAGACAAACAATTAATAGAACAAACAAACCTTCCATGAATTTATAAGCTTGAATGACAAAAATTGATTCATATCAAGCATGGTTTTAACTTACATATAATAAGCATTCAAACTAACCTTTTTATTCCCTCTAAAAATAAAATAAAAATAAAAATAAATAAAAAAAAACTGTACCAAAACTCGACATAGTTTGACTATCACAGTAAATCTTTCCAGTTGCTTAGTGCCAAAAAGGACAAAGGATCTTTCCTTTTTTAAAAACAAGACCATCATTTACAAATGATTTAATCACAGGATTGGTTTATATGATGGCTAGTTGGACAAGAAAACTCAAAATTGTTTAATTTTTGCTAAATTTTTCTAGTGTGTAAAAAAGACAAAATGTACTTCAAAAAAAATGTTTTTAATTGTATTAGGTAGATTTTGTTTTGTTGTATCATGAACCAACTAATCCAGTTCAATATTTCGTCTCCATTATACACGAAAAAAAAATAAAAAATAAAACAAAAAAAAAAAAAAGTGACAAATTAGGCAAAATCAGACACATTCCGACACCCTAACGTCGAATAGAGTTTTGGTTTTGTAGAGTAGCATCTTCTCCAATATTATTTTTCGGACATATTTAAAGTCTGAAACACAACAAGCTAACAACATTAATAAAGATGATTATTTTCAAAATTAAAAATAACAAGCATGACCCCGCTGAGTTAGAGATTCAAAATCTGAAAGTTTTTTTTTTTTTTTTTTTTTTAAATAAATAAGAATCATATGTCCTGCATCTTAAAAGAAAAGAAATTACAAAGATAATGCTGTAACAATCACTGAAATTTTTTTTTTATAAAGTAAATTTACTGATAGAGCTTTGTTTTTAAGGTATTATACCTTTATTTGACAAATGTTTTTATCAACTTTGCATACTTTTGAATTTTGATGTGATTTTCATGGTGTTTAATATTGAAAAAAACACTTTACCGATAAAGATAAGATTTCCTATTTAAAAAGCTTTCATAACAATATACAACTCAAAAAGTTATGTATTATTAGTGCTAATAATAGGATAATGAGTGGCATTCACAAGAGTCACAACACAAAGGCTCACTTTCTCTCAAAAGTTTTTGTTTTTGTTCTTTTTGTTTTTGTTTTTGTTTTTTTTAACTTATAGTAGAAAAGGGCATTGAACAATCGAGGAGGAGAAAAGAATAACAGAAGACAACAAAAGAATGAGTCACAAAACGAGGCATAAGCAAAATGGCACATTATTGATGCAAGTCAGAGACGTGGGACTGATATATATATATATACACACGCACACATACATATATATATATATATATATGTAGATGAGCAATATTTTTGCCCCACCCCAATAAAACTCTCTTGAAATTCAACCGATACGTCAATTTTACACATTTTTTACCACTTGGTCTTTGTGTGTGGATCGCTATTGATGCGTCTGTTTCAAAGGCCACAATTGGGGTTTTGCTTTAAAGGCTAAACGAAAAAGAAGACACAAGAGAGACCAAAAAAAAAAAAAAAAAGGGAAGGAAAGAAAGAAAGAAAAGGATTTAATACCATATACAAGAACCTCTGGAAAAAGAGAAGGAAAGGCAAAATACTACAGACAGAGTATAATACCAAAACCCATTTTGCAACACTGCATTTTTGTTTTAATTTTTGCTGATTTCTCTGCAGTACTAACCATAGGCTGATATATATATATATATATATATATATGTAGAAATCTGTGTTGACAGCTATTTGACATTGTATATAGGACCTGAGAAAGGAAGAGAGGTATGTAAAAAGTCATTTTTTTGCTTTTTTTTTTCAGTGAAAAAAATTTATGAGGGGTATTATTTTTGTAACAATCTAGGACGTCAGTGTTTTTTTTTTTTTTTTTTTTGGGAAGTAGGATAGGTGGGAAGGTTTGTTTTTTTTATTTTTTTTGGTATGTTTTTTTTTTTTTTGGGGCAGAGAAAAAATAATAATGAGGGTCTAATTGGGATGTTGAGATAATTTAAGGGGGTGTTTGGTGTGTTAGTTTGAGTTGAAATATTTTAGTTGTAATAGTAAATTTTTTTGAATTTTCAGAAAAGACAAAAAACTTTTTGGGAAAAAGACAAAAACTTTTTAGGAAAAAGACAAAAAAAAAGTTTGAAATGAGTTGGAGTTGGTATGTTACCAAACTCCCCCTAAAAAAAAGAATGTCTGGTCGAAATGGCAGTGATGTCGTTGTAGTTGTGCCTTCTTCTGATCTGGGTTTAACGTCTTCTTTTTCCTTCATTTATGAATCGCATTTTTTGGGTTCTTGAGCCCTCCCTTTCCCAGGATTTGCATTGTCCAATTTATCCCGTCTCACCCAATAAGAAAATGCCATGTCATTCAATAGCTTTGAATGATTAACGGAGGAGTGAAAACTAACGTCTGTCTTCAATTTATTCTTTTTTTTTCTTTTTTTCTTTTTTACTGAAAGAGAATGGCTCTGGTTTTAGATAAATTCATCTTTTTTTATTTTTTTTATTTCTTTTTTGTAAGAAAAAAACCCAGATAAATCCATCTTGATCTACCTAAAAACTTTCGTTTTCGCATCGAATAGGATACAAACCAAAAGAGACATTCAAACCCCAAGACATAAATCCCCCAAAAAAAAAAATTTCCATAAACTGATTACTGTTTCGTCCTCGTTTTTCAAAAAGGCAAAATCCTGCTGCAGTCTGTCTTCAAAAGAATCAGAACCATTCACAAATTCCACCCCAAAAAAAAAAAAAAAGCACTCATAAATAATTTTTGTTTGAAATAAACAATCCTCTTTTCCCTTCTTAATTATTAGCCTCCGTTAGTTTCAACTTCAACTTAAATTTTTTATTTCAATTTTTATCTTTTTATGAAAAATCGATAAAAATTATAATTAATTTTTGAAAAGTCAACAAACAACTTCAACCGGCGAACCAAATACACCGTTAACCTTCCACCCTGCATCTCCCCCAATCTCAACAACACCAATCCTCCTTCAATCTAAGCAAAACGCTGTTATGTTATTGAATGACATGGCTTTCTTTTATTGAGTGGACAGAGACTGGACAGGATATTTTGGACCGAGGGTGCAAAGTGCTCTTTCCCTTTCTTTGTGGCTTTTTTTTTTTTTTTTTGCACGTTTTTCCAAGTGAATATCCAACAAGCTTTGGTTTTATTAATTGGACGAGAAAAATTGGGCCAGAGCAGCACTTGAAGCCCGGCCATTCTGGCACTTTGGGCTAACTGGTTAGGCCTTACATTTGCGGCAAGACAATGAGTTTGAGTTAAATTCCTTTTTCATGATTAATACTCCAATTATAGGTCAAATCTCTGTTTTGATACTTGACTTTTAAAACGTTTTAGAGCGAGTTCATGTTTTATGAAATTATTGTAAATTAACTATTTTGTTCGTTCGGTTCTTTGTAAAAAAGTAAACGTGAGGACCACGTATGGTTTAGTGGATATTGATTATGTAAAAAAGAAAGGAAGTGTGCCTTTCTTCTCTGTTGATTATTAAAGCTGTACGAATAAAAAGACTAATTTTAGATAACTTAATAGATCGATAACTTGTTTAGAAACGATTTAAAAATTAAGGACTGTATAAAATGAGATTTGACCTATGATTGAAGGGCTAAAAATGAAAGTTTTCATTGTAAAAGATGCAAAAGAAAGGAGAAATGCCGAATCAAACAAACTCTAATTGACGGTTTTTTTTTTTTCAATCATTTATTGAGACTGAGTTTTCATTTGAGAGTATGCTCTTGATCTCAACATACATACATACCCACAATTGTATAACTCAATACTATATATATATATATATATATATATATATATATATTTTTAAATTTGGTGCAGGTAGTCCATCATCATGAAGCTTACTATATAATTTGTCTCGAATTATAAATTGTTATAATGGAAGATCACTTTTATTTATCTATAGGGGATTTTATTCTCATCTGGATATATATATATATATATAGCATTTCCTACAATGAAACACTTTTTTTTTTTAGTTAAGTATAGACACTAGAGTTTATTGATCATAATCATGATCCAACAATGATGAGTACGTTTTGACTAAAAATGTATAATTAATGTTTTCCAATAATGTGGAATATTGTGTTGGGGGAGTGGTTAAGTGGAAGAGGGGCGAATCTTGAGCCTTGAAAGCGTCGGCTAGGGTTTCACTCAAAATGATATATATATATATATATGTGTGTGTGTGTGTGTGTGTGTTTCTATTCAATTTTCCATTGAGGGAGACTGGTTCCAACCCCTGTAAGACTCGTGGCACTCTGTGTTTGGTGTTTGGCTTTAATATGGGTTATGGCACGAGTAGAGTAAATACTCCACCTAGGGATGTCTCTATCTGTTTGGACCTATAGTCGTTCTCTTGTCAACCTCATCAGCTGAATATCTTTCATTACTTTGTTCTCACACACTCTCTCTCTCTCTCTCTACCTCTCTCTACCATTCAGTACATCAGGCTCTTACCTCTCTCTCTCTATATATATACATATATATGTATATATATATATATAGTTTGTCGGGGAGAATCATCCGAATGAAATCTTTAGAATAGAAACATTTGAATAGAAAATTTTTGAACATAAACATTTGAGCTATCATACGAACTGATATTTTGATATTCACATTTTGAACAAAAAATTTGAACAGAAATATTTAAATATATGATTGAAAATAGTTATAAGAAAAGACATAAAGAGAGAGGAAAATGATATTTGAAATAATTTTTATTTTTATTTTTTAAATCATTGTAGAATATATATATATATATATATATATCAGAATTGAGATAAATTTTAGGGGAAGCAGTTTTTATCATTTAAGAACAGAAATCCAAGTAACATTTGAATGTTTCATTTTCAATTGTTTTTAACTAACGTATATTTGGAATGATGAGTCAAATAGAATTATTGGAATATTTCTAAATTCATGTGCAGAACAGATGCATAATATATGTATATGTATATGTATACGCATATATGTATATGTATATGGCACTATATATACGTTCCCTATTTTGGTGCTTTGGCTGTGAGGGCTATATATCTACGGTGACATAAAAGTCCACCTAATTAATCACGAGGACCCATGCATAAAGCACGCTCATGCACAGTAAGATGATATAAATTCCGTGGATCGACATCACTGTAGGGAAAACCATTATCCCTTTACAATAGAGTTGATATTGAACTATAGTTGTTCATATGTGCTTATTTAAGGTACGTTTGGCGTTCAAGATGAATTTGAATTAAAATGAAATTTTAAGTAAAAATTAGTTAATTTAGTTATAATTTTTGTTGATTTTTTTTAGAAAAAAAACCGTAAAATACGATTAAGTTCAAAATAAACTGGAATGCCTTACATAAAAAAGATAAATTATATCATGTTTGTTCAGTTCAGCTCTGGATTGAAAGGGTATAACAGCGGTATGCAATAAGTAAATTTTTTTTTTTTGATATTACGTCCTTTATAAGTATATATTACGTTTCATAACTGTTATATTAGGCTTCTAATTACTATAGATATATAACATTAAAAGCATATGATCCTCTAGTGGGGACAATGTCAAAAGACTATATCATTGCAAGACTTTAGGAGAAAAGAAAGCATGCATATTGACAACAAATCCTTTAATTAAATCAAACGCACATCTTTAGATAACTAAAGTAATTAACATTTTCACTTTTTTATACCAAAATTACTTTTCTTCATGTTTCAAATTTGAGGTGGAGTAACATGTAGTTGTTATTCAAAATTCAAAATTTTCATTTTTATACCGGTCTAAAGACAATAAATGATGCAAATTTTTTTAATTAGTGACGATTGCTTGTTGTAGACTAAGACTTCAATGACTGTGTGAAAAAGTCATCTGTGAAACAATCAAGTTATTACATGCATTTACAGGGAGGAGTACCAACAACATGATTTTTTTTTTTTTTTTTTGCAGATAACTTCAAGGGATGACTTTCCAACTTTTAACGATCATTTTTTTCATCACTAAAACTCGAACTTTTTGAGTCGGCCCCTAATTTTATAGCAGACGGCCCAATATCAAACCTAATATATGGGTGACATGCCAGAATATTTAATTCGATCCATATTTATATCTCTACTGATAGTTCATGTATAGTGTTAAGTACTCTCTATCATCTTTGGATTTTGTTTTTGTTCTACTTTGTTTTTGGGTGATTTGGGATTGGTTGTTGGAATTGTTGTCATCTGATCGACGCTCCACCAATCGTATATGCTGGAATTTGGGTACACATGATTAGGTTTGTGTGATTTTGTCTAGTTTTATTGCTTTGTATTATTTTTAGATATCTTTTTTTTTTTTTTTGGTTCTCTTTTTTCCTTTCTGTTTATTGCTTTTGTTTATGTTTTTCAGCCACCACCGAGAGGAAAAGTTTAAAATATGCAATATATTCTTAAATTTTGTTTACCTTATAGTGAACTCACACATGGGTTGTCCCAAAGAACCACCCACGATTTTTTTTTTTTTTTTAATTAATGTCGATTTAGTTTCTCTTTAAGACCATACAAATTTCCACGACCTTTTGTATATCGGACATGGGGACATGCAGAATATAATGATGTCTTGTATAAAAGAAACTAAACAATTGAAATGGGGAATATTTTCAAACATTCCTTAGTGAACATAATAAATTTCTTACAATTGAATGGACATCAATTTTTCGATTTGTTGTAATTTCTCGCTTGGGATTAATTACAAATAACAAGTAAATTTTTGTCTAGGGGTGACAATTCGTATTGCATGTCGGGTTCGTGTCGTATTAGAGCCGTGACGATTTTTTTCTTACTCGACCTGAATACGACCCGCCATATGAAAACGACACAAAACCACGACACGAACCCATTACGGGTTAACATGACATGAACCGAAATTGATCCATGATACGAAATTGATATAAAATTGACCCGCGACATGAATTTGACTTACGACACAAAATTGATAAGAAATTTGACCCGAAATTGGTACGAAAAAATGGGTCGTGTTTGGGTTCTACGAATCCAACCCGAACACAACCCGTTTTTTCTCGTGTCAATTTCGGGTGACCCGAATTTAACCCGACACATATTTTCCCCTACCCGAACCCGCGACATTCGTGTCATTTTCGAATCGAATTGTTATGTCGCGACTCATATTGCACCCCTATTCTTGTTCACGATGAAAACTAGTGTTCTCACGGTTTGCAAATGTACGATTTTATTAATAGAAACATATATACGCTTTATCTGTTATTTGAATAAATTCTAACGGCCTACTAAATTATGAGACATTTGCATCGTACGGTACGAATTAACGCCTCTCCTGATCATGAATCAGAAGAACAAAATTTAATTAAATGGTAAAATAAAAATAAATAAATAAATAAATAAAACTCATTCTGCGGGTAATTACAAGCCTTGGGTTCATGTCTGGTAGATGGACGGTATTGCTTGTCCTATCATTTATGCATATATATATATATATATATATATATATAGAGAGAGAGCTTCAATAATGGAAATGGAGTCAATTGCGCGATTCACGGGAGAATGTTGACAAGAAAGCAAAGTGACTTCTCACACAACCAATGTCGAGCCAAATTGAAAAGACTCAAGGAGAAAAAATAATTAAAAATTATTAATGTGTCCCAACTCTAAAGTAATGCTGTCTTCTATATTAATTAGGCTTTGTTGGTAAATGGATTGTCAATTTCATTTGGCTTGATAACATCGAACTAATTACAGCCCCCCGCGTAAACATATATATATATATATATATTGGTTCGGTTCCTAGTGTGTACTCACTAATTAATTAGATGTATTAAAAAATTTAGGCCCGGCTATTTAATTTTTGTTAGAGAAAAGTACATAAATAATTAGTGCTCTATATTTAGAAAGATGTAGAATTATTATTAGATTATATGTCTATATATTTAATCTCTATATATAAAAATGGGCTTGTGAACAACACTATTTCATTAGTATTATGTATATATTTATCCAACTTGGGTGCATATAACCATACATTGAACCAATTCATACTTAAGCATTTATATATATGTATATATATATGTAAAACAAAAGGAATAAAGTTTTTAAAAAAAATTGTTTTCAAGATTAGCTAGCCGATCATCGAGATACTCAATCTAACAACCACACCACCCGCTCCTTTCATTCTCCTAAAGGGGCTACACTCGACCAACCCCCACCTTCTAATAAAGTAAAAGCAACGAAACCCCATCATTAATCTTAAAGTTAATTATATATATACATATATATATATATATATATATTCAAAGCACTCATTCATAATATCTTCTCTCTCATGATTTTTCCATCTTCTAATGAGAGATAGGGAGAGAGATGGAGAAAATCAAGAGAGAGAAAATTAAGGGGCCCGTTTGGAAAGCAAAGATTTAGAATTAAGGAGCGTGTGAGGACAAAGGGGAAAAAAAAAAATGAAAGAAGAAAGGCATAAAAAAGGAAGCCAAAAGAGAGGTACTTTCTTTCTCCTTTAGAAAGTTGAACAAATCTTCCATTTTGGCTCCTCCACAATCTTTTTTGTTGTATAAAATCCTCACAATATCCAGCTGAGAGAATAATCCAAATTATCCCACGACATAGCGATAATTTCTTTTGTCATCCTTTTCCTTCACAATATCAGAAAGAAGCCAAATAACTCTCACTTAATTCACGCCAATAATGCTGCTCAGAAACACCATTTCTAACACCAAGAAGTTCTTCCAAAGAACCCTAGGAGGCTTGAAATCTTTCTTCTCCGGCGGTTCGTACCAAAAGCTACCAAAATCACCTCTCAATAACCCTAATTCCTATAGCACTACCACCACCACTTGTGCCCTAGACATGAATCTCCGACGAAGCAAAGGTTTGGACAAGCTTAATTACGCCGACTTCACCGGTGACATTGATCGGAAAGCAAGTAAGAGAATCAACAGGGTGAAAATCACACCTACATCCTCCAAAGGAGATCATCATAAAAATCAAGGTGGTGATGACAATGATCCGATCGAAAGTAAGAACAAGCTTTCAGCGGCGAACTCAAATGCGGCGAAGAAGATTAAGAAGAGCGGGATCATGGAAAGAAGAGAGCATCAAACCTATCCAAGTAAGGTGGTGATTGTGAAGAGAAAAGAAGATTATTCTTCATTAATGAATAATCATTGTGAAGAATATTCTCATCGTGAAGAGGGATTTACAAGGAATTTCGCCTTGGTGGAGAAGAAGCTGAAAGAGCTGGACTTGCTGGACACGAGCAATCTGGATCATGCTTTGGACATTGAAGAGGTTCTTCATTACTACTCTCGCCTCACTTGCCCTGCTTATCTTGAAATTGTGGACAAGTTTTTCATGGAAATATTTTCCGAGTTTTTTGGTTCTTCCACACCGATTCGCTGCATCAATTCGAGGCTGAGACCAACATCCGTGATGATTAAGTGATCATAGAGAGAAAATAATGTTTGGGACAAAAATTTTTTTTTTTAAAATTTATTGTTGTACTACTAGTAAATTCTGATCTTGATCTCTTGCATATATTTGAATACCTCTTTTTTCATTTAACATTTTTCTTCCATATAGAGATTGTTATGATTGTAATGGGGACGGTCGCTTTGTTAATTTATTTGTTTCTCTGATTTATTACCATTTTATTTCTGGACTGAGTGTGTCTGAATAATGTTTTTATCTATTTGATTAGATTCACCTAATTATTATTATTTTATTATTATTATTATTAGGACTTCTGCTGTTTAAATTTTATGGATGTAGTACAGGTTGTTGTTAGACTAAAATTAAAACGTGTCAGAAAAACAAGAAGCTTTACTTGCGGGGAATACAGGGAGAATGTAGTTGGGAAAGTACAAATGCAGCCAAATTCTGTATTTTGATGTTTTGTCTGGTTCACTGTCTAAATTATTGTAGTTTTTTTATTTTTCTATTTTTATTTTGCTGGAGTTGTTGCACCGAAATATACCTAATCTAGATCTGTTATCCTTATTTCTGTGTTGTATTGATTGTCCATCCACTCTTTTTTTAATTTATTATGCTATATTTAAATTAGCAAATTAATTATATAAATAAAAACTAAATATTAAAAATGCTTAAGTAATTAATTGAGGTGTTAGATTTTAATTCAAAGGACAGTTAATAAGACATGAAAATGAAAATAAGACAATTAATCTTTACTCATATTCTACAAGGCTTAGTGTCCTAGCAAGATGCTTCTGAAGGGAATCAACTGATAAAGTGGTATGTTTATTTTATTTATTTTTAAATTCTAAATTTATAATAGAGAAACACCTTATGATAGTATCGGATATAAAATTAAAAAAAAAACTATATATACGCCAACAACCACTTAATTACAAATTGAAACTTGTGGATTTTTGTTACAATTTTGTTTACGCACACGCACAGTATATATATATATATATTGCACAAGACAGGCATTGTCATATGAGGGCCCATTTCCAGCGGCGAGTTGATTCTAGCAATAGGCCCATCAGTTCTAACTACTTCATTGGATTGTACCCATGAAGAGCCAGGCAGTTTTTTTTGGATTTGTTGGACATAATGTGAAAATATAGAAGAAATCTCAAGATATTTTAGTTATTGCAAAATTTGGATTTCTACTGACAAAACTATCTTTTTTATCCCACAACATAATGATGGTAGCTGAACCAATCAAAATCTTCATAAATTTGGGTTTGTAATGATATAATATCATTACGACATATAATTCTTTGTAATTTTAAGTATAACTATATATTTTTAGAACTTGAGAATTAGGGATTCGAACTTTGCACATTACGATGGAGTTAGGTAGAGTCAAGTATGTGAAATTATCGCTAAACTATACCAGATCACTTAGATAATATATATATATATATATATTCCATTCCTATGCAATTACCTATTCTTTAAATGGGTAATTTTTATTTCTTTATAAAAGCAACAAGAACGATATTGAAACATAATAACAATTTCATTTTATTTAAAGCCATCTCTATCTTAACAGTATTATCATATAATACAAATATAAATCAACAGAACCAAAAAAAAAAAACATTGTTTCAATTAAAAAGATAACGAAATCGAAATATGATAACAATATAATTTATCTTGTCAATAATCACCATTCATTTAAAGAAAAATTAACGATTTTTATAGATCTCAACATAGTGATTTTACTCCCAAAAAATCTCACCTACGTTCTATTGCCATAATAGCATGTCATTTTCTTAATTAATGATTCAAAATTACTTATCATTTTTAGTTATGATCCTATCATTATAATTAGTTTGATCATTGCTTGTCATAAAATGTTAGTCCTTATGTTTGTTATTGCTAAATACATATGATTTTAGTAATTATGTTATATCATTATAAGAGCTTGATCTTGATGGTTTCATATCATAACAGCATGTCATTAATTAACACAGTATTAATCATGCTATCATTATAAGCTTGGATGTTGATGATTTCATATCATTACAGCATGCCATCAAGTTAATGATTTGTAATTACATATAATTTTAATAAGGATCACATTATTCTAATTATTACTCCTTTTACTTCAAATTTTGAACAAGAAATCACGAATGTGTGTAAAAACCTAAAACAGTTTTTAAAAGAAGTGAGATAAACGCACATGTGTCCTTTTCTGTCGAGATTTTAACAACTACATTGACATAAGGACTACTCTAAGGACAATTTTGTAAATCCTTGATTAACTTTGTAACGTTCTAAAATTGAAATTAAAATTGGATTTTGACTTATACTTTGGGGACTAAAAAAGGAATTAACCCTTAATTTTGTTGTTTTTTATGAAATAATGATAACTTTTATCGAAGTAACCTACTGTGTACCTTGCACGTATCTTGCTCGCATATAATGGATTAATTAAGCACTTTCCAACCAACTTCTCACATTCTCAAAATAATCTATAGCTTTTAGACTATTATTTAGATTCTCAAATTGAAATAAACCAAAACATAAAAATGGCATAATAACAAATAATGATAAAGTAATGATGAGACAAAAACGTTGGTCATGGTAAGAATGATAGCATAATTATAGGTTGGGCTGAAACTACATCACCTCTAAAAGAAAAAATGTGTGAGAGATAAATGTGTCGTACGGAAAACAAAACAGGGCATGTTAGAAATAATCACTAACGTTTTGTTGTTTTGAGTTTAATTTGTTTTAAAAATTGCCACACTACTAGAGCAACCCCATTTTTCACATTGAATTGGTCAAAATATGCGGAATTTCTTACTTTTCGTGGAGGATTAGATCCGGTAACTGGAAATCTTTGGTTGACCGATATTGTACACCATCATTTAACTATTGTAATTATTTTTCTGGTAACGGGTCACATGTATCGGACCAATTGGGAAAAGATATTTTAGAGTCTCATAAAGGCCCATTTATTAGGCAGGGGGCATAAAGGCCTATATGAGATCCTTTAAAAAATGCACTTATTAGTAATAAGATAACAACTCACTGCTATATAAATTGATATTTAAAAGTTGATATTAAACTTTACATTCCTAACACTATAATCTTATAAAAAAAATTCGTTATTTTTTCAAAAAATGATGCCAATCCTTAATATTAGACAGCAAATATTGACACCAAAAAAAAAAAAAAAAAAACTGAAATCATTGTAATCAGTTATATGATAATCAGAAAAAACAACAATAGATGACAACTCATACCTTTGAAAATGTTTTCTATTGTGGACCTTAACCTATATAGTTTTATTTTTGGGCTTTATCCTCAAGTTGTCTTTTACAATTTAGAGATAGTATATTTTTACTATGAACAATTATTTATAAACTTTCTCTGGTGATAAAGAATTACGCAGATTTCTTTTTTCTTACCTTCTCCCATCTTGCATGCCACTCGGTTCTATACGGATTTGGCTTACATACTTGTTGATCACACGACTTGGCTTTGGGGTGGTTTCTCTATGGACAATGTCACCTTAAATCCTCTTGTTAGTCTTCAGAGTTGTTTACCACAAATAAACTTGGACACTTTTTCGACTTAGTTATATCTTTGATATCATTAATTTGTAACAATTTCACATCTCTTTGGTACGATATTATCCATTTTGAATAAAAGATTACATAATATTTTTGTTATTGGATTTTTACATCAAAAGACCTCATATTAATAGCAGATATTGCCCTAACTTATCAATCCTCATTTAAACAATCTTTCTTAGTCGATACCGGATTTCACATTTTATTATTTCATGTTACTCTTTTGGCTCAGGCGGATTCAAGATATTATTCATACTAGCTCGAGTTTGAGATAGACGTGGAAAATGATAAATTTGTCCCACATTTGATATCGAGTTAAGATAAGCTACCGGGCATTAATTGCATTCTTGCTATCTAAGCTACCTCTATAACGTTTCCATAAACGTTGACATTAGCCATTTTATATTAAAGGAGAGCCACGTCAAATTATTATTTTATTTCTCTACATTTTCTACACTTAAATTTCTTGTTCATACGCGAGTAATAATTCTTAGTGAGGTTATGAATTTTGTGTGTGTGTGTGTATATATATATATATTATATATTATACTTTCCGTAAACACCATCAATACATCTATCATTTCTCTGCAATAATAATATTCCAACCCCAATCATGTGTGTGTACACATCACAAATATGATAAATGCGTGCAATATATATTCCAGATATACAGTAAAGATAAGCTACTAGGCATCAATTCAGAAGAAAATTAATGAGGAAAAAATGGTCAACTGTCACTATAGAGAAGTCCATTTCCCATATTAACTGTTCTCTTAGGGCTCCTCTAATGAGCAATCATTAATGTGGTCCATTTTGAATTTACACTTTGTTTTTTTTTTTTGGTATGACCTATTAAAAAATAAAATTATTGTTGATCCACCTTCTAATAGTTTCAACTTCTGAGATAAATTGATAAATTAATATGGTATCAAAGCGAGAGATCCTGTCAAATTATATTTTTTATCTTCTTTAATATTATCATCACATGCCTTTAATATATTCCAGATTTTTTTCTTAAATATTTGTGTTAGACTTTCTAATCAATATTTGTTTGTACGTTTATCCATTATTTGACCTGCATGTTAGGGGAAATGTTGAAATATAAAATTATTATTGATCCAACTCTTAACAATTTAAGCTTTTGGGATAAATTAGTAAACTAACACAGTCTCCTCTTTTAGTTAGTGTGAACGTACAGACTCTTCCCTCCCCCTTGCAATACCATGCTTGGCTTGACTGATATATACTGACTGCGACTATGGTGAGTAATTACATTCAGAAGGGATATTGCAAAGATTTTTTTGGTATTTTTCGAGCCCACTTTAGTCTTTTTATTTTTTATTCTATTTTCTAAGCGACCCCTCTCATTAGCACTATTGAAGTTGAAATATTGAAAGCATCTCCCAATCATGGAAATGATAAGAATGGGATACACACACACACTCACAGACACACACTTTTGTAAATGATTTTGACGGTCGAAGTTATTTATAAATTGTTATTGATATTATTTTTGTCCTATAGCTAGTGAAAGAAAGTACAAGAAATTGAAAGTGGTGGTGCACTAAAATTACCAACACTACTACTTGATATCTCTCAACTATCAAGCGAAAGCACTCTCAAACACTGTTGGTGGAGTCTTCTCCCAACTATCAAGATGAGTGCCGCTGGAATCTTAGTAACATGGAATGGAATAAAATATATATATATATATATATGCACACACACATATATGTGTATATATATATATATTTTGCGGATCTTGTTTGTATCTTTGGACTAGGGGGGAAATCTGAAGGTCAGAGAAGATTCCCAGGATACTTGATGAGATTCCAAGAAGATGGGGATGAAATAGTAGCCACTATAAAAGTAACCTAATTATGAGTGGGCTTGCAGTCCATCTTTTTAACAAACATGGCTATATTCATATATGCTCTCTCGAAATGAAAATCCATCTTTTAACTGTTCACGTCTCTCTGAAAAGCCCTGGTAATAAAATTAATTAGTAGGATATCTGTAAAAGGCCTGCTTGTCATCATTTTTAAAAGAACTTAGATTAAAAAATATTTCAAATTAGTTTAACAAATAATAAAAATATTATAATAAAATTTATATTAAAACCGATCTTCAAAGTCTACTTAGTCATTAAAAAAAAAAAAAAAAAGAGTGTAAGCCTTTCACAAAAACTAAATTATTCTGATAAACCAATAAACACATCCTAAAATAGCTTTTGAACTTAAAAAATATTTAAAAGAAAGATTTGACAGTTAAGTTCACAGGATGTGGGGGTGGTAAAGCTAGGAAGATACATGTATAAATGCATGCGTACATATATCCACATGCATACAGACAACGTTAATAATTCTTTTATTAATGTGTATTATAAATTAAAAAAAAAAAAAAAAACACAACATCTACCGTCTTTCTCATGAGACTACCTTTTTTCTCAGAAGAAAAGGAAAAACCAAGCCAAAAAAAAAAAGAAAAAAGTAGAAAGAGGGTTGCTTGATGCTTACGTTGGAATATTTATGGATTTAGAAGATTCGTTTGATTGAAATGTGATTCTATAGCTGTAAAATTGATAGCTATTTAGCTTTCTAATTTTACGACAATTAGTTTCCTGATTATTTTATTTCCCAAAATAGATTGATCTGTCTATCTATAAATTGTATCTTTCAACAGTGATGAATAAGGAGAAGAAAAAGGTAGAATAATCTACTATTTTGTTAAGAAATGGACCACTACAATTGAAATCTGTAGCTATGTATTTGAGATATATATTTATTATTTAGAATCCGTATATAGGATAAAATTTTGGCGCAATAAGGAGGTGTAGATAAAGTATCTTTATATCATGTACGTGATAAGTATAAAACGGAAGTGTATGTTAGAATAAATAAAGACAAGTAAATAAAGGAATATATTTGTCATTGCGGAAGTGTGAAGTCTGTAGATTCACGCTGAACATCAGGAGAAAAACTTTAAAATCCGTTGATTTACACAGAATATCAGAAATGAAAAAAAAAAAAAAAAAAAAAACTCAAATTTCATTTAATGTAGTCTGATTTTCATTACAAGAGGGCGTAGTGTATTAGGGTGGTAGGAGGATGTACATATACATACATGTACCCACTCACAAAAAAGGCATTACGTATATATAGAATATGTATCATATATAATGCTCATTACTTAAATTTCAAAGGATTGACTACCTTTAATATGGTAGTATATATATACACTTTTTAAGAGACTGAAAATGAAACAAAGACAGATTTTTCAACGGAGGCGGCTTTGACGGAAACGGTGCCATTGATATCATGGGGCTTTTCCTTATACCAGTTCTCTTTCTCTTCAGTATTGGAATGGCAAGATATATCACTGATGATTAGTTCGTTTTGGAGGAATATAATTTGGATTTATTAATTAGTCCTCATCTTTCCACGTCCTTGACATTAACAGATAGAGAAATATGTATGCATAAAACATGGTTTTACCAAACATTTGAGGTAGTGAAAGTCTATATTCACCGCAAAATTTATCACTTTTGAATCGCATACAGCATGTGGGGAGAGAGACATGAGAGAAGAAAAAGGGAATGATTGAAGAAGGCAAATTGCAAGTTGGTGGTGCAAGTGGTCCGGCCAATGAGAAGGAAAGTGAGAGGGAGACAGAGACAGAGAGGGGGGAGAGAGAGAGAGAGAGAGAGAACTTGTTCATCTAGAGAAGGAAACCAATGTGCGCAAAAAGTGAGAGGTGTACATCGCTAAATTCCTCACAATCTATATATCTATATATCGATATATTATATATGAATATAGCTGCGTGACAAATAGATATATACATATAAATAGCTCTAAGATCTCTGCCCTAGCTAATGGGTCTGACGACTCGTCGTTTTCTTGAGCACACACTCAGGCCTGCATGTCTTGCCCTTTTCATCTACGTAATAAAGTGATACTCACACACACACAAACACGAACATATGAATAAGAATATATATATATATATATATTTTTTTTTTTTTTCATGCGAGCACATTTGATGACGGTACAAGTTGCTGTGGTATATGCTTAATGTCTACCGGTTCCTATTTTTCAAAATTTAAATTTTATTATAAAGAAGTCAGATATGAAATTACCGTTAGATTAAGTGTAATTATATAATTCCTACATTGATGATTCACAAGCCTTTATTTGGTCTTAGGCGACCGACAATCGTGCTTGTTGATCAAACGTACGTAGTAGCGTAGACCGCCACATCTCTTCAATATGGCAACTATTTAAACTCATTTTGTACTAGTGTTGTTGCCACATTAATGTCTATGGTACATATCGGTTGACTCTGAGCAGCCATGGCTAGTTTCCAACTTTAATTTCACAAAAATAGAACACATAAAAAAAAAATGAAGAAAAACAATGAGTATACAGTTGTCAATTTAAAGTTCTTAATTGGTATGGTCCTGTATACGGATTCTAAATAGTGACACAAATTAATTAATAGCTCGAAAATGGACACCGATCAATTGTAAGTTGTAAGTTGTAACCGTCCAAAGCACTCCTACCTCTCTATTTCAGCTTAGGTTAGTCTTTTTCTTATGAGAAAAAGGGAGATGTGCGAGTGTTTATAAAATATATATGTGTGTGCATATAACCCTATATTAATTTGTGTATATGCAGGTAAATCTATGTATATAATATTGCTTGCTAATGAACTCCAAACCCTCGAAAGGAAAGAGATATATAAATTTATGCAGCCAGTTATCACCAAAAAAAAAAAAAAAAAAGCAGCCTATATAAATTGTATTGGCTAGGTAATCGAACTTTTAGCACGAATTCTAGACAGGAAGCAAAAGTCCAATAATCATGTTGTTTGACGTTGGCTTTAAAATTAAGTAAATTCGTGATTGTTTTAGGAAAAGAGTTTATAATTTTGAAATAAACTTGATAGAGGAAAAGTTAGAATTGGATTACTTCTAGCTACCAATTTCAGCATATATACTCCCGAGGTCAAATATTAGTTGACCTACTAATGTATCAATGGTCTCTATTTCGTGTCAGAATTTCATGATTTCTTTTGATTTATTTAGTTTAAATGAAACGGTTTAGCTTATAAATATACAAGGATAATGGTAATTATAAGTCAATCTTGTTAAGGATAATGAACTCGTAGGAAGTGAAGTTTTAGCCTCTATTTGGGACAACTATTTGTATCAATTTAGACCATTTTATTTGAATAGCTCGTTCAAATGTGTTTTGGACTTTTCACATATGAAATGAAGCATTTAGATGCCCATTATTTTGACATTATGCATATAAATTCAAATATTTCAATTTAAATATATTGTACTAAATTTTAATATTGAAATATTTCTGTTCAAATGTTTCCATTTAAATGTTTCTATTTCGAATGTTACAATCCTGATAGTTCTCTCCAAACGGAGGCTTAGTTTTTAATTTTTGCTGAAAGGTAATTAAAAAGTGAAGTTTAGTAGGTCTAATCCCAATAGGACTAGCTCAATGGATTAGAAGGGGATTCGGCTAAAAATTTTTTAGGTTCGAGTTAACTTGAAAAGCTTTTACGTTCGATATTGTTATAACCAACACAAATTTAGTATCTTCCCTATCTTCTTCTCCCCTATTAAAGGGAGGCATGGGTCATTATATCTTCAACAGTTAATTCTCATGCAATGTATCAAAGCAAATGTGACATTCTCAAAGCGTGACTTTGTTTGAAATTTGGAGCCCAAAGAAATTGAAAAAGGCTAAGAAAGAAGGACGACATAATAAATCGAACCCTAGCTAACTTTTCTAGTTATACATATCTTCTTAAACTAATGGCAAATGGTCCTGCGGGCCTGAAGAAAGGTAGAATAACTCAATCAGAACAGTTACTGAATAAATATTTGGACCACGCTCTCTCTATTAATAAATAAAAACTCCAGTAAATCCATCAAAAAATAAAAATAAAATAAAATTGGATGGTCCAAATTGATTGGCATGTGCACCAATTTTGTAACTAGCTAAATGCAGTATATTGTGAGAGAGAAAGCTGAAGCCGGGGCTGTGACATGTAACGTACGCATGGCTTGGCACGTGATCTGGACCATTTTATATTTATATACGTCTCATTTTCTGATCTATTGCCAAAGTACTCGATGTGGTTGAGGGTCATGTAGCTAGCTAGCTCTATAGCTGTATTGATGAAGAAAACGCCTCCCCCTTAAAAAAAAAATAATAATAAAAATAAAAATAAAACTTTCAAGTCATGCGCATCCTATTTGAATAATGCAATAGGGCACCAGTAGAATCTAACAGTACAACAGATCGTGGGATATATCAATGGAGCCGCGCGAGCTTTGTTAGTTGTGGTATTCAACACCACTAGTATTTCAAAGTCAGATACCATTTCAATCACGCTGTATTTTGTTGGCAACTATCAAACAACAAAATCAAGAGATGGAGGAAACTAACGCAATCACAAGACCTTTTTTAGATGATGAAAGTAGATGGAGTATTCACACAAACATTAACATATAATTACACCCTTTTCATCTAAGGTCGGAGATGTTGAAGTGGTTCAAAAGAATGTCATACCACAAATGAAAGTTGATGATTATATACTTGTTTATAAAGAAATGTAGATTGTGAAGAGACACGATTGTTGATTATGAACCGAAAAATCCTTATATTCTTTATGTTTGAAAGGGAAAGTAGTTTCAAGATGCTTACTCTCTTTGTAAGGTTGTTTCTTTTTTTCTTTTCTTTTTGTTTGGTTTGTCATAAGTTACCTTTTACGCTTATCAATGATCAGATCCTTTAAAACTGTTACTTACGTAAAATTTATGCTAGGGCTTTATGGATATGAAAGAAAAAATAAATAAATAAATAAGAGAAAGACTAAGGAAGCAGTCGGTAGCCAAAAGGAATTAAGAAGAAGGCTTTAAGGATGATATTATTATGGGATGTGAGCGGGCAGGCAATTATTAGTAGGTCTAACTTTGCTGGTCCCTTGAAAGCGATTCATTGCTGATAAATATATATTTGCATATATGAGAGTTTGCTGTCTTCTTTCCCATTTTTATTTTCATTTTTGGTTTTTTTTTTTTCCCTTTTCCTGAAGGCTGATCATGATGATTCGCTTAGTATGTTTGTGTGCTTCATCAATACCATCTGGTCGGAATATAACCCACCAACAATTCAAATCTACCTTTTTTTTTTTTTTTCCTAATTTAATCGCATCAACATATTTATGCCATTCTCTCTTTCACTATTAACTTGCACTATGTAATAGGCTTAATCACTTTCATATGCATATATATATATATATATATATATATATGCATATAATCAATTAACTAGAATTTATTTTGGATGTACTAGGACTTGGGTCCACGATTTTCTTTTCCGCCTTTATATTAGTAATCCATATAAATCTTGCTTTCTTCTTTTGCTTTCTTTTAATGATTCTTGTTATTATGGAAAACTTGCTTTGAATTAATATTAAAATTTTGCCAACTGCTACCTTTTAATTTTTCTCTGAATCCAAATTTAGTTTTTAGAGTTTCACGAGGAAATTAACATATATTAATATACATATATATTATATATACACACGCTCCAAACTTTTATGCAGTTGAGTACTCGAATGTAAAGGATTTTTATTTTATCATACATCGACCTTCTTTTTTTTTTTTTTAATTAGAGAGAATCTTTTTTCATTCTGACTGTTTTATTCATTTGCTTCTTTTTAAGGGTTGTTTTCTGGTTGTTTCTTTCTTTCTTTTCTTTTCTTTTTTCTTTTTTCTTTTTTTTAAGCATTGTGGCTACGTTCTAATTTCCTTGTGTGTGTGTGTGTGTGTGTATGTTTCTTCCCTTTTGAATAAATTAGAATGAGGAAAATTTTATATATCAGACTTGTTCATAAATCAAATTGAGATGTTCTAATACTTCTTTGATATATGGTATCCTTTCTCGATTAATACACCAAAAATATAAATTATATATATGTTATAGACAATTCGTTGTTGTGAAATGATTGTAGATATAACCTAACAATAAATTCACATCCAACTCCACCAAAAGGGGAAGAGTTCGAATCCCCACCCCCAACTTCAAAGAAAAAAATCATTGTTATCATTTTGTGTGATAATCTTTTAAGTTAAAATTTTAAATGACAAAATTTTTAAGTTCAATTTTTTGTGATTAGTTGTATAATAAAATAATGATTGGTTGTAAGTTAAAATTATTTGGTTGGTTTGCCATTGCACTAGATTTTGGTTTTCTTTATTTTGATCTCTTTTTTTTTTCTTTTTAATAAATTTAAGTAAAGACTTTAGTTTCTCTTCTCTGTTTACATTTTTTTGAAATTGCATGTTGCGGATTGTAACTCGTTTACTCTCCGTATGATTTGATTCTTTTTCTAAATGGTTATATTATATACACAAAGAAATTAATTATCTGAAATTTCAAATAATATATATATATATATATATATATGTGATGTCAGGGCTTGAATATGACTTCATACTTCACCCATAAAATTGTAATAAATAGTTTAGACCCCATAGAAGGATTGACAAGGATCATCAAGATGTGGTGTAGATTCTAAGGAGTCCCTAGAAAATAATGGTGGTCCGGTCCGAGTAATAGATGAGGATAGAAAAAGCCAATTGATAAAGGCATTGCGCGGATAACAAATAAAATTGCAAAAAAATTCGTCAATATGTATATATATATTTCAAAGTATAACATTCATATTAATAATTTAATATGTAATGATCTGCTGGGAGACATATAGAAAAGAACCTGATCAGGGCCACTTTCAAATTCATGGGACCTTTTAGTGGCATAAAGGAATTTTCTTTTTCTCTTCTTTTCTTTCTGATTCGCTTTTTTTTTTTTTTTTTAACTAATTTATATTTTCCCCATATACATACATACATACATACATATATATATATATATATATAAGATACAAATATATGGTCCCTGTGTCAAATTTAATTTGTTGATCAGCTGAATGTTCCAAGGACACGTATATATAATTCATAAATTGACAACTCATTTTTTGTACCCAAATTACATGTTATATGATTACTTGGGCACTGTAGTACTCTAATTATTAGAGATCACACAACGGAGTATTCAGTCCATTTCAAGCTTTACAATCTAGTGGACAGCACAACAAAATCGTGGTTATACAAGTCAAACTGATCATATGGAAGAAAACAAATAATTTTTCTCTACAAACAAATGTGATCAAACTACAACAATATTTTTAGTTTACATTACTATTGCTCCAGCCAACAACACCTTCTAACAGTACATATTAGGCACAGAAAATTGTAAAAAAACAAAACAAAAAAAAATCCAAATCCCTACCTCACCTAGAATTTCCTAAAAATAGCAATTTGGCAATATTGCATGTACATAATATACTTAGATTAAAAGAAAAGCTTCTCCCTAACTAAAAACACTAACCTAGCTAGCTAAGCTACTTCCCCATAAGATCACTTTTTTTTGTGATAGACAGATTGTCAGTAATCAAAACCATGTTCTCCCACTAAATTGAATCTCATCAACCTATTCCTTTTTTTTTTTCCCCCTTTTTCCGTCATCGTCTTTGCCGCGTCCAACTTTCCAAACAAACGTGACAAATATGTTTATTCTTTTAATACAAGACACAATCGAACCCGCAACCTCGTTCATCAGAACCTCAACACCCGGCCCAGAACAATCATATCGATTATGTCGGTGGCCAAGTGGTAGGAGTAGGAGTAGGAGTAGGAGTAGGAGTAGGAGTGGTGGTGGTGGGGTGATGAAATGCGTTGTTGGCTAATATGGTCAGCTTTTCCAGACACGCTCAATGTCTTGAGCGATCCTCTTTGCATCAAGAGACGCGCCAAGCAGGCCACGCTGAGTAAAGCCCACCGCATACAATTCCGCGTTCCCCTTTCCACCCGTTTGGAAATGGTTTACGAGGCAATCCGTTTTTGTCAGAGAACATTTTCGTCTCCTGCCCACATTAACCCACCACAATTATAATTATATACATATACATACATATATTAAGCATGCACTCGTCATCATCGTCGTCATCATCAATACCACCGTTATATATACACACATACAAACGACATCAACACGAGAGTCACGATGTATCCTAATTAGATCAACATTCTCACAATATACAATTTAGGGTATTATATAACTAAGTGATATTAATTAATTATAACACTAGACCGATTTGGACATAGCCAATAAATTTATAGCGAATCCGAATAAGTATAAAGAAACAAATAAATGAATAAACAAAAGGAGATGTATACCTTTAACCAAGCCATAACGTTGCTTTTGTAGCCAGTTGCTAAAATGATGGCATCGAAATTCTCCACTTTCCCATCGATAAACTCCACAGCATGGTGTGTAAGTCGCTTTATGGCCTTGCAAACCTATATACATATATATATATATATATATATAAATAAGCACGGAAGAAAAAGGAACATATTATGACTTTTCTACTGAAGCACTATTATATTATAATGTACATATAATATAAATATATATAAAGAGGAGAACTGATCAACACCTTGATGTCGCCAGATTTGATCTTGGCGAGGGTTCCAACGTCCAAGACAGGAGTTTTGCCAGAGATGGACTTGAGCTGAAGGGGACCAAGATGTGGGCGAGGGAGGCCAAGCTGAGAAGTGTCGCCAAGCAACAAACGAGACATGAGAAGCAAAAAACGATCCACAACGCACACTGGAAACCACTTTAATAAACTCATCGACAGCCCAAAAGTTGACCTTCCCAGCATCTCCTGTGGCAAGACGTGCACCTGCACCCGCACCCACCATATCATTAATTAATTAATTAATTAATTAATTAATTATTATTATTAACTCCAATTAAAAAAAAAGATGTTTTTTTTTTTAATACAAACTTTATTTATTTTATTTTTTATTTTAAATAAAAAGGAGAAGTAAGCATGAAGTGATCATCTGATGACCCCTCCCACGCTTGCTTCTTTTTATTTTTTATTTTTTATTTTTTATTTTTTACTTTTGTGTGTGTGTGGTTAAGTTACAATTTGGTGGATACATGAATGACGCCCATGTTATCTTTTGGATGTGTTAGAATATCTGTAACACTGACTGAATATGATTCTTTTACAGGGAAAGATTTAATTGTATGCAGAGAAAAAGCATAGGGCCAGTACTACAGTGTTGTATAAGATTTTGGGTTGCTGACCAACGTTGCGCATGCAAACGAATTCCGATAAAGCATTCCACAAACATCACAAGAATGACTCACTCTATATATACACATAGAGATTCTATGAATATAGTGATGTAGCCAGCTATGTAGAGCTAGCTAGCGGTCTTGGCCTACTTTGGTTTATAGATATATATATATATATATAGTTACAGCGGAAAATATGCACCAAACCTAGATAAGCTATATAAGCAATATTAATCTCTATATGCATCAAATCTATCAAGTCAGGAACGCCACGTTACAAATTATACGGTTGAGCTAACTTTTGAGCCTCCCTACATATGAGCACAAAATCCTATGAAATAAAATTTACCCTTCTCGGAGTAAAAAGGGTTACAACTCTATTCATAGTTTTTTTAAATTTTTTTTTTTTTTTTTTTATGTTTTAAAGATTTGTATGCAGATTCAACAATAACCAAACCCATTTCCATTGATGGTGTAAGGAGCCTTTCGCGGGAAGGGTGTCTAACAATATACTAATTTAATTGGGATGTCCTCATCATTTATTTTAAAAATATATATATCATTTCAAACGAAAGAATTATAACAAGATGGTTTCGCTTCTTACAATTAGGTTTCTCCATATAGTTATGTATTCACGATATATATATATATGTTACATGATGAGCTGAGATATATTGGAGTTTGAAGTAAGCTCACCGAGTCTCTGACCACAAGAGAAGGACGAGCACTATAGTTGCAAAGATCCAAACAAACCTCCATACCCGAATTCCCACATCCAACAACCAAAACTCTCTTCCCACGAAACAACTCCCCACTTTTATACGAGCTCGTATGCACAATTTGACCACAAAACTCGTCCAAACCTTCCAATTTAGGCCAAACTTCCTCCGCATTTTCTCCGGTCGCCACGATCAGCCATTGGCTCTCATACACAATCTCAACCTCCTCCTTCAACAACCCGGCCGTCTCCACCCTCCAAAGCCCGCTTCTGACATCGAACCGGGCGCTCTCCACCTTCCGGTTGAACACCGTTTTCAGATCGAAGTTAGTCGTGTAGGCCTTGAGATAGTTGACAAACTGTTTCTTTGTCGGGTAAGTAGGGAAATCTGAAGGGAATGGCATCAAGGGAAGCTCGCAGAATTGCTTCGGGAGGTGAAGCCGGAGGCGGTCGTAGGTCTTGAGCTGCCACAATGAGGCTATACAATTCGCCTTTTCGATGATCAAGCTCGGAACCCCTTTCTCCTTTAGGCAGGCGGCTACGGCTAACCCCGATGGCCCCGCCCCGACTATGATTGGCCCGTGAACCAACACTCGCCGCCGTGTCGCCGCCGCGGACGTCCTCAATGCGAATTCGCGATCGTGGACTTGTTTCCCTTCAATCTCTTTTAAATAGTCCATGCTGATCACAAAAAGGTTAAGGATAATTGAGAGAAATGAAGAGTTTTCGGGAAATGGGTTTTTTTTGTTTTGTTTTTGCTCTATATATATGTTTGTTACTAATCAAAAGGGAAAAGATTTAGAATATCATCAGTACTTCTAGTAGTAGTAGTAGTACTGGTACTACAAACGTTACAATCTTACCCGAAAAGAGAAGTCGGATCAGGTTCTAATATTGGGATTCCGAATTAATTTCTAGGTTTTCGGAAAATTTGAGGTTTGGAAGAGGTTTTTCGTTTGTGAAAAATGAGGCTTTTTTTTGTTTTTTTTGGGGTGACTGTTGCCGTTTGACAAAACTTTGGTTATGTGAAGTGAAAGAGAGAGCTGAGGAATCAGGAGGGGCTGAGGGAAACAGAGAAGTAGGAGTCCTGTAGAATGGATCGATATATGTCATGTATACATGTATATATGTATATATGTGGAGAAGATTGTAAAATTATTAAGTGGCCGAACATATCTCTAAGTAATAACTGCCGTTAACAAACAACAACCTTTCTTTTTGTTTTTTTGTTTTTTTTAATTTTTCCTTCACCCACCATACCTAGAGAGAGAACAAACATTATTGTATTTATTAAAAGAACAAATACATGCCTATACATATACTCTTTATATTTATAGACTCTAGTAATCAATATATGTTACATATACAGAACTAGAACTTGATGAAACGTTATAGAGCTAAAAATCGGGGGTGTCGTGGAGATGACATGGAGAATGTCGCCAACCAATTTTTTTCTTAGAAAAGATATTTTGGACTTGTAAAGTCTAAATTAGAATTACTCCTACTGTGGTTTTCGGGGCCCACAGTATATAGTTAGTTGAGTGAAGAATCTCATTTAGGAATGATGCCCTAGAGCATACTATGTCGGCAGTTCCCAGCCGTCTGATTCCAAGGTTCTCTCTCACTTAAATACACACACACAAAACACATATATATATATATATAAATAGATGAAACACTATATTAGTAGACATGGTTCGCTTTCTAACCATCTTTACTATAAAAAAACTAGGGAATTAGCTAGCTTGGATGGTTGGTATTGAAGATGCAGTGTCTGTTTGGCTCTAAGATTCATTTTAAACTAAACTGTACTTTTTCATCATGATTTTTGTCTTTTTCTGAAAAAATTTTTTTGTCTTTTCTGAAAAGTCAACAAAAATTACTATTGAAACTTAAAAATTTTAAACTAAACTCATTCACCAAACACCCCCGCAATATCTAAAGCTCATGCTAAAAAATGAGAAGGAAATAAAGGCATGTTTACCTCATTTGAATTGGAAAAGATGAGGAGAGAAATTGAGTGTTTCTTTCTCCCACCTATATTCATAAGTTTATTAACAAAATCAATACTAAGTAATTTAATAAAGTTCACATGATATAGTACATCTAAAAAAATAAAAATGAAATAAAAAACAATAAAAAAGAATGTTAATCTTAACCATTTTAATATTGACTTCCACTTGATTATAATAAATTGCAAATTTTACTTAAAGACTACAATGAAGTTAATGAGTATTTAGTTTTTTTTTTTTTATACATTTCTTATTTTCTTTTTTTTTTTGCCACATTTTTCTTCTTTTTCTTTTTCTTTTTATTTTTCACCCAAAGATAGTATTTTAGTTATTAAATTGTAAGTTACTATTTTATGTTTAGTAAACTAGTAAAAGGAAATTAAGTTGTTTTCGTCACATCTTAATTTAGACAAGTGAACATTAATGTATTAATCAATGAGGATAAATTCTTATGCGGTTATGGCACAGCAATCTAGTAGTAATTTCACACACGACTTCATCATACTTTGTAGGTACAAATCCTCACCAACTACAAATTCCAAAAAAAAAAAAAAAAAGGAGAGAGAGAGAGAGAGAGATTCACATTCTTATCTTTTAATTTTTTTTTTTATTTTTTCCAAAACCCATAACCGTCCATCGCGCACTGCTAGGTGATCATGCCCCAAGTCTTTTCCAGTATTGAATTGATAATCCGTATAAATTTGAGCGTTAGGATATGGATTAAAAAAAAAAAAAAATCCTTTTCAGAATGATAACCTATATCAGAATTCTACGCAAGAGAGCTTGACCAAAATTAAAGGACTGATCGCTGACTGTTGTTTGGTAGATATAGAGAACATATATATACAGATGTGTAAGTATATCACATATGAAAGGAGATATAAATTAGGAGGGATTTTGATCCGAGAAATCAGGTTGAGAAATGCAAATATGTAGTGTTTTAAGCAATATGTCAAAAAATACCTTCTCAAACTTTACATATATAGTTTGCTGATTCATACATACATATCGAATGGAAGACTTTGTTTATTTACATTTATTATTTAATATATTTGTTACTAAAAAAAAAAAAAAAAAAAAAAAAATAAAAAAAAATGAATATGTAGTGGTTGTATGTTACTATTTATATTTGTGTGTGTGTGTGTGTGTGCCTTTCTTGAGTTTAATCCTTTTTCCAGTCCTTCGCCTCAACAAGCTGAAATTCCTTAAGCTAGTTTGATCCCATAGCTTTAGAAATGTCGGCAAAAAGTTTTCCATCTTTTGTTTTTGCCATAGAGAGAAAAGACTTCATCCCCAAATGAACTAATAAATATGTCTTGTTCGGAGATTAGAGTTTTGTCGTCAAAATGTCGTTGTCATTAACAGTTCCTGTGTATGTTTTAGAATTGCCCAATTATTTCAAATTCTTCCAAATTTGGTTGGTCCATTTAAGTGGGATCAAAAATGAGAATCAAAGCATACTATTTTCAAATAACCAATATATATACATGTATACATATATGTATATGTGTGTGTGGCGCGCGCACTCTATTTCAAGAGAAGTCTACGGTTGTCACATGAGTGTCCACTAGCTTGGACGAGAGATTAAGTAGTACAAGCCAAGTAGCTAAGGTAAACCCTCAACCCCCAAAGTGCCCCATAATTTGGGACAAAACATTTACCCCACTCCCACCTCGTTGGTGGATTTTTCCATTTGGGACTATAAAAACAAACATCTAACGAATAGTATACCGCTGTTTTAGGAGGAATCTTCCTTCATTTCTCGCTTCTGACGCGTCCAAGAAAGAGCATTCACGATTTCCACTATTACCATTATACTGTCATTTTGGCGTTGTCACGACAGCATGGGAAAGTAAATGGGGGCGTTTGGCAACAAATATTATGCATGTTTCTAAAGTTAATATTATATGTATCTGATTCCAAGCATAATCTAATCGTACAATTCTATGGCAAAATCCCAAATTCAAAATATTTATATATAATACATGTATCTGAACATATTTATTTATAGCTTGTTTGGCACTCAAGTTTAACTTGAGTTAAACTGTACTTTTTTTTTTCTTTTTCTGAAAAGTTTTTTATCTTTTTTGAAAAGTCAACAAAAATTACTATTAAAACTTAAAAATCTTAAACTAAACTCATTCACCAAACACCCCCTTAATATATGACAATTTGGGGTCAAAAGTATTACGAGTACACTTTGAAAGAAAAAAAAAATCGCGATTCAAAATTTATTTTCTCAAAATTATCACTAGACCCATATGGCATGATAACTAAAAAAAAAAAAAAGTAAAAAACGTTTCATTCCTCTGTGCCCTTGCATATGGTTGTTGTCTCTTCCTTACGCCTTGTGTAGTCTCTTCCTCCCTCATAACGATGACAATTTTTCTTATGCTCTAAAGTCATGTCTGATAGAAATTGAATTTATGTCCTATATTGTTAAGTTATTGAATTATTATAGTGTTTATCTATAGCACATTCGTAAAAATTTAAAATTTTTATGAAAACAATATTCATTGTTTTATTTAACTGTTTGTTTTTTTAATAAACCTCTACTTTTTTTAAAAAAAAAAATAATTCTTGTTAACCTATGACTAATTAGAGACTAAAACTACAAAATAATAAAGTAATAACTTCAGAACTAATCATGAAAAAGAAAAGGCAACTGAACTATCTCTATTAATGTTAGAGGAACTAAACTTAAAAATGAATCTCAACTCTATATTAATAATGCAGAAGCATTCAAAAAAAATTTGAATAGAAAAATTTATTACGAAGAAACATTCAATTAGAATTCTAGTAGAGTAAAAAAAAAAATATATATATATATATATATATATAGTCACCAATTGGCCCTACAAATGATCAACATGTACATATTGTTATGCAGTCAACTTTAATGACAATGAACAGCTATTTATGTCAGACGTAGTTCATCTGCAACTTGTTACATTGAAATATTTTAGACCATTGTTCGTGGCCAATGCCATCATTGTTCAATCTGACACATATATTAGAGCAGACCAGTTCTGATCCTCCTGTGTTGCTTACCCGCTCCCCAAAATCCCGCAACAAAACTTTAAATACATAAATAAACAAAGGAAACATTTCTTTTTTTGGTAAAATTCATAAGAACAAAAGAAAACTTTGATTAAAGTCAATATGCATTCGAAAACAGGTCCTCGAAAACTCATAGATATATACTAGTATTTTTATGCATGCACACACCAATCTAATCAGATTATGTTGGTGTGTATCTATTAATTTCTATTAATTTCCATGGTCATCGTTTATTTTTAAAATAAAATCGTCTTGCTTCTTAGTTTATGCACTTGTCTAAAATAAAGTTTGTATTGAAAAATAAATAAATCTAAATTAATCTTTTTATGTATTTAAATCAGTACCACATTCTTTTTTTTTTTTTTTTCCTCTTCTAACATCAATTTTAGATTCTCAATTTAAATTGGATTTGTTCACTTTGAATCCACGTTCTAGACAGTATTTTTATTTTTTTTACTTTCTTCTTTCAGTTCCGAGATTGAACTGGTGGTCCCTCATAAAACACCTTGCACAGTACAATTTGCCCTCCATGACTCTTTTAATAAAATATTAATATTCCTTTACTTTAAGAATAAATTACTCTGCATATATACAATAACTTCTCCACGGAATATATCTGTGTGTGTTTTTCAAGTGAAGTTTCAATAGCGTTAGCTAGGTGCTTTTTGTAGTGTTTTTCTTTTGAATAAAATTTTCTCTTCAGGAGTTGCAAGGGCAAAAAAATGTGGATTAGTTTTGCTTTTTAGAGTTGTAACATTTAACCTTTTTTATTTCTTATGTTCATGTCGAAATCTCATATTCATAACAATAAATTATCATAATTAATCATCTTTTGGTCTTAAACTGACTTGATTGATATTGATAAGTTACAAGTGACCGAAAATAATGAAACAAAAAAGAAGATCGAGGTTCAGACTGATCTTTTGATTGCACTCGAAGTGAAAAAGATCATTTTAATAAGATGCGATAATAAACCCTTTGATTAAGGCTATAGTTTTCGCAAACAAATATACTTTCTTTACTGGATCATTCATATATTTTGATAGAATTTCTTTTACAACAATTTGTTAAGAGTCTTGTCAATGTAATGGAAGTAGAAGCTGGGTTACAAGATACCAAGATTCTAGTGTTCCACTTAATTGTTACGACTTTAGGAAAGCTTCTTATAAATTTTATATGGATATTCCCGTTGAAGTTTCTACTTTCTACCGTCTAATCTAAACATAAAAATGTATACCTAATAATAACCTAAATAAATATACATACATATACATATATATATATACATATACACTATTTATATAAGTAGCTAGGTGCGATGCATTTTCTCCAAGTCAACTTTAAAGCTTCTAGCTTCAAATGAAAGCATGCGCTACGTGATGTTAATTAATAAAACCTCATAAAACTATAGGGCCATTGGGTTTTGCAAGAATCGCCTTTCCCCTCTTAGTTTTATTCCCATTAATAAGATTTTGTATCGATTATTTCAACCCCACTTCGAGGAAGCTTGCTTTTTTGCATGTTTGGAATATTATTATAATTATACCTTTTTTTTTTAATTCTTTGTTATATTATATAAATACTACCTAGTTAAAAGGCTAGAACCACCTACTGGTGATCTTGAAGCGTCCAAATTAAACACTTAACCATTCTTCTCTCTCTCTCTCTCTCTCTCTCTCTCTCTCTCTCTCTCTCTCTTCCCTTTCAATTGTGTGTAATATACTGTACACATATATAAAATGCATATACTAGAAGGAATTTACTCTTTTATAATGAAAACTTTCCATTTTTAGGATGCTCATTTCCTTCTTTTAATTATGGGCAAACATTATTATACCCGTTAAAGAATGCTATTTTGTGGCCCCCAGATTAATGTGCACTTAGTAGTACTTCTTAAAGCATCTATATATATAATACATAGCCTTTACGAGTTATTTTGTATCCTATACAGCTATATCACTTTTCTATTCTCATTTTTTTTTTCTTTAAGAACTTGGGCTTTTCAATCATATACACTGTTACATATATTATTGCATTGGCAGTGGAAGTGGAAGTTAAACCCTAAACCTAGTGAGATTTTTTATTTTTTTAATGCAAAAACTGTATTCGGACTCTCAAATGTGGATTAGATTACACATAAAATTAGTACATGCATTGTGTGCACGTGTGACTTCTTATCAGCAATGGATCACAAATTAGATCCATATATATATATATATATTATATGCATTTCATAATTATGTATAGAAAAAAATTGTTTACAAGCCAGAAAGCAGAAATTGAAGAAATTATAATTATCTCGTAGCAATTGAATTATATATATATAGATATAGATATAGATATATCCTCTGTTGGTCTCCCAGCTTGTTTGTGGATATTTCCTTTGGCTCCTTTTCCTTAACTTTGATTCAGTGAACTTGAAGAGAAAACCAGCTAAAAAATAAACGAAAACAAATTTGATTGCACTCATTCACTTTTGATTCTCATGGCCTCATTTTTAAAGCAAAAATATCCTTCAAAAGTTCTAACACTTAACATATATACAAACCAAAATCGACCAAATTGACCTACCATTTAAGATTACAATTAGATTAAATGGCACTGAAGAAATTATTTTTTTTAAAATTAAGTTTTTAATTTATTTACCTTGTTTCAATCTTCCAAAGGTACTTTAATCCCGTCCAATCTCCTATGATTTATGCTTCATCATATGCCAATATTGGTGATCAGCTGTCCAACACTTGAACCATGTTGTGCAAGTTTATGATATTTGGATCTTTAATTGAAGTTACTAATTATCATGATTAGACTCCAATGGTAATTTCAATAATGATTATTTATGTTGATATTAATAATTAGGGTACTTGTCAAGATATATGCATGCCGATCAGTCCTTCGATGTTAGTTATGTCCTCTCTTTTTAATTTAAAAAAAAAAATTTGTTGGGGTTGGACTTTGCACACTCATGTTTACCCTCATATGTCGAATTGATTGGATCTGCATATCGGATGTCATATATACCGAAAGAATCGACACAACGTGCCATAGGACCCGATGAAATCGCCCTATTGAGCGATGATATTGAGCAAATGGAACGACTATTTTGTACGAGAAATTGACATTGTTGTATCACCAATAACCCAATTCCAATAGGGCAAGCTAGACCCTAAGAAATAGTTAGCTATTGCTTTAACAATGTGTTCTAGATAACCCTTCAAAACTGCAAGCTTCAACAAGTCACTATCTGAAACATGTCATATATATATATATGCATGCGTGTGTGTGTACAGAATACATTTTACTTCGGTTAATTAGCCCATTTTAGCTTAAGTGCAATCTTCCTCACGTGACATATAAATCCATCTTTTTGTTTACGTAAAAGGGACAATCCTACATCTAGGTTTGGTAGTATTTTATTTTATTTTAATGTTTATTTTTGGGTGTGAAACCTACAAATAGCTTTAGGGTTTGTTTGGACCAACAATCTAAACTATATAATTACAATCCAATTTTTGTTTTTCCCTCAGCTTCACTATTCACACGATTTTGTAATTTAAAATTTAAAAATCCATAATTTTGCATAGACAAGCTCAAATAAGATATATATTTTTTAAAATTATATATAAACTTAAAGCGAACGAAATAAGCTTCATGTTGATATTTTTTCCCAACACATTTTAAGTTTTTATATTTTTTAACTCAAGCAATTCAAATGCCTTGATAAATGCACAATCGATCCAGATCTTAGCACCAAACACATGCTTAGTTAGCCACTAATTTTTCTCAAGCAAGTTTCATTCTCACACTTGGCTAAATAACAACAAAAAAAGTTCCCAAAAAAAAAAAAACTACTAGAAAATTATTCTTTGAACCTAATTAATATGCACTTTCATAAATAAAGTCCTCAAAGGCCATTCACAGATCATCAATTGTTCATCTAGCATATACATTTCACAAATAATATATGTATATATATATAAATATGCCTAAATAAGTTTCTTTACGATGACTCCAAGTGTCCAAGTACTTTGTAACATCACAGACCTATGTATTGGACGATATTGACCTGCCTGAGATTGTGACACTTAAAAGACAAAAATAAATGATTGGCTAATTATGATCAGTTTCCCACCTAATTGCTTTTGTATTAGCACTTTTGTACAAACGCCTAGTTGGCACTACAGTATTAATCAAAAACTTTGTCATCTATTGGAGCGACCTCACGTGGAGAGCAAACCCCTTTTGCGAATGATCTCTATATATTGCCCAAAGGAAATTATAAAAGCTCTCTTTCTTTTCTGCAATTTAATTTTATATATGTCTAGAAAGTACATGAAAGATAAAAATTAATGCTCAATCACGAAACTTTTCCACCATCTTTTAGTCGATAAACTGTTCAATGCAATAGGCAATCACTGAGTCACTTCTTTTCATTTTTAATATTATTAATTATAATTAAAAAAAAATCACTGAGTCACTTTGATATGCACATGCGCATGCATAATGTACGCATATTGTTTTTATATAAAAATATAAATATACTTTGTACTTGTACATGATACACACGCGTACCCTTTTTTGTTTATAAGAAAGATGTACACGCGTACTACTCTATGCACATATGCATTTTTGTTCAACATCTTATACCAAGAATCCTTATAACATCTGTCAGTTATGTAGTCTGTCACTTAATTAATTTATTAGTCAATGATAGAAGAAAGTACACAAGCTAGGTACAATCGTGTACTAATAGTTAAGGAATCAAAAGAGGGACTTCAAATCCTTCCAAATATCCAAATTTTGGTCATTCATAAACTGAAGAGATTATTAGAAGGATTTTATAAGAGAAATGAGCATCTTCCTTCTTCTCCATATATCTCTCATTTAGGTGATCTACTGCTCACTCTTTCCTATTTATAATTCTCTTTCCCACCAAATGTACCCTAATTAGGTGATATAGAAGGATAAATGAGGTTTCCATTGAAAATCAGCATTTCTTACGGAGCTTAAAAAAAAAATTAATGGTAAAACTCAATGAGAAAAATCTAATAAGAGAATTTGAGTCTCTATCAATGATGTAGCTAGAGAAGGCCTAGGCCAGCGCCCCCGCCCCCCCCCCCCCCCCTAACTTTACTTTTTCAAAAAATACCCTACTATTTTAAAGAAAATTTCATAATAACCCACCTAAAAATTAAAACTTGCACATAATCTCCTCTAATTATCTATTACATACTATTAGCCCTCCAGATGAAAATGTCACTACTAAAAAATGTGGATACTACGACGGTTTTTAACCGTCATGGTAATATTTTCACGACGGTTTTCTAACCATCGTGGAATCCAAAGTTTTAGATTCCACGACGATTAAAAAACTGTCGTGGAATGGACAAAAATAGGACTTAAATATGGACATTTAAGAACATACCACGACGGTTTTACGTAAAAAACCGTCGTGGTAAAGAAATCTTCCACGACAGTTTCCTTGGGAAACCGTCGTGGTAGGACGGTTTTTTGACCGTCGTGGTAGGTAACAATGAAAAAAAAAATTTATGAATTCATTTCATTTCCCCAAAAACATCTAAATCACAAAATCAACACTTTTTTCCGGAAAATTCTCAAATCCGTGCCTTACCCAATCAATTTAATTCAAATCTAAAACACAACCACAATGCACAGTCATCAAAAATGTAGGGGACGGATTTTGGTCATTTCGGATGGAATATTCCCAACTCAACAATCTACAAAATTAACATTTTGGACGGAACATTTTATCAACAACCATAATCAACAAAATCAACATTTTGGATGAAAAATTTCCAAATCCGTGTATTACCCAAGCAATATACATTACAACTTACCGGCTTGTCGAGCGTGGGTACGGCCGGAGTGTGGCTAGAGAGAGAGGGAAAGCCGCATGAGTTCCTTGGTGGACCCGTCAGAGAATGGTGGAGGCCGCGTGAGTGATGGAGGAGGCCATCGGAGAATGGAGCCAAGAGAAAAATTTGAGAGGTAAAATAGAGAGAGGAGGCGCGGTGAGATAGAGCGAGTTTTTTGAGATTTTAAGATGGTATTTTTTTGGGTTTTAATACACGCTCCAAAAAAATAAATTTAATTCAAAAATTTTCAAAATTCTCGTCTTAGTACCTACCACGACAGTTTTTGGGGAAAACCGTCGTGGTATGTTCACCTACCACGACGGTTTTCGCCAAAAACCGTCGTGGTAGAGTCCAAAAATAAAAAAAATAAAAAAAATTTGTGAAAAAAGACCATTCCACGACCTTTTTTAAAAAACCGTTGTGAAAAATGCAGCAAAAACACGGAACGGAACAGAGTTTCCGAAAACCGTCGTGGAAGCTTGCAAAATGTTAAAAAAAAAAAAATTTTACCTTCCACGACGGTTTTTTGACCGTCGTGGAATCCGAAGCTTCCACGACGGTCAAAAAACTGTCGTGGAAGGTAAAATTTTTTTTTTTTGCATTTTGCAAGCTTCCACGATGGTTATTAAAAACCATCGTGGAAGAGCATGCTTCCACGACGGTTTTTTATAACCTTCGTGGAAGCTTCGGCTTCCACGATAGTTTTCGGAAACTCTATTCCGCTCCGTGTTTTTGTTGCATTTTTCACGACGGTTTTTTAAAAATGGTCGTAAAAGCTCTGTCGTGAAATCCACATTTTCTAGTAGTGTGTCTAGCTTCGTCACCGGTCTCTATACTTGTCAATTTAGAGCTTTGTATCATCAAGACAATGAAAAGCAACCAAAAACCAAATAAACCATTCAATCTGAGACTTATCTGACGATCAAGGCCAAACAAAAGTCAAGAGTCCAATGCTACGAACTGACGTAGTATCATAACTTAATTGCTTCTGTATTGTCCTCCCGAAAATAATGAGAAGCAATGTTTTATCGAAATATATAAGAAAGCAATTCAAGGAGTTTTTTCTTTCCTCCTAACAAAATATTGTCTTGGTTATTTGAAATACAAGACATTTTCCGCACGAGATTTAACTAGTGTAATCTATGAGAGCATCTGTTAAATGCAATGCAAATTTCTATGTCAATGCTAAAATTTGACATCTCAAGTAAAAAAAAAAAAGTAAAAAACTATTACTCCATATTATGTTACACCTAATTTCAAATTTAATATATGTTATACTTGGCGTGTTTGAGTATCTTCAATGTAATATAAAACTTCTATGGTGATCAAAATTAAGATTTAGATAAGAAAAATTATTCTTCATGAGCGCATACGTACGTTTAACTTAATGTTAAATTTGACATATACTTGATGCCAAATTTAGCACCAAAGATGACATATGTTCATCTAAAAAAAATGTTTTGATTGATTGATTGATGTAGGTTGATGTGTGGATTTTCTTTTTCACCGAATAAGAGTATATTCCCACTTCGAAATCGTTTAGACAATATTAAATAACACACCATTTGACCTTATAGCTTTACTTTTATACAGTAAATAAATAATAAAAAAAAGATACCGAAAGAAACAATTTGAAAATATATATATATATATAATATATATATATATAAAGCAAAACGAACCATGTTGGACGACCCTATATGAACAGGGCCACACCCAAACCAGCTCTTTAAGTATAGTTAGGATATATATAAATATACAAACATATATATATATATATATATAAGGTGCTCGATAAAGTGATGAGCAAAACAAGGACATTGTTAATTAATTACGTCGTTTGCCATTGGGATGGAGCAAAAGGAAACGACGTCTGCGATATATATGCTATGTAACTAATTCCTTCTCGATCGATTAGGGTGGGTCAAGTTTACAAAAAATCATTTTCCCATAGATTATTCTTAAGCTGATTGAAAATAACCAAAGACAATTTTTTTCGTGTTGGAGCCATTATTATGATAAAACAAAGGTAGATAGGATTGTTGCTCTCACTTTAATTCTTATTTAAAAAAGAAAAAAAAGTCATAAGTGAAATAAAATGATAATAATAAAACAAAAGGCTTCGTGGGCACTCATATGTCTTCCACTCAAAATCGGGAACCCTTCATAAAGAAGATTATGCAACTCTAATCACTTGCTAATTAAATCATTCACTGATTAGACAGGCATGGAATATTTTATCTTTTAGTGAGCTAATAAAGTACACTTACTAAGATAATTAATGTTAATGGAGCTTTAAATATTCTCTTAAGTCGCTACTAACATATTAATGATTCCATCTTTAACATAATGAGCTAAATCTTTTTAGAAAACATAAAGATAATTCGAGTCGTGACATTAATAACATAAAGGGAAAAATATTAACGGCTAAAGAAAAACTATATGTTTTGCAAACCAAAAATAAAATATTTAACTAAAAAAAATTTCGACACTCAGCAAGATACAAATTTTTATTCGTTGACATACTGCACGCAAGCATCTTTAATCATTTCCTAACCAAGAAATAGAATTATTATTATTATTACCTGTATTAATGTTTTTAATCACATATACATGCATGGTATGTAAGTGTACTAAATAATGGAGAAGAATCGGGTAAAATTAATGAAAAAGAAGCATATCTACGGACAGTGACGAAATCAGGAAGTTTTTGTTGGGGGCTAATAATTATATAGAAAAATTTTAAGTGATATTGATTAGATTTTTCATCTTTTAGAGGAAGCTTCATGAAATATTTTAATATTAATTCATATATATACATGGTCTTATAAAAGAGAGAAAACAAATTTGAGGGGAACTCAAGCCTTGGTTAGCTCCTTCATCGTCTAAAGATATGAAGTTATGAGGGGAAAAAAAAAGTAATATTAACCACTCATGCTGAAAATCAATGTAAATTAAAAACAATATTTGGTGGGAGGCAATACGGTACCCACAAAAAACGATATAGCTAGAATTAGAATATTAGAGGGTCCTAATAAAGGGTTTAAAGAAGATACATTCATGTTTATTCTCTTTATTTTTCTTTCTTTCTTTCTTTTTTTTTTTTTTTTTTTGGTTGAAGACAAAAGAAAAATGTTTTGTGGGGATTATCACAAAGTGACGATATAATTGTAGGTGGTCTCCAAAGCCAACAAGGAAAAAGAAACAGAGAATTATAATATATAGATATATTTTATATATGTGTGTGTGTGTGTGTGTGTGTGTTATCGTGATTATTGAGAAGATAACACCACGGGATTACAATCCCTTTTTTTGCTGCATAATTGGACCCCTATTGCCTGTCCAGTTTGCAACCATATTGATGATATCATTTTTAAGACACAGCCCAAATTATGATCATTTTTCGGTTAGCCAATATAAAAGATATATATTTCGTATTTTTGTTCTTAAATAGTTTATGGAGAAGCTGATGCCATGAATTGACTTGTTTATCTATTGTTGTAAATGGGAATTTTTAAGTTTAGAAAACATCTTTAGTTTTGTGCCTCATCATACTCCTTCTTGAAAGTCATCCCTCTAGATTCGTCTCATAAGTCTTTAAATATAAAAATTAAATATAAAATTAATCAAAATAATAAAAGAAGATAATACAAGAATATATATACATATATTTATTTAATGTGGATCAATGGATGTGCTTGCCGGAACAAAGAGGAGAATTCACTAAGGAGTATTATGAATGGACTCCCATGTAAGTAAAAATTACAATATGTAAAATCAGATAAGTTGGCTGATAGTACTACAAATCTCCTAAAATATAAGTATTTTTTAATCTAAAATAAATACAAATAATTTAAAATTACTGATAAAGATAATTATATGAAATAATAACTTTTCCTACTATGAGATAATAAGTTTCCCAATATTAAATTCATGAAATTTTATTTATGATTCGGTCTTATACCATGTTAATTAATGATCAAGGTCCATTATGTTACGGAAGTAAGTTTCAAGACATATTTATGCACTAAACAAAATCTGAAAGTAATTGTCTAAGAAGGGCCGAAATTTTAATAGGCCGCAAATTGTGTACTGAAATTGGACCTTGGTGAAATTAGGCCAACTTCTTCAGCATTCGAGTTGATGATTACAAAAGCTAGAAACACAGTTAAGAAAGAGTAACGAGACAACTACTTGCCAAATGGTAACGTGGTCGTCCGGGAACAGGATCTCCCCTGTGTATGGGGCCATCGTTGTTCGCCGGAGCTCCCCCCGCCTCCCCACGCACCTGGGGCCGCCACGTTATGTGACTTTTTTTTTTTTTTTTGGTGTGTGTTTTTAATTAATTCCATGAGAAAAATCAAACGTAACATGGTCGGCTACCGGCAATAGCGCAGTAGGCTACCGCCAATGACCCTACCTTGCAGTAGGATTGCGAACTACCGTCGGTATTGCAGTAGGATACCATTGATCATGATGGTTTACTGCCAGTATGTTGGCAGCACACTATCCGGAGCCTTTTTTTTTTTTTTTTTTTGTTTTGGTACACCCTAAACTTATTATAAAATTACAATTTATACTCTAAATTTTTAATTTTAGTAATTTACACCCTAAATTTATAAATATGTAGCAATTTGCATCCCATTGATAGACAATATTAATTTTTTTAATAAAATTGATACTTCACTTGTATATAGATTGTTAATTAATAAAGATAAAAATGATTTTTTATGTCATGAATTAACAACTTATGTACAAATTACATATCAAATTTCCTCCAAAAAATTAATATTATTATTAACGGGGTGCAATTTACTATATATTTGTAAGTTCATGATGTAAATTATCAAAATTAAAAATTCAGTATGTTAATTGAAACTCTGCGATAAATTTGGGTGTAAAAACCTTTTTTTTTTTTTTCAATTTTTGATAAATAGGAGCATTTACATTTCCCGGCGAAAGATCAACACAAAGCTTGTAGTTGTATTATTATATATACTCTTTAAATTTGTTGCAGTGACATTATATTATTTTAGATTTCTAGAATTGCGATAATTAACTACAATGGTAAACCGAGTTAATTTTTAGAGAAACAATTATGATTTTTTGATACATGTCTCTCTTAAAGTTTTCAAAGTTTAGTACTTTGTACCGACTTTTTCTTGACAATAAATATTTAAATTTATAATTTTTACTATCATCAGTTCTTTTGGTCTTATCCAATTAAATTCGAACAGTATTTTACTCTTGACTTGCACGTGATAAGTGAAAAACGACATTACTGGTTGTTTTTTTTTATTTAATGTTAGAATAAATTCATTGACAACTCAAACTTGAATCTAGACTTTATATATACAATGAAAATTTTATGGTATCAACTGTATTTCATCTCTATCGATATACAATTTTATTTTAATTATTAAACTAATTTTTTATTCATTTGATTTATAATTAAAAGTAGTTTTGAATTCTTATAAAATTTTAACATAACCATTTACTATCAAATCATTAGAACATTAATCTAACAGTTAAAACAATAATTCTTTCTGGTAATATGAAAACTATGGTCTTGTTTGGTGAACGAGTTCAAACTATACTTTTTCATATTAGTTTTATCTTTTTCTGAAAAAGTTTTTATCTTTCCTGAAAAGTCAACAAAAATTTTCATTTAAAACTGTATTTTTTCAATTCAAACTCATTCACCAAACAGATCCTATGTTTTTATTATAAATTTAGGGGGTGTTTGGTAAATGAGTTTGGTTTAAAATTTTTAAGTTTCAATAGTAATTTTTGTTGATTTTTTAAAAAAGTAAAAAACTTTTTCAGAAAAGATAAAAAATTTTCAATAAAAAAATAAAAAAAAATACAGATTAACTCAAGTTAAATTTGAGTGTCAAACACCCCTTGGGCTATAATCAAGTTTAGTAACTAACATCACAGGGAGGGGATCAAAATGGACTTTTAAATAAACCCCTTAAAAAAAAAAAGAAAAAAAGAAACTTGGATGACAACTGTTTTGTCTGTGAAAAAATAAAAATAAAAAACTAACATCACATGTATAATTTGATCTATTCTCAATCCAAGTGCCAATTAAAATATACCTCACTACTACTTTGGTCTTAAACTATACCAAAATTAGACGTGGGTCATCATTAACCATAAGTTTCATTTTCCACTTCTATGGGATTCTCCAACCACATTTTCAAATATAAATTATTTATTAATTAAAATAAAATAAAATAAAATAATTTGGACAATTGGCCTAAATACATGGTCCCAATCTGCCAACACTAACCATCCTCGGATAGGACAGAGGACAGGTGTCACTTCCTTTTCCCCTGTCCTTTTGTCCACTAGTTTTGGAGTATATTCCTTGTTCTCCCTCACCATCACATCGCACAGAAAAATATTAATATAATATAACTATTTACTGAAAGACAGAGAAGTGTTTTTTTTTTTTTTTTTGCTTTTTTCTTTTTGTTGAAAGTTTATAATAAAATTTGGACCTTATCTATCAACCTGGCTCTCTTTTTTTTTTTTTTTTTTTTTTTTTTGGGCTGATGAGAAAAATCATATCAAACTACTTATTGGTTCTTTTTCTTTTTCTTTTTTTTTTTTAAATAAATTTTTGGATTGAAAATTTGAAAAAAAGTCAAGAGTCCCTGTTGGGTGAGCTTACACATATGTCATGTGGTGGGCCATACTTTGTCATGGGATTTCAATGCCCACGATTGTAGTGTGTGCCAGAGTAGCACTCCGTACTTGCTCATTCATTCATTGGTCTCATGTGATGTGAAGAGGGCTCAACCTCCCATTCTTCCTCTCCCTCTTCTTCTTCTTCATCATCATCTTTTTTTTTTTTTTTTTTTCAATTTAATGGTGAATTATTAAATAATATTTCAAAAAACTATATATTTCTTGGTGGAAATAGTTTGAGTTGAATTTTTAATTTTAATATAATTTTTTTGATTTTTAGAAAAGATAAAAAATTTTTTAGAAAAAAAAAATTTTGAGAAAAAGACAAAAAAAATTTGAGATGGTTTTAAAATGTGTGCCAAACACCTGTAAATAGTTGATAATTTCAAAATCATAGTGATTTAATTAAAAAAAAAAACAGATCTTTTAATTTAGTATGTATTATGTTGCAATTTTTTTTTATTATTTCGTTTTATTTATTTTATGTTACATTTACATTACAGCATCTTTACTATAATGTTAAATTATTGACTTTTTAATAGTGTTAGTTTCAATGCCAATCTGTCATGTGTCAAAATTTTATGACAAATTTAAATTGGTTGTTATTAAGATCCATTTGGTAAATGAGTTTGAGTTGGAAATTTTAAGTTTCAATAGTAATTGTGACTTTTAGAAAAAAAAAAACTTTTCAAAAAAAAAAAAATTAAGATAAAAAATACATTTTAATTTGAAACAAGATGATGAACTAAACATCACCTTAATTTCACTTTACATAATAGGTATTATAAAATGTATAAATGGCATTATCGTAGCAAAAAAGAAGTATTAATAACATTATATATTAAAATATAGAATAAGATAATATTAATTTTCACTTTTTGTAACAAATATAGTGTCAATATAGGAAAATACATTAAAGATGGTATAAAAGTACCTACGATAACTAAGAGAATATTTGGTTGATTCACTCCAACAACACAATTTTAATTATTTGTTGTCCTTTTTTTTCCCAAAAGGAAATTCATTTTATGTGCTAATTCTAATTTAAAAATTCAAATTTTAAAAGTTTATTATTTTGTTATTTCAAGTTGAAATAAGATAATTTTTAAAAATTACATTAAAATCAAGAGAAATAAAATAATATCATATTGATATTTCTTTTCATACATATCTTAAATTTTTATATTTTTTTATTTCAAACAATCCACTACAATTTCAAAACTCAATTTAACTTAACTATTAAAATAAATTTAATTCTCGAATGATTGGAGATGTTTTCTTTTTTTTAGATTGAGTTGTTTGAATTTCGAAAATTAATTAAAATTTATATTGACTAAAAAAAGGAGACAAAAATAAATTTGAAATTTTAGTTCCTAACCGTTCCAAACAAAATCTAAGTCTATATTTGGTGAATGAGTTTCACTCAAATTCAATTAAAATTTTTGTTTTAATTTTGTTTTTTTTAACAGTCAACAAAATTTATAACTACTTTTTAAAAAGTCAACTCAATTCAAATTTAAAAATTTCATCCCATTTTAAACTTAACTTAAACACCAAATGAATATTAAGGGTTCGTTTGGTAAATGAGTTTTAGTTAAAAAAGTACGGTTTAAGTTGAAAATTTTTGTTAACTTTTCAGAAAAAATAAAAATTTTTTAGAAAAAGATAAAAAAATTTTCAGAAAAGATAAAAATTGAGATGAAAAAGTACGGTTGGAGTTGAAATTCCAAACGAATCATAAATAAAAAATACTTGCACGATTCCCCAGAAAAAAGTATTTTTTTTAATTTGCTGATGAAATATGGATTGAACACGTGTTGGTCCCAACCCTGTGTAGACCCCATGTGCTTGCACCAGCCGAGGGAACAGGTCCCCACCTAAATATTATATTATATTATATTAAAAAAAAAAAAAAAGGACTGATGAGAGATAGATAAGAGAGATACCTTTTGTCTGCAACGCGAGGTGTGGGGTCCACTTTTTTTCTTTCCATTATTTTAGAAGGGTCCCACTTTCTCATACTCGCGAGAGACGCTCTTGTGTGCCGACACGGGTCCCTGCAGAGAGCTCAAAAATGGGATCTCGGGCTGGGCTGGGCCACATTTGATGATCCACTTGGTGGTAATCCCACTCATCAGCTTCGTGGACCCTATCATATAGGAAGAGTCCACGTCAATTATTCTATTTTTTTAAATTTAATCCCTAATGTTGTTCCCTCAAATATGCTTTGATAAATAATTAATTTATTCAAAAATTTTTTATATTTTAACATTTTTTATATGGTTAAACTATTAAATTCATATGATATGGTATAATTTTATTGGAGGACTTTGAATAAGATGAAAATTTTGGAACAACAGATTTCAACTCTAATGTGAACGGGATGGACGTTTGTCCCTCTTACAAGCATCATTTTGGAGGATTATTTGGCAATTTTGTTTGACTTTCGACGTTCATTTATTATTATTAATGATTTTTTTTTTTGGTGTTTTTCAAAATTTCCATGCTGCACTTCATCAGGAATAGTGACCATATTCATTTCTAACATTGTGTGCTATCTGAGTTCAATACTAATGAGTAACACCGTGTGATAACATATAATTAACATTTTTGGGATTTTTGGTATTGTAAATGGTGTCAATTTTAAAAAGTGAAATACTTATAGGTTTGATACCAACTAAACTCATCTTAAAATTTTTTTTTTTTTTTTTTTTTTTTTAGTTTTTTATCATTTTGAAATTCAAAAATTTACTATTAAAATAAAATCTTAATTCAAACTATTCCACCAAACACCCCCTTAACATTAAAATTCTGATGTGATTTAATGTAATTAGTTGAATAATATTTGAGACACTAAAAATAAAACAGAAAATCTCAATGATGATGTGAATAACAAAGGATAAATGTTCTGCCACTATTACGTGGAAGAGAAAACATACTATATAATAAGAGTGCAAATTTCATGATCATCATAATGATAAATTTGATGTAAAGTGTCAGTTAGTTGAGTTGATTAAACCTAATAATTTTGAAGGTAAAATTTGAGGACATGCTTGACAAGCTCTAATGGGAAAGGCAACGTAGTTAGAAAGGATAATAAATGAATAAAAATGAGGATATATTTTTTTTCCTTGTTCTCATGATATGTAGTTAATGATCCTTTTTATGATTGAGGAGTCACGATTGACATTTTTTCCCCTTGTTCTCATGATATGTAGGCTTTATTACATTATCAATTTTGTTGTCCTTTTTTTTTTTTTTTTTAATTTTGCATTATATTTTCTATCTGCTATATTTGTTTTTTAACGATGTTTTATATTACATTAATTGGTATTTCGGGTCTTTCAATTTCAATGGATCGGATTTTTCTATCAATTCCAAAGATTTTGTTATAGAGTCTTTGGAGTAGAATAACGCTAGAATATCAATGATATTTAATATTACACACTAATATAGAGTGAGTCTCATAATATAAAACTTACAGATAAATTTATTTTTTATTAGCTGTGATGTTTAGCATTACTGATACTTTAAAACATTTTTCTTTGGAGTATCGATAGCCATTTGTTTTTAACGGCTCTTGGTGTCCATTTTCAAAACTCGGGACATGTCTACTCCCCTTTTTAAGTGGCTTGTTGGAATTTATGGGTGAACCCGTTTATCTATAGCGATCGTGCGTTTCTTGTTCTTACTCGTTCATGTGAAGTAAACCCGTCGTGACGCATCATAGCGCGTGGAGAGAGCCTAATGAGTGGACAATGAAGGAGGTGGAGGGAAACAAATGCGCCATCTCATGTAGAGCATGGGCACAGAGAGGGATGGCGTGGCCCACCAGTATTTTATAAGGAGAGAAAACCTTCTTCTTTCCGTTCCCTTCAACATGGATTTGCAATATTTGAGTCCTGAGCTTTCTTTTTGGGGTGGGGCGTCCTCAAGGCCTTCCAAGGGTCATGGTCACGTGGGTTTGAGATGGACATTGGGCAGTTTTTTTTTTTTTTTTTTCTACATTAAAGTTAAAGCGCATTAATAATATTTAATATCACATATTATATTATATTAATAAAAGATGAGTGTCGTAATATGATTCACGATCGAATCTATCTTTTATTAATTGTGATGTTGAACATTATTTATATTCTAAAATGCTTTCTTTTTTTGACTGTTGGGACCATGCTGCGCTGGGGATTGAGGTTCAGTGCGCGGCACTCTCTTGGCTTGGGAGAGAGAATGAAGTCAACTTTTATTGTTCATTATCGTTATCTTTGACTCCACCTAAATTAACTTGAAATTGGATCAAAAGACAACTCTTTTTTTTTTTTTTTAATAAATCAAATACTAAACTACACGTGCACCGTAAATTCCTATCATCATGAATTATATCATTGTTATTAAAATAGAATAAAAAATTTACATTATTCAAAGTAATTTTTTTCCGTTCTTCTAAAGTAGGTTATTCTACGTGGTTACCAATGTAATTTAACAATAATTTCATTACAAAGTATAGAGTTCAAACATCTTCATCTCCAACGTCAAAAAGGAAAAAAGTATGCTATTTTATTGATAATGTAAGTTTTTTCTAATCAAATCATTTTTAAATAAATAATTACAAAATCAACACTTTTTTAATCAAATCCAATGGTCCAAAACAGAACCATACTATTGATAGAGTTTTTTTTTAATACCGCAATTTAGAATTGCCAACTTTTCATTGGGGAATAAAGCATATTTGAAATGGAATGAATTTTAAATAAACAACATATATATATATATTTGTCTATATATATATATTTGTCTAAAATTAAGTGGGTAGGGATTCAAATTATACCTTTTATAATGAATTCATATATGAAATTACCTTTAAACATGCTTACAACCACAAACATGTTCTGTTTTCTTTCAACTCATACATGTCATTAGATTACATATGCAAAAACATCTTTCTTGAAAATTCTTGTAAGTTTTAATTAACGCTCTACGCGCTTTATATACAATTGTAATCATATTAACCTTCAAGCAAAAAAATATAATAATATTAACCTAAAAAATTAAATTAAATTGGCCTTAAATAATATGATTAGCGTCAAATATAATAATTTTTGCTTTAAAAAAACTAATTAAAGATAGATATATAAACTAAAATGTGAATTCTACAAAAAGATTCCTATATCAAACATATATTATTAATTTTTTCTGTTTACATTAAAACCACAAAAAGAAAAAAAAAAGCAAAATAATAATATTATAAGAAAAAGAAAGAGAGAAAAGGAAATACAAAGAAAAAGAAGATAAATCTTGTGAAGCAACTAACGAATCAAAAACCACATCCAAACAACGAGAAAGGATAAGGCGGTTGAACCGGAGGACTCGACTCTGCAAAATAACCCATTTCCCCACTACCACTACTCCCATTACCATACCCGGCCAGAATACTCGCCGGCAAACCAGCGACCGCCGCTCCGTTCCCGATTCCGGCGACTTCTATCGGGCTCGGAACGGCGGCGAATCCGCTCTGGCCCCACCACCCGCCAGGCAACGGACCCTCAGGGGACGGCGACGACTGGTAGAAGCGGCAGCTCTCCATCTCGAGACCGATCTCAGGCGACGGCGACGAAACGCCTCCCCTGACAGTCCCGACGTCGTCGTCGAGCTCCTCCGACTTCACCGACGGCGGCGAGGAGACGTTGGACGACGTCGTGGTGGTGGTGGTGGTGGTGGTGGTGGAGGAAATACCGAAGCGGCGCTTCTTCTCCTCCCGGAGCTGAATCGCGGCCGTCCGTTCCTTGTTCTTGAGCATCATGCGGGGAAGGATATCGGGATCGTCAACGATCTTGTAGAGAAAGGCCATCATCTGCTGCGGACGGCGTTCCGTGGTTTCGAGCCTCTTCGTCATGCCTTGTAGCTCCTCCTCCATCGCCTTCTGCTCTTCCTTCATCTTCGCTATCTCCATTATCAAATCTTCATCTTCACCATGATTCATGTCGAAACAAATATTGCTATCGAGATAATGACTTATCATCATCGTAGTGTTCTTGCTATGATTGTGGTTTTTCTTCCGTAGGATGTTCTTCAAGAGATGTTTCTGGCCGCGGAGGAACCACTCGTTCGCGAACTCCCATCGGTCGGCGTCGACCTTTCGGAATCCCTGTTGCAACCCAAAATAGAAAATTAAAAAAAAAAAAAAGAAAAGAAAAATTGATGAATATAAAAGTTTGATTCAAGATTATAAAGTGAGGTTTTACATAGGTATTGAGCTGACGAACGAAGCTGGAGAAATTGTTGTGCTTGAAATAAGCGGGCAAGATTTGTTGAGAGAAGTCAAGAGGGTCGACGACGATGAAGCTGTTGCTGGCTCTTCCCCAAGAGATCAGATTGTCCGTCGTTGGATCGTTGACCATCTGATAAGTCTTCATAACGAACGGTGCTATGTTGTTGTTCGTTGCCTCCATCCCATATACTCTCTCTGTGTTTTTTTTTTTTGGGGGGTCTGTCTTTCTCTGACTCTGAGAAGAAGAGGAGGAGGCAAAGAATGGAGGGCTAAAAGTGTGGACAGGGTTCGGTTATTTGGAAAAGTTGAGGTACCACCGTAATATATAAAGGAGGCGCACGTACAGTAAGGGAGCTAACGTGGCGGACATCTGTGCCGTTTCTTACATTTCGTTGGCTTTCAAGGGGGTGGGACCCGCCGCTTTGGCGCCTCTTTTATCATCTTTTGGCACACGTCATCGTTTGTGCAGGGTTAGATATTTTCCTTTGAAGGGGTAGCCCACGCGCACGTGTGGTGCGTGATCTTTGTATAAGTGTGTATATGTGTATATATATATTTATAGAGAGAGAGAGAGAGATATGCTGTTTTTCCCTATTGATGACGTGGTCCCCTCGCTTCGGACAGAGTCATAGCTAGACGACAAAATGGGCTCGCTATTTATTTGGCTTGCTATTGGCTGTGAGCTCCATTCTTCGACGTACATATACATATTTTTTGATAAGATCCATTCTTGGATAATGATTAAACTGAAATAGCAGTTTTTTTTTTTTTTTCCTGAAAGAAATAGCAGAAATTGTTATGCACCAGTCCCACATCCTCTCAGAGTATCACGTTTCTTTCCCCTCGATCTTAGAACAGGGAAATTTGAATTCTAAATCAAATATATGAAATTACTAATCTTTCCTAAATATATATAATACATATTGAATTAGCTATTTCAATCTCGACGATGGAATAAAAATAAGTTATTATAATTTAAAACAAGCCGTTATGGTGAAATCGATAGACACGTTACTCTTAAGAAACAGTGCTAGAGCATCTTGGTTCGAATTTGAGTGACGGCATGACATATTAAAAGAATAAGTCTTCTATGGAATTCAATTCCCAATTTTAATTCCTATCTTAAAAATTAGAAATTGAGGAACTTTCCTTTGTTTTAATTTAAAGTTGTTTATGATATTTTCAACTTTAGAACATATGTTAACTCATATATCATTTTCAGTCGTTTCAATTATAATTACAATTCATTTGATAACCTTATTAGTCGATGAAATCATACGACTATATGATACGTCAGAAAAAGGGATGACGATTACTTTTTCTGTATAACAGGATTATTAATTACTCGTTGGATTATATTTATCAAGTTTAATTTCTCTTTCTTTTGTACATCTGTAATCGAAATGAAAAGAGCCGCAAGTAAATCAATTAAGATTGTATTATAATAATCTCGTGTTCTTATTTTTGCTTATATTGGAAATTAGATGTTTATTTGCCTTTTAAAACAATTATTGTGTTCTTCTCGCTGTGGTTTGGTGAGTGCAGCCTTGCAGTTGTTCTTAGAGTTACTTGAACAACTGTTGATTTGTTTATCTTATTTAATTAGAATATCTGTGTGAGTTTTCCTAGAGGTTGTTATCCGTGCAAATTACAGTTTTAAGGACGTGTTCCTTAAATTTGTTGTGATTTGCACTTAGATATTTAGAAATAATATTAGCAACTTAACTTAATAATCGGAGGATTAAGGAAATCGTTTGTAATCTAATTCAAATACTTAACAGTGATTCATATGTAGACGGTATTAATCTTTTGGTGATGTATGTGGTCTGTCTCTAAGGGGACAAAGAGAAGTTGATCTCTAACTTTTTCTCAAAGAAAAATTCATATCCTGTTTTTTTTTTTTTTAGTTTCTAAAAACAATTAAAATTTAAGTTAATATCCCCTCTATCCTTAAGGAAAAAAAAAAAAAAAAAACCCCTTGAATTTATTACTTTAATCTTTTATAAAAACAGGCAACTTTGTTCAATTTCAAGAAGGAATTTCAAGAAGTTCCTTCTTGAATAATTTCCAAAACCATGGGAAGGGTAGTCATGGTCTCTTATTTTGTTCGCAAACAGATTAATCACAAGAATTTTTAGAAGAAAAAATCAAAAAGACTTATAAATAGATCCTATTAAATTATAACTTTTTAAATAATTTTTAATTCAAATAGAACTTATTGATACTTATATATCATTCAATATCCTCACTCTCCGACAATGTAAGATAAACAATGTTATCCATTTTACAATTATAGAAAGTGCTATGGGAAATTGAATAATAAAAGGGATAGAAGTGGTATTCTGACAAAACACAGCAGTTTTTTTAAGTATTTGCAGAAGCTTGAAACGACTTGTCGTTTAGGTGAGGAACACGCGCTTTGAATGGAGATTGAGAGAATTTTAATGAATAAACAAAGGATAATGGAAAGCAAAACAAGGGCCAAGATGGGGGAGGAGTCAAACAGCAGCTTAGATTCGGAACGCTCGGAATTCGATCTGCTTGTTGGCTTTTAGGCTGCGCATGGAGGCATGGGAGCACATGTGTCGCCCATCTATGACGCCACGTTGAAGGCCGGCTTTTTTCTTTTCAAATCCCGTCTTAGGCTCTGTTTGGACGTAGTGTTTGGGACCTAGGGAGCACATTTGTCCTTATGCTTGTCCCCATCTCATCCTCTCTTACCCCACCTCTGTCTCTTTGTTTTTCTTCTACTCGTTTAGGCCTTGCCTAATATTTTCAACTTGTAATTACATATATATAACATAATAATAATATCAGACTTCGTTTTATTAAAATACTTAAAGTTCAAATCTTTTTATTTTTAAATTAGAAAAAGAAAAGATATTTCCGTTTTGTTTTTTTATTCGATGCGTAATATTTCTATTGTATCTATACTTTAAGGTTGTTAAGTTTGGATTGTGTTCTTGTGAACACATTGTTAAGACATAAAACCATGGTTAGTCCCCTTTTAATGACTTAAGCTTTTAAAATGGATTATTAAACTTACGTGATTTCAGAATAAAAGATATTGATCGTTCAAATCTATGTAATTGCATTCTTTATCCCTTTTAATATCGTCTTCAGTTGGATCATGTACATATTATGGATAAATTTTTTATGAGAAAATTAGATTGAGAACCATGTTTTAAGTACTTACTAGTAATTCTGTTTACTCTAACATTAAAGGTTGATAATTAATATTATGAAATGATAAAACTATCAACTTTAATGATATGGTAGATATAAATATAAAGAGGTGTCAAATTTATGGCATTCTCATACATAACCCATTTCTTATTTGTATTGGACTTTCTAATTATTTTTCATCGTTCATTTCATGTTCGACTTAAATAATGTGGTGCATGTTTAATGAAAAATGCTATTTAGATTACTAATAAAACCCAATTTATGGTTTGTTAATTTATTTTATTTGTCTTTTTTTTTTTCTGCGTGACAAATAAGAAAGGGAAAAAAAAAATTTGTTCCACAAAATATACACAGGAAAAAAAAAAAAAAAGGTTAGGGTGAAAAGGGAGCATTGTTTGGTTGTTAGGGTTGGTAGAAGTAGAATTATTTGATCAGATATATATAGATATCTCAATGTCTCACACATAATAGTATTATTGCTGTTATTGTTTTTGTTTATGATTCTTCAGACAAACATGTTCAATATTGAAAGGCAAATAAAATGAGATTTAAAAAAAAAAAAAAAAAGGGAGATCAGATACCTCTTGTTGTTCTTATTTCTTTTTTAATACATAAGGTGCATGCATGTCCAACGGATGTGAAATCTATAAGTTTCCATATGAAATATGTATAGATATACATTAATATAATGATATATATATATATATGTAATACTTAATATATAGATATATGCGTGTGTGTATTACATAATATATTCACGGATTTGCTATTTTTTTTTCTTGTGTGTGTGTGTGTTACATAGTATATTCACGGATTTGCTATTTTTGTCCTCTCTATATAAAAGAAGAAACTACTAAATGAGGATAAGTGCTAGAAAGATATCCAACCGAATCTGAAATCCAGAAATTTATCCTCTGAAGAAATACACAGATTTTCCATTCTTGTTCTTTTCCTCAATTTGGTAAAAGAAAGATCCGTTACTTGGCCAAATCAAAAATGGGGTCACAAATTTGATTAATTATTCATATGAAATTTTAATTAATCTAGTTGACTCATATGATACCACAACATTTTTATAAAATGAGCGAAGACATAAATATAATGGTTCCTAATTCTTAAACATCTTTCACAAGGAAAGAATACATGCACATCAAATTTTTTAAATGATTTTTTTTTTTTTGGGTGGGGGCTATTTCATTATCCATTAACCTTTCTGACAACACATTTGGTTCCCTCAATATAAACAAAACTGTACATAGAGCATGGAGCAAAGGTGAAAACTTTAACGAAGAGATCAGTGGCCCAAATTTATGTCTATTTGGAATTAATGAACATTTCTTCATGTACATTACATGTGCCCCACTATCAAGGTAGAAATTGAAAATTCAAATTACCTCTAAAGTAAAATAAAAATATTTTTTTTTCTGAATTCTAAATCCTAACTCTTAAAAAAAAAAAAAAAAAAATCCTTGAGGGGATAATTTTGGAATTTCACTTCGAAATATCGCAAGTGAGTGATGGATTTATTATTATTATTATTTGATCTTGATTGCAACTTCAAAATTAAATAGAAGAGTGTTATGCCCATAAAAGTTATAAAAAAAAAAATGTTAAGGATACTAATTCTAATATCAACTTTTGAGTATCAACTTGTCTGTCATATCAATTGTTGCTTTTTTTATTGGTTATTATTTAAATCATTGTCACATCAGTAATTGTTTTTATTAATGAAAATATAAAACATGAGTTGATATTTAAAATATTATGATTAATATTGGTGTGTCCAGCGTTACTCTAAATCAAGATTTAGATCATAGAAGAGGAAAAGAGATTAACGAAAAGTTAAGATTAGCCTATTTTTGTTCATACATAGATAAGGATTCCAACAGGTTTGAGTCCTAGCCGTACAGGATGAGTGTCTTTATGAGTGAGGATCATTGAACGAATACCGATTTTCCCAAACTTTTTTTATTTTTATTTTTTAGCCCTTTTCTTTTAGTTCGTAGTAATGTCACCCTCTAATTTCTGACCCAATATTTATTTCCCAAACAACTTTTTAGGTGTGATCTGAGGACGGTGATATTGGCCTTTTACCACAAGTCATTTGGCCCATTTCTTTCAAGAGGGTCATTGTCATGCACCCTAGACCCATGACAACATATCAGACGTTATTTAATTAAATCTCAGATTAAACAAAATCTGATTTAGGATAAACAGTGTATTAGTACATCAATTATGATGGAGGTTAATTTTCTCTCAACACATCATAATCATAATTATGTTAAGCTGACAGAAGCTTTGAGACCCTCCCAATTTGTCTTTTTGTCAAAACTAGAATTTGTAGCACACTAACTCTGATTTTAATTGGTTGGTTGAGTGATTAAAAAAGCAAAAGTGGTGCATTTTCTTAAGGTCTAAGTTTGATAAACAACTTCAAAACCACACAGCCCAAAATATATACATAGATTAATTAATTGTAGTACTCCACTAAACAATCTTTCTTCATTGAAATCAACTTAATTTTGCTCATCCCATTTGCGCGATTAGTCATGGAAAAGACCGCCTTCGAGAGTAATCGTCAAGCTAATTATGTTTGAGTTGAAAATTTAATTACATGTCGAATATGTGATTGGCCTAATTGTGACATTTCTAAATTCCCTACTTTGGGGGTAATAGACATGGCGTAGGTGAGCCGGTGGGTGGATAAACACAATTTTTATTGAGGGCTGTAGTTGACGTGCTTTAGCTAAATGAAAAGACTAAAAACCAAGATTACAAGCACCAACCAAATCTTGAAAGCAGATCAAGGAAAATCCAAAGATTGTGAGTAAATATTGGAGTGAATTTTCAAGAAAAGGATAACTCAAATTTTTAATACAAAATCTAAACCGTCTTATAAAAACAGAAACAAAAACAGCTTATGTCTAGTCGTGATTATATTCTCCTCAAAGAGGGCAAGAAACATGTATACATTGTGTGTACACACAATACGAAAATATATAGAAAGAGAAATCTACAAAAAAAAAAAAAAAAAAAAAAAAAAAAAAAACCTCTCTAAAAATTTAAGACAACGTGCTATCTAAACTTTTCTCATGTATTCATTTCTCTTGTACTTCAAAATTAAACCGGGATCATTTCTTTTTAATAACGGAGTACATTATTACTTATGCGCATCACACATCATGACTACTATGGGTGTTAGTAGTGGCGGATCCAAAAATTTTTCTCACTAAAAGGCACATAAGAGGATACAATTACAATGATTTATATGTCTTCTCTGTACATTTAAGAGGAAATGTTTCTATATGTTTTAAAAAAATCATTTTATATGAATAAAGAGTTTAATAGTTTTATTTAATTTGGATCAACATATTATAATTTTAAGGTACAACTCTTATTTTTTGAAAGCATTCCAAAATTGGTCCTTGAACTTTATCTCAAATGTCAAAATTATGATGAAAAATGAGAGTTTTTTTAGCCTACAATGTGCATAAATTATTTTCATGTTTTTACTAAGATTAAGTTTCACTTTTATTTTTTTCACACCAATATTTTTTTTCCTCTTAAGATGAATACTCTCTGCAATAAATAAAAATTATGTTGATGATTAGGAAGACAATGTCTTTAAAAATAAAAAAGAATTAAAAAAACAAAAAAATGTAGATAAAGTAATTTGGAGAATTAATAAAAATCCAATGTGGTTATGGTACTAGAATGTACAAGATAATATAAGTTTAGTTATGGTATTAAAAAATAAAATATAATTTAAATTAAGTTTGGGTATATTAAAAAAAAAAAAAAAAAACTTTTAGTAGGGCACATTAAAACTATTAAAGAAATAGAGGGCCTTTAAATTTAAAAACTTAAGGGGGATTGCCCCACTGCCCCTTAAATCCGTGTAAATTTAGATTTAGGAGGCAAGTCAAAATTGGTATCCCAATTGAGACTAATTTATGGATAACCCTTTTTTTTCTAACCTATTGTTCGACTGTTTGTGTGCTGCGTAAGGTTTTATTTTTTATTTTATTTTATTTTTTTTGGCGCAAAATTAGAAGTGGTGTGATGGAGAAGAAATTATCCAAAATAGCTGAAAAATAAAAAGCACCTCCCAATTAACAAAACGGATATCTCAGAACTTTTCCGAGCGCCGAACAACGGAATTGGTTATTGCTCTGATAAATATATAAGCACATTACTACAGAAATTTGTAGACTTTACTAACAAAATAAAAAATTGAGGAGTGAAAGGATTTTTCGTTTCTTATGACCACTAGATGTAAATTTAAGAATCTAATTAGTTTATTTCTTTGAAGTATTTTGAAATAAAACATGCCGCTCAAAAAGAATACTAAAAATATGTGCTTTTACATATACCATAATTGTATCGCACAAAATAAATAAATAAATAAAATAAAATCTATGTGACGATGATGTGATCACTACATAGTGATTATGTATCAATTATATGGTTATCACGTGACAAACAAATAAGTCATGATAAAAAAAGTTATTGTCTCTTTTAAATATATAGATAAGAAATTAAATAGTTCTTATCCATAGATGTAGATAAGGTAGATATAACTTTTTTTTTATATATAATATATAACCTTTTTCAATTTTACATGTAACTTTATGATAACACGGTATAATTTAGAATTGTTAGTGATAACATATACTAGAAATATTATATATCAATGATTTTATACGGGTATCGTTCTATATTTGTTTTTGCTACTGATGAAGGATATGGCATGTATTGACTCGACGAAAATTCCTTTTTTTTTTTTTTTTTTAAATTTTGAAATTTATTTTTTAACATGTAGTGTTGATGTGTCAAAATTATTGCCTTGTTTTGATGACCTTGAAGCCATTGCTTTTGTTTTTCAGTCTTTAGATGACATAACCTGAGTGATAGAGTTGCGACCAACCAAGTGTTAAGGTCATTAGCCACTCACAATTAAAGCTGTTTAGTTTCGTTGTTAAAAAAATTTTAGACAACGACTTGAAGATTTTGGTGGTAACCATAACATGATTTCATTACGTCATACTTGAATTTCTTCTCTCTCTCTCTCTCAATCTACCCAAAAAAAAAAAAACAGTAATTTTCAAATAATTTTATTAAGAACATTAATTCTAATCTCTTATACACATTAACTGATGCAATATGTTCGTATTATTTTTTTAATTGACAGACATGCAAAATTTTATTAAAAAATTAATAAGAAGAGATTATTTTTGTTAGTAAAAATATAGAAACTCATTATTATATAAATAAATAACGAAATTAAGATTAAATTTGATGTGGTTACTACTGTTTTTTTTTTTCCAAAGATGGTAAAAGAAAATAAGTGAAAAGGATGTCGGGTAATTAGTACTTAAAAATGGAAGTATAGAAGTCAAAGTGCATACTCATCATGTATAGACAGCAAAAATTGGTCCAAATGTAACCCTAATCCCCCACTTATTATTTTTCTTCATTTCATTGCTCTCTCCCTCTCTCTTTTTTTTTTTTTTTAATAAATAATTATTTCCCCATTGAATATTTTTGAATTGGTGGTGTCACGTATTAATATATTCTTCCAAACACTGAGCTCAAAAAGCACGAAAGAGACCAGGCATGTTCCTCATCGAATCAACAAATGAAAGATTAACTCCAAGTGGACGATGGTTCTCACTTTGGATATTATCTTTTTGGACTACACTTTTCGTGTAGACAAGAACTTGTCAATTGAGAGACACATACGAGTGCTTTGGCCTTTTAATTGAGGTTGCTGTCGTTTTGTGGATTGACATTTGCCCCCAAAAAAAAAAAAAAAAAAAAGGGATTTCTTAAAATTTCATTTTTTTAAATAGAAAATTTTTGTCTAAGACATAAATTACAAACACAACAAATTTTGTCAGCTGAGTTGCCCTTTTTGTCGTTTTGCCTCTAGTAGGAGCGACTAATTTTTTTTTTTTTTTTTAAAGAGATTACAATAATGTGGGAAAGTAGGTATAAAGTACCAACCTTATTTATTTATCAATATATATATATATATATTTCCCCTAAACAATAAAGAAATCTTGTGGAAACCAAGCGTGGACTTGATATTACAATGACAAAGCCAAAAAGAGGCCAAAATGATGGAAGAAATAAAGTAGACCAATGTTGAAAAAATGTGAGGGTGCAGAGTTTTGTGCCATCTGCCCACAAAGCTAAGCCAAACCAATATCTCCATCAAATGAAAACTCAGACAGAAAATTGGACTAAAAAAGCACTAGTTTGATTGGGGGGGTTTTTGAGATTGCCTTGCGCAATAGGAAAAGTGAGCAATCAGAGCCGCTTTGTACTTGATGATGTTGATTATTTGATAATTATTAGCCATAATGAAGGTTGACATTTGACGACGATTTTGTTGATGATTATGTCAGTTTGAGATCTTGTTGTGGTCACACTTTATGTATTTCGATTATAACTATCCAACATATTTACTGGAATTTTACGAGAAAAAATGTTTGCGCCGAAATCTAATCAAAGGGTAAATGACAAGATATACAACGTTTAATCAACTAAAGAATTGAAAAAAAAAAAAAAAAATACATCAGGTATAGATTCGGTTAATTCTCAAGTCAATAAATGTATAAGCATCCTTTGGATTGTAAGTTCAAACCTAAATTTTTCATTTCAGCTTTTATCTTTTCTGAAACGTCAATAAAAATTATAACTAATTTTTGAAAAGTCAACCAATTTCAATTTAAAAATTCATCTCTGACCCGTGTTCCAAACGACCCCTAAATGTTCTCCCAACACCTCTATTTATTTATAGTGTGTGTAGTCGCGAAAATCAATTACAAGAAATTGATTTTGCATGTTGATTTATAATCTACTGATTGAAATTTTTTTGGTAGCAAAATAGGGGATCCGTAGTGTCCTCACCCCCGTCCCTTGGTTATGGGTGGCAACTAATCGCACTGATGAATCAAAGAAACCTAACTCTAGACCTTTATAGCTAACAGATCTCAGGTTTCAAGTATAAACAACACCTGATAAAAACGAACGCTCTAAATAGGTCTCACTGATCACCCAGTCGTAGCCACCACCGGTGGCCTACCAATCTCAGTCTGACACGAGTACATATAGAGAGTTCTAATATGGCATACCTTTTAATCCCACGCCATAATATGATGTAGGAATTGCTCCCAAAAAAAAAAAAAAAAAAACCACGCTTGATCATGATGTTATGCAGTTTTGCGTTATATTTTCGTCTAGTTTTATTACAAAGAAATATTTGATGGTTCAATCATATTCACTGATAACGGTAATTTTAATTCCTATTATATTTGTCCCGCTAAGCTAATTGCAATTTGTTGAGGATTGGTTACCCAATACCATTAGTCTCACTCTCGACCAAGGTCAATATATTCGTGTTGATATAGATATTAAGGTGAAAATATTGATACAAAAATATTTTGGGAAAACACGAAAATATTTTCATATAACTTTCTAGAACGCATGTATAATAAACAAACAAAGCATAAGCATAAGCAAAAGCAAAAGCGAAAGCGAAAAAAAAAAAAAAAAAAAGGCGATGACAACATGGCAAGCAAGGCATGATTAAAAAAACCATTTAACTTTTTTAAATATAGGTAATTTATTCACTTAGCATTGGACTAAGAAAACCCATAATGGTACATTGGTTATTGTTTTGATATTATTTTTCATGCTTATTTCTCATAAGTTATAACTCATTGGCAAAAAAAATAGAGCATTCAAAAGTCACAGGGCAATTTTATATTCTTATGTTTTATTTGACATTTCAACTCAACTCTAATTAAACTGTTTTTTTATCTCAATTTTTTTTTCTTAAAAAATTAATAAAATTATAACTAATTTTTGAAAAGTTAGTCAATTTCAACTTAAAATTTTCATCTCTAACTAACGAATTAAATGCAAGTTTAATAACTATTACCAAAAACAGGTTTCTAGGAGGTTGGAGGGCATTAAGCAGGCATGATCTTGATCTTTAAAAAAAAAAAAAAAAAAAAAGTACATTTCTCAACAGCTTGCTTTATGTCTCGCTCCTGTTAATCCTTATATTGGATTGAATGAAAATCTAAAAACAAAGAAACACGTGAAGAATTTGATTAAATGATTGTTTTTTACAAGTACGACATTCAGTACTCTTTATGAATTGATGACAAGAATAATAAACTATGAAGCAATGTAAACAAAATAAAATAAAATAAAAATAAAAATAAATAGAGAGGAAAATAAAACGATTGAAAAAATGGTTTCTTTTGCAAGAATATGACAAATTTCCCGAACTTCTCGAAAATTTTGAGGATATTTTCATCGAAATTATTATATCTGTCGAAATTTCTCAACATCATGAACATCATATCAAAGAAATATCCTTACTTGGAAATGACATAAATATAAATAATATCGATGACATTTTCGTTACATTATGAATATTTTAGTTTATTGTCTCTAACTAATGTGAAACAAAGATGAAACTTACAAGTCACTAAAAAGGTTGGTCTTCAAATTTCAAAAAAAAAAAAAAAAAAAAAAAAACGTTGGTCTTCCACTAGTATGCCTAAAAAGAAGGGGGGAACAAGTGTTACTTCCCCGTAAAAATAAACGAGGACAAATTATTTCAGCCAAAAACACAAAAACAAAAATAAAAATCAAATAAAAAGAAGGAAAATTCTACAATGAGGTAACTTACTTGACCCATTGATAGAATAAACATTAATAACCATCAGATCGGTTTTAACGGTGTGCATCGAATAGGTGCACCAAAATTAGTGTGGTTTCTCCAACACTTGATAACACTTAAAAAAGGCGGAAAACTTTGCCTTCGCTTCGTCCAAGACAACCGGCAATGATGGTGGTTCGCTGGATCCAAAAAAGCTCGCAGGCAGTTGGAGGGACGGGTGGCGACGGAGAGCCGAGCTCGCGATGTTGTGGATGCCGACGACGGCTGTGATAGACGCCGAGTCGTTGACCTCGGAGGCGCCGGAATTGGTTGAGAGAGCTTGGAAGCCGGCGACAGCTTTCAGATCTTGCTGTTATTGGTCGGCGAAGTAGGGCGATGTGTTGGGTCGCCGGTGGGTGATGACCCACTGCGGGTTCAGCCGTCGGGGACATTTTTTATTTTTTATTTCAAAATTTCATTCAAAATATTTATAGTTATTTGATTTTTTTTTTGAATAATTTATTAGATACTTTGATCTAGTGTGATTGTGTCTATTTTCGTTTTGGTAGAACCATAATTTTGAGCATTGACTTTTCATCGAATGGTCAAAAAATTTTCCCATTGGTGGGCAAAGGCAAGCTTCCCCCACCATAGAAGTCCCCTAAAAAGAAAACAGAAATCAATTGTTACCGAACTTAGAACCTGTACAAGTTTTAGGCCCCAGAAAATTTGAATAGAAAATCAAATTTTTGTAAGAGAAAAAAGGCTTGAATTGTGTTCAAACCTATGAATTAACTTAACAATTACGAAAAACGGAAATCAGACCCGATCACCAACTCAAACAAGGGGATTGAGACATATCGTTTGGTTCAAGTAATCTTAGAAACTCGAGCACTTTTTCTTTCCCCTTTCTCTCTCTCTTTTTTATGCAAAAATTGTTGCAGATTTTTACAAATAGCATGTATAACTTGCAGAAAAAGAAACAAAACCAGAAAACACCAACCCCATGACAAACTGCAACATGTAACCTGGTGAAGTCTCCGCATAATCAAACCAAACCTCAACTTATGTAGAATATGAATAACCATATCGACCGACTTACAAACAACTCGGATTGTATGGATTGGAACCCTACAGATAAAATCAATTACCAGAAGACACCAAAACGTTGTGCTCATTCAGATGCCTCTGAAACTGAGCCAACTGGTTCTGCAGTTGGAGAATTTCGGTGGCCTTCTGTGAGAGTATGGCATTTAGTTTTGTGATGTACTCATGTAGCTGATTTCCAGGTTGGTCAGCTTCAACCAGCAGATTCATTTCCTGCACGAGTACAAGCATAATTGGTTTAATGCATGCAAGAAAAGAACAAAACAGAAAGGAAAACGCAAGTATTACCGACCTCCCTAACAATGTCTATTGTCTTCTCCACTTGTCTTCTGTGAGCAGTCACAAGATCTTCCTCTTCCTGGTTATCAATCACAATAGACTTGTAAGCTTTTAGAAGTTGATTACTTGTACGACTGCCAAATAGAAGATATCAGGAGTGTGATACCTTTAAGAGAGCAACAAGATCATCATCCGAATTAGAGTTGTTCGCCTCAAAGTCCTGCTTATTCCATGGCTTCGTCGAAGTACCAATCTTCCTCTTGTCTTCCAGAAGTGATTTTTGGTACGTCTGTACCTTCTTGTACTCATTTGTGAAGGTTTTTCTTCTTCGTGAACTGCTCATTATAATCACAATCATCTTCATAGATACCATTTGAACCACCTCTCTGACCTTTATAAGAGTCTGAGTAGATGGATGCAGCCAAACTTCCTTCTATCCTCCCGCTAGGAACACGATCCACATTAAATGGTGGGGAGGGTTCTTTTTCAATCTGCTTGGACCGACCGAACTTGTTCTTTTCATTAGTAACATATGTCGTGTTATCCTCGAAGGTCGATTCAATTGGCAAAGCTGAAGGCAAAGGAAGTGCAGTAGACTCTCGAAGATTTGAAGATGAAGACAACTGATCCCTTCTAGAGTTGTTCCCTTTTGACAAACTCTTTACTCTGATATGGCAATGGATACGATTGAGAAATTACAAATAATTAATACAATTCAGTTTGCGACTTCTACTTATATAACAGCATACCTGTCAGCATATCTTAGTGTGTTGAGAGTGTGTTCACATGATCCTGAACTAGGAGCGATGCAAGATATCATAATGGTGCGTGAATCACCAACAAATGAGTCTCTAAGCACTTCAGTCAACTTACTTCCTCTAAAAGGAATGTGACCCTGGTCGTTATCCAGAGCTCTGATACATTCTTTCAGAGCAAGTAAGCTTTTGTTAATTTCAGCACCTTCAATTCTGCATGAAACCGTTCGCACTTTTATTGTTTTTTAACAAAGAATACACAGCTGAAAAAAAGCTAGTGACGACCTTGGTCCGATTCTTGGCACATAAGATCTCCTAGAACTCAAAATGATTTGTGCAAATGATACTGCTTTGCTTTAGAAATCTATGTTATAGCAAAATAAGGTTCGCTTTGATTCCCAGAAAAGACGTACCTTGTTTGTTTATCATTATCAGTAGTATCTGCACCACGCTCACTTCCAGCAAGATCTATAAAAGATAGTTTGCCTACGAGTCGGGCAGGCTTTGATTCACTCCCATCTGCCGATCTCTTGATACAAAGCTGAAGTATAGCATGTGATCTTGAAGATTCCTCATTTGCACCGGTTGTACCGGTACTTCTTGTAGTGTTCCCCTTTTCAATAAGCTCCTTAATGGTCTCCACGTTAGAGACCCGGTATTCTTGCAAGCCCACGATGCACACCTGCTGTTTACCATCCTCCCTCATGCAAAGCTTTCTGCAAGAATAATTTAGTGAGAAAAAAATAAGCCTAAATATACTACTTTTTCCCCAAAAACTAAGACAATGTACCTTCGATCATTTAGGAGATCAAAAAGTTTCCCTCCGTATATCTCAAAGAAACTGACAAATAATTGAAAGCCTTGATTCCGGTATGTTTGGTGCACTAATCTTAAAATATCTTGAGATGCTTTGATGGGCAGTGGTTGCATAGTATAAGTCTTACCACTCCCTGAAAAAGCAAAGAAGTTCAGCTCAAAGCTTACCCGTGAAATTATAAAATGAAAGAAGATGATGCAGCAAGGAAAAACAAATTGAATATGCCAAAGATTACAAAGTTGCAAGAGTATGCTATCTATCAATATATTCTATATAGACCCTGAGGTTAAATAGAAATCGTGATACTTTTGTAAGTTATGTATTGGTTTAAAATGAGAATCAGCAGAAGCAGAGAGAGTATTCGGGGATGTGGGTATGGGGGTGAAGGAAAAAACAAAAAAGAAGAAAGAAGAAAGAAAGAGAAGAGTAGGGGCTGAAACTGAAAAATATTTCAACGGAAACAAAGAGAAGTGTTCTGATAAAAGCAAATAAATCCTCTTCGAAGACGGACAATATTTTGCATGCATCACTTAGATTTTAAAACTTATCTTGTAGTCCATAATGGTGGGGTGAGACGTGGAAGGGTGGGGGTTCTAAAGTGATTAACATCATACATATTGTGCAACCAGACTAATCATATAGAGAAGAAGTGTCATTTCTTAATAGTCCCAAGGCGCATACAACTCCAGCAATTTGAACTTCGAACATTTTTGTATGGCTAAAAGATGCAAGATTCAGAAATGATAATGGATAACATAGATGGAGATATATCAGTTCTAAGACTTGCCTGTTTGCCCATATGCAAAGCATGTTGCTTTTGTTTTCTGAAAAATCAGAGGAACTATGGGCTCCACACTCTCAAAGTACACCTACAAAAGAAAACAAAAATCATGAAACTGTGAAACCACCAGGGTGGTCCTTGCGAGGTGGGTTCAAGCCTTTTCATATACTCACTTCATCATTTGAAACGTCTTCATCGAGCACAGCATCAAAAACAAATTCATGTTTCTCAACATATTCTGTTAAGTCGACCTGCAAAAGGAAGTGAATTAGACACTTTTTTTCCCTTTTTTTTTTTTTTGTGTTGTGTGTGTGTGTGTGTGTTGTTGTTGTTGTTGTTTGTTTTTTTTTTTTTTTTTTTTTTTTTGGTTAATTCCAAGGAAAACAGGTTAAAGACAGAGAACCAGATCATTAAGTTCCTCCATAGCATCTAGGAGTTGTCAATTAGAGACATAGAGCAATAAGTCAACTTGACAACACCAGAAAATAAATGATGGTAATTACAATAGTCAATGGTAACAAGTTAGCTTCAGAACTTTCTTGCTTTTCAATTTCATTTTTGAAAAGAACACTTTCACTCAGCAAAATAAGTTTGGCTCGTTCAGGCAAAAATCACTTGGTAGGAAATAGTAAAGAATGAAAGTACAAAATGACTTAATAATAATTCCATATTTTGAAATAAAAAATTTCCATCTATATGGAGATATCATAATGATCATAGTTGCAGACCAACTGCTTACCTTAAGTTTTGTTTCATGAACAGTGAGATAATTCGAATTTGATTCTATTGTTATAATGTCTTGCTCCCTTTTTGCTATTTCCTTTCTATTTAGTGGTCTCTTGCGCACCTGTAATCAGAGTTATCACTACACATTTGTGCTCAAAGAAAGTGGCAACAAACAGAACAAAACTTCATAGCATGCTCAGCCGCAATAGCTTCAAATTCATTCAAAGTTGTTCTGTACAAGGAATCTAAAAATCACTGATAACACATGAGGCAATGGGAAACTTCTTTAACACTGTATTTAAAGCGACATACCACCACTTTGATTTTTGCAACATTGTTGGCTCTTTCCTGTCAGCTGAGAAACTTTTGAGAAGATTATTCTCCTGCAAACCTCGCGCTTTGCTTGAAAGCTTGTTGGTGGAGAAAATCGGCCCCGGGTCATCAAAACTTTTACCAAGAATATGTTGCTGATGTTGGTTCCCAGTATATAGACTGGCTACGGGCATCTAGTAATGGCATCGATCAGAACACACAAATCAACAGTGGCGTCATTTAACATACATACATATAAACTCAAATAAAACTTTTTTTTTCTTTATCCGTTACTGCTTTGATAAAACATTTCAAACAAAACAAGCACATAAGGAAAAACAAAGCAACAATATTAAAAAAAATTAAATAAAAAAAAATCTTTAACCATGCTTCTGGCTCTGGGTCATATTCAGAAAACCATAAAACCTCCAATAGTGAAAGTGGAAATTCATATAATGAAAAATCAGTGGCCGAAAAGTGATGACATTTGCATTTTGGTAAGCAATCATGGACTATAATGAATAAAGTTACACGATATGCTATATAATTAAACTTATTCATTTACAAAACCGATTCAACCGATTTTCTGGAACAAAATTTTAGATCAAATTTTCACTTTTTTCAGTAAGAGAAATAAATAAATAAATAAAAGGCCTAACCTGAGGCAGTAGCTCAGTGTCAAAGGAATGCAGATCGAGCAAGCCAGGCTAAGGTCACTCGGCGACAGTTGATCGTCTCCGTACCTCCTGAGGCTCGAAGATCTCGAGCAAAACGACGGCGTCAGAGATTCCGCCGGCGACCGCTCTCTGCTGCTCCTCGGCGGCGCGTTCCTGCTCGTTCTGCTCCCATACGCCCCGAAATCCTGCTCGACAAACAAAGCAGCTTTTTCCGTCACCAGAACCAAACACAATCACCAACACGAAAACGAAAACAATCTGAAATCAAAAATGCAATTAGGGATTGAGCTGACAAAATCGAGAAAACGGACCTGAGAGAGATTGGCGACTGGAACCACTTGGAGGACGCGTCTAGGAAGTTGTCGGAGTACTGCCGCTGGTGATGCACCGCCGGATTAGATCTCGACACCTGTCTCCCCACCGCATTCATCTTCCTCGATTCCCCTCTCCGATTTCCCCGTCTCCGCCTCCCGATTCACCGCCTCCGTAACTCCAGCAACTCCGGCCGACGATCGTTCAGCCAATTCACTTCAAAAAACAGCTCCGATACATGTGCACATATATATAAATATATATAAATATATAACGAGAGAGTTCAAGAAATGATGGTGATTGAGGTGGTTAGAGATTCTGCTTTAAAACTTTTCCATTTCGAGTGTTTATTTTTTTTCTCGGTGGGTTTCTCCTTAAACAAACAGATATTTTTTCTTGACGTGTTTGAAAGTTTGAAAAGAAAAAGGCGGGTGGGGTTGGGGTGGCTCTCCCGAGGTTGCCGAATCGTAGAGTGTAGCTTTGGTTGTGAGCATGCGTACGAACGCGGGAGGAGAGGAAAACATACGAGTACGGAAAACGGGAGACAGGTGACAGAGGAGTTGGCGCGTGTCGCACCGCCTTTTTGAAGGAGTCACGACGGCGAGTGGGATGGGTGGTGGGTCCCACTTGTCTCATGAAGGGGACGAACCTGGCGAACAACGCGACGTGGAAGGGATGATGTTGTTGGCGTGCCCTCCGTGATTGGATGCTTTTCACTCAGTTTTCAGCAAAATTGTTGTTGATTTTTTACGCATGAAATTATTGAGCCCCCAGGGTTGGAGATATATTTTGATTTAAAAATTAGATGTAATTTTAAAAATATAAGTTCAGAAAAAAGTTATTTAAAATAAAAAATATAATATCTTAAAATATGTTAAAAAGTATATTAATATAAATTTTATTTCATTTCTTTTAAAATTCTATGCAAGCTTAAAAAAATCATCTTATTTAGAAACGAAAAAAAAAGTTATGGTCGTTTAAAATTTGAATTTACTATCTACATTGAGGGGATATATGAAAATGGTGTTTTGGAGATTGGGTTGAAAATGTGTGTTTAGAGAAAAAACTTTTGAAAAAGTTCTGTGATATAAAAAAAGTGTAAAAATTTTAAATTTGCTCGAAAAAAATATGCAAAATATGCAAATAGATTTTGATATGTTCGTCTAGTGTTTTGAGCATTTTGACCCAAAAAAAAAAACTCATTTCGATTTGAAATAAAAAATTATGAACTTTTAAATTTGAATTTTTTTGAAAATAGAGAAAAGAAAAAGTTTGTTATTTAGTTAAGATTTTTAAATTCAGATAATGTTTTATTATTTGGAGTTACTGACCCAAACGGGGCCTTAGGTATTTGAGTTAAAGAAAAAGACAATAAGTTTTCTAAACCAGATGCCAGTATGGCCCCATAAACTGGTCCTAATTTTTAGATAAAGCATATGCTTAGCACGTTGGTTTCAACTAAATATTTTCAATTATCCTCTGTCTTTCTTTTTTTTTTTTTTTTTTTTTTCAAAAGTAAACTCAATTTTGATATTCACATCTGTAACTTTTACTGAAAACTCAAATTTTAAAAGTCCATTACTTTGTTATTTTAAGACAAAATGAGATGATTTTTTTTATTTTGTTGCATAGCATTTCGAGAGGAATAAAACAAAATCTATCTTGATATTTTTTTGAACATATTTCTAGTTTTTACACTTTTTTTTTTAACTCCAAACAGTTCATTTTCAATCAAACGCATAATTTCAAAACTCAACTTAACTACAATCGAAATAACTTCAAAACTTTAACTCAATTATACCAATCAAAGGAAAATTAAATTTGTGATAAGTTGTATATGAAGTATGAATTATGTATGATTTCCTTTCCAAAAAAAAAAAAAGTCATGATTTTCTTTCAAAAGTTATACATATAAAAAAATATGTCATGATGCAAAAATAAAAATTGGACAACTTTGAAACTTTGTTTTTGACACCTATAAGCTTATTCTATTGTAAAATTTTCATATGTTAAAAAAAAAAAAAGAAAATGATAAGATAAATTCCCACACTTACAAGTTTTAACTAAGAACATCTTTAATATAATACTAAGTTATTTTATCAATGATAAAATTTAACATTTACATTGAAAATTTACTCTCAAACAACAAATTATTATTTTTGATTTCAAACTTATTATATACTAGTGATATTTGTACCCTTTTACAACAAATAAAATATTGATGTAGATGAATACATTAAAAATAATCAAATATCTAAATTCTAACATATTTTATTTTTTATTTCTGATCAATGTGAAAGTGAGGAAAAATATTAATAATAGTTCAGTGATTTTTCAGTGTCGGGTGAAAACAAGCTGATAACACATGTAAAGTCGAATTCCTCTTTTTGACTGGATGCAGTTTGAAAGCTGAACTACTACCCCCACGTTCTGGGTTTCAGCGAGTGTAGTCACGCGCGCATGACTTTGATCTTGTACCGCGAGATTCCGAAGTTTCTTTTTTGGGTTTTGATGGGGTTTCAGCGAGTGTAGTCACGCGCGCACGACTTTTTTTTTAATTATAAAAAATCAATGTATGTCTCATGTCTCATGTGAAGATAAAAAAACATTTTTTCAATTAAAAATTTTCAAACAGAATACAAACTCTAACGTAAATATTCTAATTTTAAATTTTAATGTAATTTAAAATTAATTAAAAAAGATATATTATAACAATTTAACACGTTTAAAGAATAAAATTATCAAATTAAAAGTTTAGAAATTAAAATATCAAAAGGTAATAAGTTTAGTGATATCCGTATTAAATATCCGGTTATGATCATCTTATAAACCGTTCCACGTCGTTGATGGACTTCACGTCGTCTGGTCTTGCTAGGTGGTTCACTCCAGTGGATCGCCGGTCTACGGTTGTCAATGTGGTCTTTCATTACACGTTGGATCATTTCGGCAGCAATTTACAAAAAGTCAGCACTTTGGATGGCCCATATTATAACATCATAAATTCATGGATTCTTTTGATAATGATAATATTCCATATTGGAAAGTTTCCAAGATTTTTGATGAGGTGGATAAGTTGAAATTTGAATTGGGATTTTGTCGTTTGCTCTCTTGATTTTAATACTACTTTAAACATTCTGTTTGGTTCGAAGTTTTCGACCAGAATTTTTAATAGTATATGTACTCTTTTGTTCATTTGTCTATTTGTTTTCTTAATTTTGACGATTCTCTGTTTCAACAGAGCTTATGTTTTGGTACTTGAGTTTGTTAGCGTGTAACCTCCCTTGTTCTGTGTGATTAATTCGATCTATGACTTCAAATTGGAGTATAACATCTTATTAAAAAAAGGAAAAAAATTAGAGGACAATGTAATATGAGACTGAATCTATCATTCTTATTATGCAATTTTATTCAAAATCGATCCTTAAATACGATTCTAAATAAAATAATTATTTTATATTTGATATTTTTTTAAAGTGTAGAATTCGAATTCAAAAGTTTCTGAATTATTTATAAATCAACCATGGAACAAAATTTGAAATGATTGTATAGATTGCATTATTTTTCACTTTTTACTAGACGGCAGTTGGTTTATTTCAATTGGTCCTATGTTGGTTTTTTTGCAAATAATTGATATATATATATATATATATATATTATATGTAAAGTTTGTACGTGTATCCAAATACTTAAATCTTCAAATAAATCGAACACTAATGTATGTACAGCAAAGATTGATACCGATTAATATGCATTCTTCTAGGTCAATTGAAAGTTAAATAGCCACCGGAGGTATTTTTATAGAATACGATGACCAATTTAAGAAATACATTAATTAAGAATATGCATTACCTAAGAATGTCCTGGTATTGCATCAATTAAGAATTTAAGCGTGGCCATGTCCAGTAAACAATTCGTCATTACTTTTTAGTTCTCTTTTGAAACCGAGCAAATTAGTTTTCATGTTTCATAATATAAAGTTATGAAACCTAATTAATACCTTATGAAAAAACGTTATACAAAAAGACAGTACGTAAATCGATATTGTAAATTTGGTTGCTCTAGTTCTCTTTATAGATAAAGGATGCCATCATTAAGAATTAACACTATAGATGTTAAAGAAAAATCACAGAGAGTTTAAGCGTGTGTAATTTCTCTTGCAAACTGACAGTGAATTAGTGTAATAATTAAAACACGATATAGTCTCATATTAATGTGAACATGTTAAAAATTTATGTGTTTTGTGATTGTGTATTTTCTTCCACAAATTTTATTGCTTTCGCTGATATAAACTTAGGCACTAATTCTTAGCACATGACAGTCATAGCTTTGTCAAGTAATCATATATTGAACCTCTAATAATTGACATGACTGGTTTAGTTTTCAGCAAACATGCATTTTTTTAATAACAATGTTTTGCTATCTAATTTAGATATGGCTTTACTAATAAGTCGTGTCATTAAAAATTAACACGCTGACCTTTTCTTTTCTCTTTATCTCTAATCATTTCTCCATTCAACATGGTTATAAACAATGCTTTCCAATAAATACGCCAGCTAATCAAGTTTATAAAATCTATTAACATGAAATGAAAATTTTTTTTTCTCTTTCGAGAATATGTTATCTCAAGTTTGATTTACTAATAAAAGAAATACTCATCTCACAATACGCTTTCAATATTTGTCAATTGAGGATTCTTTAAAAGAAAAAGAAAAAGAAAAAAAACAACAACAACAAAAACACATTGTCAATTGTAATGGAGTTAGAATCTACACACATAAGCCCCTTTAAATCTCCTTTTTAAATTTATTGTTTAAAAATTTCCATAGTTTTTTCTCGTACAAAAATTTGAATTTTTTATTTAAAAAAAAAGTTTAAAATGAAGGTCTAAATGGGATATAATTTTTTATTTTTTATTTTTTATTTTTAATGGAAATCAAGTGCATCATTCAAAGAAAATATAAAAATTTTTTGCAAATAATTAGTACAAAGTTGAGATGGCCGAGTTGGTCTAAGGCGCCAGATTAAGGTTCTGGTCCGAAAGGGCGTGGGTTCAAATCCCACTCTCAACATTTCTTATCCCTTTTTTTTTTTTTTTTTTTTCAATTATTTAAATTCGCGCTTTTTTTCTTTTTTCGTTTCCCGGTTGAAGAAAAATCAAAACCAAAATCCAAACCAGATAGAAGAGACTCTTCCAATCAGAAACCCCGAATCACCACACACCAAAAAAAAAAAAAAAAAAAAAAGAAAAAACCTACTCAGAATCACAGAAAGAGAAGTTGAAAAACCGAAATCAATGGCACAAGCAGCGAGGCTCAACCTCCGTATGCAGAAGGAGCTGAAGCTTCTCCTCGCCGATCCGCCTCCCGGCGCCTCCTTCCCCCGCCTCTCCTCCGACTCACCCGACCTCTCCTTATCCTCCCTCGACGCCCGTAAGTGAAACTCCCCTGTTTGTTTCCCGAGAAAATCCTGTCCCTTCCAAATTACTACTTTCATTTCTTTTTCTCTCTCTCTCTTTTTGCTGGTCCAGAGATTAAAGGTCCCGAAGGAACTGTGTACGCCGACGGGGTTTTCAATGTCAAGATCCAGATTCCTGAGAGGTATCCGTTTCAGCCTCCGATTGTGACTTTCGCGACGCCGATTTACCACCCGAATATCGACAATGGCGGCCGGATTTGCCTCGACATTCTCAATCTTCCTCCGAAGGTGAGCTCATAATTCCTCCAAAGTAGGCTTGATTCTCGATTAAAGGTTGGGCTGGTTTCTAAGTTTGGTCTTGAAACGGATTTGGTTTGTGATGATAAACTGCATTTTGGATTATATTTGGAGCAATTTGTGATTCTTAATGCTGCATTTTGAAGCTCGGGAATAATTAATAATTTCGGTTTTATCTTGGTTGAAAGATTGGCCATATGGCCTAAGGCAAGTTTTATGCGTCCTTAAACGGCTAAAGTAAGAATTAAAGTTGATGATTTTATGTACTTGTCGATGTCGTCTGTTATAATTTCGGTAGCTGAACTTGACATCTTAAAGATGCAAGGAAAACTGAAACTGAAAACTGAAAACTGATCATATTTTGATGCTCATAGCTGATTTCAACTTCCATTGTGTTTTGTCACCTTAAAGAAATTAGAATACTAATCCTTTATCAATTGTGTTGTTAAACCGTTTGTCTATTATTCTGCACAAGTTCATGAGGTGGTTAATGGTCTAATTCGAGCAGGGGGCATGGCAGCCTTCATTAAACATTTCAACTGTGCTTACTAGCATCGGCTTGTTACTGAGCGAACCCAATCCGATGATGGCCTCATGTGTGAAGCTGTAAGTGGTGATATGTTTCAGGAATGGCCTGGGAATTTGTTTTTGTGAAGTGATTTTTATTGATTTGAGTACTCATGGATGTGCAGAGCAGGGAATATAAGTATAACAGACAAGCTTTCGACCAGAAGGCTCGATCCATGACCCAGAAATACGCCTGTCCAGGGGCTAGTGGGAATGTTGGCACAATTGGGTGTACTCAAACTGTCTCAAGTTCAAGCATGGTACTAGAATATGTTTGATGAGGTTTAAGCTTCAAATTTCAATTTTTGTAAATTTTAACCTTTTTTTTCCCCGCTGCAGGTAGAAGTTAAAACATCAGAAAACGAGTCAAAACCTGAAGCTAACGAGTCTATCCTAAATTGTAGGAATATATGTGGGACTAGTAGGAAGTTGACACTGGATTCTTCAGGCCCATCTCAGAGACGTGTCGGTCATGGGGAAGGGAACGAGACTTCTAGCAACAACCTTTCAGCTAAAGACTCGGAGAACCCGATGGAAGTTGAAGCAACAAAAAAGGAGTCAAAAGATACAATCCAGGACTCTATTAGGAGTCAGGAAAAGTTGAATGGGAAGAGGAGAAAGTTATCCCTGATATCTTTTGCCCAGTCTCAAAAGTTAAATGACACTGAAGAGGAGGATCTGGTCTCGAAAAACATTTCATCTTGTATGTCCGAGAACCTTTCTCTAGCTTCTTCAGGGTCTGCTGACCGCCACCAGGAAGAGATCAATCAATGCCAGATAGGATATCAAAAGATGAAATCACAAACACGGAATTAAAGAAGCCACATGGATTTTGCCAGAAACAGCCGATAGGATATTCAGAAATACCGATGTTAGTAAGGAGAAAAAGGTTGTGACCCCACATCTATTGCCCTCTGAGACCAATACAGCAAATCAGATGAACCACAACCCCAAAAGGATTGTGTGCATAGAATCGAAAAAACCTCTTCCGGGACGAGTCATAAAAAGTTATCTTTGGTTAGGAAGAAGCTCTCACTGGGTTCTAGAGACCCATCAGGGACACATAACAAGGAGAATGTAGAGCTTCCTGTATACAGAAACCGAGGTCTTCCGTAGCTTTGTCTTCACAGGAACAGAATGTCAGGGAAGGATGAGGATTATGAAAGTGGACATGGAAAGGTTGAGAAGCAAGCCAGGGATTGGAAACAGTCACCGAGTCCTCTAACTCGATTGCAAGAGAGCGACTCTAACCAGATTCAGCCACTTGCGCAGTCTGAGAGTCTCTTTAGTTCGTCGAAGTCCATGTCTAAGCAACAGGACATTGGGTTGAGCAAGCATCAGTGTTTTGATCAAGGTCAAAGTGACAAAACTTATGGAATGACTAAGCAAAAGAAAGCCGAAGAATCGCTAGTATATGATGCTGTAATCGTCTTGGATAGCGAAGATAGCGACGAGGAAAAGAGTATGCCTTCAAGGTCGAAACCAGTGCCAGCACGAAAGCGTCTAGGCAAGTGGCCGAAAGTTAGAACGTGAAGATGTTTCTTCTACTCAAGTGAGATCATCATTTTTCCTTCTACTTCTTCGTATGAATGTACTTAATTAAGATGATAAAATTTTTGGGAGATCATTTTGTCTTCAAAATCTTGTATCAAATTGTCTTTTAAGAATCTCAAGTAGACAATGCATGATAGTGTTAAGTGCCTCACTAGGTCCTGTTTTTCCACAAAAGGTCATAGAGAATATGAAGAGTTCGAATTCCCTTTTTCTTAAGTTATCACAAAAAAAAAAAAAAACAAAAAAAAAAAAAAAAAAAACCCTGAAAATGTAAAGAATTCGAATGCCCTTTTTCTTAAATTCCCTAAAAAAAAAAAAAAGGGTTAAATTCAACATTAGCCCTCGGCTTACAAAATCCAAAAAGCATTATTTTATATGACTTAATGTCCTTGTTTTCTTTTGGGAAAATAAATTAAAATATTTCAGATGTTTTCTCCCAATTACAAGTTAGAACAAATAAGTAAATAACAGTTTTCAGAAAATAATTAAAGTAAATAATATATTTTTAAACTATTTGAAGTAAATAGTAGATTTATTAGGTAAATGATTTGTTTACGTCAAGTTTATTAAGTAAGTGATTCATTTATAGTAAATCTACATTTTTCTTCAATTATTTTTTTTTTTGTAAAATAACTATTTACTACAATTTCCCCGCCATTCATACGCAGGATTCCTATCATGATGAACTGTAGTAAATTTTAAAACTCTACTAATCAAGTTAAAGAGCAATCCGGAAATATCGAACAAGAAATAAAAGAGAGAAAAAGAAACAGAAAGTGAGAAATTAAAAAAAAAAACTCAAATTAAGAACCACGTACTTTTTTTTTTTTTTTAATAAGTTGAATCACATTAATTTTCAGGGGAGGAATTGTATAATATAATAATATATGTATCATCAATTATAAAAATTTGAATATTTTGTTAGGTCGTTTTTTGATGCTAACTAAAGGAATCATGTAAGAATTTAAATATAATTAATCCTAATGAAATCAGCATAAGTAATTTAAGTCGAGATGAGATTGTTTAATTTTATCTATTTAAACACTTCTCTTCTTTATTACTCAACATTGGTTATTTTAGGAAACAACTTTCAAACAAACATATTTCTCAGTTTGAATAATAGAATGCAAGTATAGTCTCAATTTTAAATATTGAACGTTTTGTTAAGTTCTAGTGAATTTAGGGAAAATAATCCAAGTGGAGATAAAATTGTTTAATCTATATAAATAGCTTTTCTTCCCTAATTACTCAATCTTGCTTCTCAGAATTCATGATTGTTGAGATCGACCAATTTTTAACGGCAATGGTTTATTTCCGTATTATTATTATTTCTATTCCGGTACAAGTTATTTCCATAGAAGCTCAGAATATTTAATAGAAGTATTGGTAGCTAAAGCTTTTTCTTGTGGTAGGAATTTTCGTTAATGAGTCATGAGTGTATCTAATGTACCAAAAAAAAAAAAAAAAAAGAACTGAAATCTCATGCACTTCTTTTCCATGCAAAACCATATGAAGTCTAAAGAAGTCGGGATCGTGTTTTAAGAAGAGGGTTGGGTCAAGATTTGGGAAAGGGGGAAAAATTGGGTCAGGGTTATGTTTCGAGAAAGGGATTAGGGTCAGGTCGAGAGTCAAGACTAGGGTCGAATCGGGTTTTGGGATGGGGTCGGGTCCCCAATCCTAACCCTGGCCTCCATATCGAATCTTGACGTTGACCCACCTTGGTCTTGAAACCTAACTCTGATGCCTATGCCAAAACCCAACCCTGATCTCGGTCCTGAATCTCAACCTCAACCCCATTCTGAAACCTGATCACAGTCTCGAATCCCAACCTTGACCCATGTCTCAAAACCCGACCCTAACCCTCGCCCGGAAACTTGATGCTGACTCTGATCCACGCACCAAATCCCGACCTCAACCTTGACCAAGACCTACCCCTACCCCAAAACTTGACTTCGACCATTGTCCCGAAACCTAACACCGACTTGAACTCCAACCCTGCCCCAAATCCCGAACCTTTTTTAAATCACTGAGAGTAACAGATCGAGAAAAGAAATTAAAAATAAGAATACTTGGTATTTATAATAGTTTCATCATTAATTTATGAGAGTTAGGTGCGCTATTAGTTATTGTAGTGATTAATACAATGAAAAACGAGCATACATGTAAAAGTTACAGCTAATTACATGGTGTGTTTTCTTTACCCTCTTAGTTGAGTTTTTTAATTTGAAGACAAGAAGCAACTATTTTTCGTCTTCTATGTTATGTACGTTAACCATGCAACAATAATTTATTTGTGCTTGTATTATGCATATTAAAAGGGAATTGAGAAAGGAAATTAGACAATAATTTTATTTGAGCTTTATATATATTTTTCCAATCGTTACTCCCTAGTAATGGTTTTTTTTTTTTTAACCATAATTTTCTGGAGAACTGGTGGAAAGTTCTACGGCTTTAAGAAAAATTTGTCATTTTTACTTTTTTTTTTCCTGATAATTCGTCCAAGCCGATTATATTTCTAATATCCTGAAATTCTTTATCATGTTGTTAGCTTTATGGACTTTCAAAAATTCCAAAAATAATCGAACATGATATAAAAAGCCAATATCCACATTTCGGAATAAAACAACGATAATGTATTGAAGTTGAAGTATTGAAAAGGAAAAAAGAAAAGAAAAGAAAAGAGAAACTCACAGAAACTAGAATTAAGAAATATGTGTTTGAGTTTGAATAATAGAATACGTGTTAATTTTAATTGTTATGCGGTGCAAATATTAGTCAAGTACATTACTTAATTATCGGATTGTACTTTCGATGTGCACGTATATATGTTTATATAGTTACACGTGGACTTACTTTGAGAAAATAAGTATAATATCAATTCAGGAAGAACTCAAACTTAATCTAAGTTCTAATAGAATTTGGAATTGTTAATTTTTCATCTTATTTAAAATCTTGATTTTCTAAGTAGTCTTATGTTATATATCGCTTTCTCAGAAAGGTGAAGATAGTGCGCTCAAGATTAGTTGTTTTTTTCTCTAATCACGGCCATAGAGATTCTTCGTATTTCAGACCAATCGGTATGCGTTCTAGAAACATTTCTGCTTTGTTTGACATTTTAACTCAACTTTAATTAAATTGTATTTTTCATCTCAGTTTTTTTCTTTTTATGAAAAGTCAACAAAAATTATAACTAGTTTTTCAAAAATCAACTAATTCTAATTTAAAAATTTTATCTCCACCTAGCGAATCAAATGCAAGCTTAACCTCGAATTATATACATATGTTCGTCTAGAATCTATTCGTATATATTCATCAAGCGTATTTAATTTTTTTTTTTTCTTTTGGTAGAGTTAGTTCTTTTGGTATAAAATTTTCATCAAAGTGGGGAAAGGAAAAAAAAGAAAAAAAGAAAAAGAAATCTCGGACACTTTTTTTTCCGCCAAAACCTTTTTTTTCGTCTTTTTAGTAAAGTCATATTCCGAAACATGTTATTGATACATACATATATATATTATATATATATATAATCGTTTATGTAATTATTTTAAACGTTTTAAAAAATGTAATTAAATGATTCTAGAGATAAATAAACTTAAATTTTTTTTTAAGTAAACCTTTTACGAAGTCAAACTTAATCCAAGTTTTAATACTATTTGGAATAGAAGATTAAGTTCATATTGGAATCATTAATCTTTCATCAATATAAAATCTTGCTTTTCTAAACAATTTACGTTACATTGCTTTCTCAGAAAGGTGAAGATTAGTTGTTTTTTCTCTAATCGCGGCCATGGAGATCCAAAGCATTTCAGTTCACCAATCGGTATGTGCTCTTGAACTATTTAACCTCGAATATATATGTTTATATGTATGTTTGTATTTAATCAAGAAAAGAAATAAAGACATATATGTTCATCCGTATTCATCAATCGTTTAAATTTTTTTTTTTTTTTTTTTTTGTAGAGTTTTTTCTTTTGTATAGAAAGTTTCATCACATCATGGGAAAAGAGGAAACAAAAATTGAAATCTCATGCACTTCTTTTCCATGCAAGACCATATGAGGTCAATATAGTTTAATTTTTCCTTACAAACTCCATAAGACTATTAATTTCTAAATTATGAAGACAAATTACATCGTCCGATGAATTTTTTTTTTTTTGGCCACTAAGTTTTATGTTTCGTTTCAAGAAAAAGGAAGAAATTTGGTAGGGAATATATCGGAAAAAAAAGTATCCTTGGGTTAAAAGCACGATTTTTTTTTTTTTTTTGTTTAGGAGAATAAGAAAATAATTTCAACAATACACATAAACGACTAGCTAATATAGTTTTGTAAAAGAACAAATCCTTGAATTATAGGCTAGAAACAAAATTTAGATTTTCTCCCTTACTACTGCTATACATAGTCTGAAAATTTCATGCGTAGATATATACATATAATACGAGCGTGTTGTTTTCTTTTTTGTTAAAAGCAACATGACATGTAAATATTAAAGCTTAGTTTCTTTTACGATTCTCTTGATTAGGTGGTTCCGCAGCATCCGATATTAATACAACAATATCCTGTTGTTTGGAGACCCCCACACTCCGGTTGGCTAAAGATCAACACCGATGGAGCGGCTCGGGGAAGGACCGGAGAATCGAGCTGCGGCGGGGTGATACGTGATTGCCAGGGCTTGGTCGTGAAAGCTTTCTGCGAAAACCTGGGTCACTCAAGAACTGCACTTGAAGCCGAGATACACGGTGTCATGCGAGCAATACATTTCGTAGTGGATCAAGGGTTGCATTTCACCCACGGAATCTGGTTGGAAACCGACTCCATGCAGATTGTCCAGTTGGTCCACAACTATTCTTCCGACGTGCCCTTGTCCGTTCGAGACGATTGGATCATAACGCTGGACGTCATCAAACAGCTCCAATGCCTCGTCACTCACATTTACAGGGAGGGCAACTCCGTCGCCGACAAGTTGGCGAATTTCGCTATCGACTCCCAATGTCTCTACGCTATTTGGGATGGCGCTCCGGACTTTGTTGCTGAAGAGGCGAAGTTAGATGCCCTAGGTTTTGCCCGCTGCAGGGTTAAGAAGATTTCCTTTTAGTATAGTTTAGTTTCCTTGACAGTTGACATATGTAAAACGAATATTCTATATGTATGTATAAATGTGTGTTGGGAATACGAAGATGATGAGGGTGCTACGGAGGTGCCAACCTAATTAGGATATCCCGGTACACCTCCTGATTCCTATTACCCAACAATTTTTGTTTTGTTTATATGTTTTTATGTATATATTTTTTTGTAAGTAGATTTCCTTGTATTTTGTTGCATATTTGTATAAATATTCTTTGTAACGAGATTTTTTTTGTATTTTGTTGTATATTTCTCTTGTTAAGGAAGTGTTAAATTAGCATTCTTCCTTCTTTTTTTTTTTTTTTTTCTTTTTCCCCGGCCCTAAGATGACTACATAAAATAGAGGACTCTTTTTCTCTCTCTGTTGTTTGTACGTCTATGAAGTGGTAAAATCAAGAAGAGGCCGCTTTGAAGGCAAGGAAATAGAAGGTCTCAAGCCCAACATAGAGATGAAAGTGAGTGAAGAAACAAGAACCATCGCACATGATCATGCACTTCCATATTTCTTGTTAAAGCTCTGTTAAATTTGGAATCGTTAATTTTTCATTTATTAAAATCTTGATTTTCTAAGTAATCTTATGTTATATATTAATGACTTGTTACAAGAAATTTGATCTATGCAAGAAAAAAAAAAATTTCCTGAAGAAGAAAAATCAAAATTTTCCCCTAGATGAACCAAGTAGGGCAGCTCAAAGCTTAGATGATCGAGTATCGTTGTCTAGTAGTTGTGGTCGCCCGTGTTCAATATGCCTCGGTGATCGTTAGAGAGGTTGTAATATATCTTAAAAATTAAAAGGTTAAGTCTTGAAAAGATACAATTTAAATGAGTTCTATGATAACAAATTATATGTACTATTGTTCGTGTATGGTTATGAATATGTTATTACCACACATCGCACACACAAAGTTGTTTTTTGAAGTACACAGAAAGTTGTTTATGTATAAATAAAACGGTCAAACTTGAATTTATGTTATTTTTTTCGGTACATTGATTTCTCCATTAATATAATATTCGTGTGTACCAGTTATTGGTAATGTTACCTTGTTTAATTTATAAGGATAATCCTAAATTAATTAATAATACAAAATTCACTTAAATCATAAAATTACATAATTAAATTTTTTTAAAAAATCACATATTTAGCGATGACAATAAACCATGTCAACACAATAATTTAGTGAGGACAATTTAAAAAAGCCATGCCTAAGTCTTATCTTGCCACAATCTTTTATGTACACCGCAACAAACGACATCTTTTGATTTTTTTAGAGAGCTGCATTTTCATCCCTACGTCTTCCTAGAATATCTTTAGGTATAAAGTCGCTAAAATGTCTTTATCAATGACTTTAAGACTTTTAGCGACATCAAATACTTATTTGTTGTAGTAACAATTATGACAGTTTCCCCATATATATATATATATATATTTTAAATGAAGGTTGTTAATGTCCTTTTGCACCGTTAATTTTGATTGGTTTACATTCTGGGTGTTTCTCTCTGATTAGAAGCACACACGGAATAATTTTTCTAATAAAAAAACACAAACAATAATCTCAATATTTTCAAAAAATATGGAATAAATTTTTGCATCGATTAAAATTGAGGGGATTTTTATTACGAACAGTGTGAGGTGTTAACTTATGTAATATAATCCTTATTATGATACAAAGATAATATATGAATCGACCTTAAAAGAATTGGGTTGTAAGTATGCAGTGAGTGTGTTGTATTATAATATTAGGTATATATCTTACGAGAAAGTATACGTAGGTTTGTTATCACTTCATATGAAGTGACATATGTCCGTTTATAAATGCAAGTTTAAATATGTCGATGTGATGATTTTTTTAAACAAGAACGAATAATTCATTAAAAAAATGATATAATATTAAAAAGTTTGGCACCTTTTCTTTTTTATCATCCAATAATAAATGCCATTGTTTATTTTTAATACTCCTAATTTTTGTTATATAGTATCGGGGGGGAAATAACTTGTGTTAACAAATAAATAGATTGGTAACCTTTCTCTAAAAGAAATAAAAGAGAGAAAAAGAAACAGAAAATGAGAAATTAAAACAAAACTCAATTTAAGAACCACGTACTTTTTTTTAATAGTTTGAATCACATTAATTTTCAGGAGAGGAATTGTACAATATAATAATATATGTATCATCAATTATAAAAATTTGAGTATTTTGTTAGGTCGTTTTTTGATGCTAACTCAAGGAATCATATAAGAATTTAAATATAAATAATCCTAATGAAATCAGCATAAGTAATTTAAGTCGAGATGAGATTGTTTAATTTTATCTATTTAAACTTCTCTTCTTTAGTACTCAACATTAGTTATTTTAGGAAACAACCTTTCAAACAAATATATCTCTCAGTTTGAATAATAGAATACAAGTATAGTCTCAATTTTAAATATTGAACGTTTTGCTAAGTTCTAGTGAATTTAGGGAAAATAATCCAGGTGGAGATAAAATTGTTTAATCTATATAAATAGCTTTTCTTCCCTAATTACTCAATCTTGCTTCTCAGAATTCATGATTGTTGAGATCGACCAATTTTTAACGGCAATGGTTTATTTCCGTATCATTATTATTTTTATTTCGGTACAAGTTATTTCCACAGAAGCTCAGAATATTAAATAGAAGAATTGGTAGCTAGAGCTTTTTCTTTTGGTAGAAATTTTCGTTAATGAGTCACGAGTGTATCTAATGTACCAAAAAAAAAAAAAAAAAAAAGAACTGAAATCTCATGCACTTCTTTTCCATGCAAAACCATATGAAATCTAGAGAAGTCGGGATTGTGTTTCGAGAAGGAGGTTGGGTTAGGATTTGGGAGGGGGGGAAAAGGTTGGTTAGGGTTAGGTTTCGAGAAAGGGATTAGGGTTAGGTCGAGATTCAAGACTGGGGTCGGATCGGGTTTTGGGATGGGGTCCGGGTCCCCAATCCTAACCCTGGCCCCGATATCGTATCTTGACCTTGACCCACCCTCGTCTTGAAACCTGACTCTAACGCCTATCCCAAAACCCAATCCTGACCTCAGTCTTGAATCTCAACCTCAATTATCCCATTCTAAAACCCGATCACGGTCTCAAATCCTGACCTTGACCCATGTCTCAAAACCCGACCCTAACCCTCGCCCCGAAACTTAACGCTGACTCTGATCCATGTACCAAATCCCGACCTCAACCTCGACCAAGGCCTACCCCTATCCCAAAACTTGACTTCGACCATTGTCCTGAAACCTAACACCGACCCGAACTCCAACCCTGCCCCAAATCTTGAACCTTTTTTAAATTACTGAGAGTAACAGATCGAGAAAAGAAATTAAAAATAAGAATACATGGTATTTATAATAGTTTCATCGTTAATTTATGAGAGCTAGGTCCACTATTAGTTATTGTAGTGATCTAATATAATGAAAAATGAGCATACATGTAAAAGTTATAGCTAATTACATAGTGTGTTTTGATTTCTTTACCCTCTTAGTTGAGGTTTTTTAATTTGGAGACAAGAAGCAACTATTTTTCGTCTTCCATGTTATGTACGTTAAACATGCAACAATAATTTATTTGTGCTTGTATTATGCATATTAAAAGGGATTTGAGAAAGGAAATTAGATAATAATTTTATTTGAGCTTTATATATATATATATATATATATATATATTTTTTTTTTCCTATCGTTACTCCCTAGTAATGGTTTTTTTTTTTTTTTAACCATAATTTTCTGGAGAACTGGTGGAAAGTTCTACGGCTTCAAGAAAAATTTGTGATTTTTACTTTTTTTTTTTCCTGATAATTCGTCCAAGCCGATGATATTTCTAATATCCTGAAATTCTTTATTATGTTGTTAGCTTTATGGACTTTCAAAAATTCCAAAAATAATCGAACATGATATAAAAAGCCAATATCCACATTTCGGAATAAAACAACGATAATGTATTGAAGTCGAAGTATTGAAAAGGAAAAAAGAAAAGAAAAGAAAAGAGAAACTCACAGAAACTAGAATTAAGAAATATGTGTTTGAGTTTGAATAATAGAATACGTGTTAATTTAATTGTTATGCGGTGCAAATATTAGTCGAGTACATTAATTAATTATTGATTGTACTTTCGATGTGCACGTATATATGTTCATGTAGTTACACGTGGACTTACTTTGAGAAAATAAGTATAATATCAATTCAGGAAGAACTCAAACTTAATCTAAGTTCTAATAGAATTTGGAATCGTTAATTTTTCATCTTAATAAAATTTTGATTTTCTAAATAATCTTATGTTGTATATCGCTTTCTCAAAAAGGTGAAGATAGTGCGCTCAAGATTAGTTGTTTTTTTCTCTAATCACGGCCATAGAGATTCTTCGTATTTCATATCAATCGGTATGTGTTCTAGAAACATTTATGCTTCGTTTGACATTTTAACTCAACTTTAATTAAATTGTACTTTTTCATCTCAGTTTTTGTCTTTTTCTAAAAAATCAATAAAAATTATAACTAGTTTTTTAAAAATTAACTAACTCTAATTTAAAAATTTTATACCCACCTAGCGAATCAAATGCAAGCTT
>CM046383.1:2613943-2658943 GCA_025413485.1 Ficus microcarpa
ATGGATCTCAGTATGACATATTTTTGAGCTCTTATTGCCTGTCTGCCTTTTTTCTTTTGATAATGTTTTTCATAGATATGATGATACAAACCCTGAAGCTGAAAAGAAAGAATATATCGACCATATTGAAGAGATTGTCAAGTGGATGGGTTGGGAGCCCTTCAAGGTATTATAGACTACATTTGGCATTTCCTATATTTCCTTGCTGTTTTTTTCACAGCTTATTTTCTCTTGATTCTTTTTCCAGATCACTTATACCAGTGATTACTTTCAAGACTTGTATGAATTAGCTGTGGAGCTCATAAGAAGAGGTCATGCTTATGTTGATCATCAGGTTTTGTTCAATACTCATGAAATAGTTGTATGTTTATAGCATTGTTTCATGTCTTTTATTTTTAGTTCCATACACCCTTGGCCTACTTTTAGACGTGCTATTTTTTGCCCCTTTTTTACTCATCCTAGCACTGTCTTCTTGATAATATTCTATTTCTCATAGAAAGAAACAAAATTCAACCATAGCATTTCAAGCCCGGGCGTTCGCCCCCGGGGGGGGGGGGGGGGGTGGGTATTACATGAAATTATCTCCTCTAGGTCTAGCACTTCTCTTGCACTCGTCGTTTCATTGCCATCAGTCTGAAAATACTGTCCTGTCGTGAGCTATACATGTATTTATGTACACATGTGGACGTTTCACTATGATTATTATGGATAGAGGATTATAAATTGCTTCATTGGTTAGCCGTTTACTGTACATTTAAATCTTGTTGTTTTTCACCCTTTGTCTAAGAAAGTTAGTTGTGCGTGTAAAAACTTGTTTTAGACACCTGACGAGATAAAGGAGTATAGAGAAAAAAAATGAACAGTCCTTGGAGAGACAGACCGATTGCTGAATCGTTGAAACTTTTCGAGGATATGAGACGAGGTCTCATTGAAGAAGGAAAAGCTACACTTAGAATGAAGCAGGATATGCAGAGTGATAACTTTAATATGTATGACCTTATTGCATATCGAATCAAGGTAAGTGTGGCCTAGCCACAATTTGATTGGTCATGCTATGAATACTTCTGTATATGATTATCATGTGACTTTGTTCCTCCAGTTTACTCCTCACCCCCATGCTGGAGACAAGTGGTGTATCTATCCAAGTTATGATTACGCTCACTGTATTGTGGATTCCCTTGAGAATGTCACACATTCGGTATGTTTTTTCTTTTGACTGGAATTCCTTCCAAATTTTAAATACGTATGCATACAAACACAACTTCCCTTTGTTGTAAAATTTATGAAGGATCTTTTTTCTCCCATGTGTAGCATCTATTTGGTTTTTTGTTTGAATAATGGGACATTACGAATTAGGCCAGTTTTATAGGTACGCTTATGCTTCGATGAGTTGTAAATTATTGACTGGGTATGGTTTGTATATTATTGATATGCTTATGTTTTCCAGGGTGATGACAGTTTGTAACAATGCATGTGTGTGTGTCTGTGCAATAAATTGGGGAAATATCTGTCGAATACATATGCATGAGAGGACGTGTAGGATTATCTTCTTCTTTTGTCTAATAAATAAGTTGATTTTGGGGTATTTAGCACTGATACCCCCCAAACCTGTCACTTTTTGGCAACTTAGCCACCAAACTTTTAATTTTGACAATTTGCCCCCTAAACTTGCTAAATTATAGCAATGTACCCTCTATCAATTAATTTTCTGTTAAATTGATTATGAAAAACCCATGTTTGCCTCATGTGAAGATCGGAAAAACCCATTTTCAATTAAAAATTTTCGAATATAATATTAACCCTAATGCAAATCTTCTAATTATAAATCTTTAATTTAGTGTAAAATTAACTAAAAGGGGTGCATTGCAACCATTTAGCAAGTTCAAGGGGTAAATTGCCAAAATTAAAAGTTTGGGGGGCAAGTTGCCAAAGGGTAACAAGTTTAGGGGGCATTGGTGCTAAATTCCCGTTGATTTTGTATTCACTTAAATTCCACAACTAGTTATTTCTTACAGGATTTTGGTATTGGACTGAAAATAGTCAATTAAGAAGTAAATAATACAAATGCACTAGTCAGTTTTGCTTTTGGTTGTGGCGCTCAACGCAGTGAAAATGACTTGAGTCAGTTGTATGATCTTTTGGTTATATTTAAATGCTACGTTCACAGTTCTTGTAAATATCAGTTGTCTAGTTCTTGACTAAGCACCAAAGAATTTAGTCAAAAATTCTATATTCAAGCACGCAGTATGGAGTGTCGATGACTTATCTTTTTTCTTTCTTTTTGGTTATAATTTGAGTTTTTCAAGTCTAATTAGCACGTTCTGTTTGTGTGTTATGAAAGACAACATATTCTGCTGCCTTGCCGATCACCAAACAATTTTTTTTTTTCTAACGATATACATGCATGTACTTGTGGTTTGGATGACATATGATTGTACTTGACTCAAGTGTTCACTAGTGTATTGATTCTTTCCATCTTGCATCCCCCTGTAACCTATTGTTTTTTCCTTCTCAATTTTTTTCCACATATATAAAAGTAGAAATAAAAATGCTGATATATTCTTTTGCAGCTGTGTACGCTTGAATTTGAGACACGGCGTGCTTCATACTACTGGTTATTGCATGCGCTGGGCCTTTACCAACCATATGTATGGGAATATTCGCGGTTGAATATCAGTAACACTGTCATGTCCAAGCGCAAGGTGAGTCACCCTATGGAGCAGATTAGAAGTTCAGCACGGAACTTTGTGACAGTTATCTTTGAATTATCCTTACTCACTGCATTTTTTATTTTTTGGAGGGTCTCACTTAAGCGTTTGGTGTGCTGTTGTAGTTAAATCGACTAGTAACAGAAAAGTGGGTTGATGGATGGGATGACCCCCGCCTTATGACACTAGCTGGATTACGACGTAGGGGATTGACTTCCACTGCAATAAATGCTTTTGTTAGAGGAATTGGAATCACTAGAAGGTAAATAAACATTTTTGAATTAATATAGAGATTTGTTAGACCATAATATTTCTTTCACTCTCTTGTTTTACATTTTGTCCGTTCCTTGTGCTACAGTGATTGTAGTCTGATACGTGTGGATCGCCTAGAGTATCATGTAAGAGAAGAACTGAACAAAACAGCTTCTCGCGCAATGGTTGTGCTCCACCCACTCAAGGTGACTTTTTTTCTTGTTGCTTATTTTGTTATGCATGTCTCGACGCACAAGGAAGACTAATTCCTTTTACGTTTTAAGGTTGTGATTACCAATTTAGAAGCCGGCACTACAATGGATCTTGATGCCAGGAAATGGCCTGATGCTCAAGCAGACGATGACTCTGCTTTCTACAAGGTGATTTTGTTCAAAAACTATAGTACTTAAAGAGGATACTTCTTCGATGTTAAACTTGAACAATCTTCATGACTTCGTGATCTTCTATGTTCTTAGTTCATGGTTGTCCGGTTGTCTTCGCTTTATTGTGATGGGTATCAATGACTTAAATTTGGAGACTTGAACACGAGCAGTTTTAGCTGCAGTTTTATTGTTGATTCTTGTATTGATTTCTTGAGGTGCTGATTTTCTATCTGCGACTACTTTTGTGGCTTTCTTTAGGTTCCCTTTTCCAATGTAGTATACATTGAACAATCTGATTTTCGGATGAAAGATTCAAAAGATTACTATGGGCTTGCTCCTGGTAAATCAGTGCTGCTCAGGTACATATTCATTTAAAGTTTTTTTTTGCCTATGCAATTGGCAGTTGCAGGACAAATGCTTACGTTTTTTTCTGTACGAGTGTAGATACGCATTCCCATTAAGTGCACTGATGTTATCTTAGCTGATGATAAGGAAACTGTTCTTGAAATCCGCGCTGAGTATGATCCTTCAAAGAAGACAAAGCCAAAGGTCTGTTTATGATGAAATTTGTGTTTGGAATTGATTATGTGACTGTCTTGTGATGGTTGCAAAACTCGCCGTACTTACTGGTTTTTCCCGATTTTAAATATCGAACAGGGTGTCCTACATTGGGTTGCAGAACCTTCTCCAGGGGTTGATCTACTGAAGGTGGAAGTTAGATTGTTCGAAAAACTGTTTCTTTCCGAGGTTGCAAATCTAAAACACTTATCTTCCTCTCTGTCTCACCACTTATTTACTTTGTACAGAGATACATCTAATTAAATTTTGGCAATCTAACTCTTGTTCTATTTTGGACTAGAATCCTGCGGAACTCGATGACTGGCTTGCTGACCTGAACCCACAATCGAAATTGGTTATACCCAATGCATATGCTGTACCCACACTTCGAAATGCAACCGTCGGTGATAGTTTTCAGTTTGAAAGACTTGGTATATTCCCGACACCCTATGTTCTGACTCCAGATCTAAAAGGCTAATATAGATGCATGCATGGTATAGAAGTATCCATCACAGAAATTCATTGCATCGTTTTGACAAAACGTTTACCGTCCTCATTTTCCCTAGTTAGATCTTCTTCTGGTTGTGGAAAGGACACAATTTATCGAAGTTAACATTTTCTTCAGTTTCGTTCAAAACTTTTACTTTAACTGTACGTGCGTTTGTAGGTTATTTCGTGGTTGACCAGGATTCATCTCCGGACAAGCTCGTCTTCAATCGGACAGTCACACTGCGAGACAGCTACGGCAAAGGTGCGAAATAGGTTCATGCCAAGCACTCCATTTTATGCAATTAAAAAGTTTTGTGAAAACGGCGACCTATCTACTACTGAACTCAACACAACTTTTTTTTTTTGTTGATTTTATGGAAATACTCTAATGTTGTAACGGTCTTTTCCAAAAATTTTATTGTAGACAGATTCTCTAGTTTGCAGTAAGTCATTTACTTTTTTTCTTTTTTTCCATGTAATCTTTTATTTTCTTACACACGCACACCCACTTAAAATAAGCTTTTGGATTGTCGATTGAAGTGGAAATTTTTAAATTAAAGTTAGTTGATTTTTTAAAAATTAGTTATAATTTTTTTTGACTTTTCAGAAAAAGACAAAAAATCCAAAAAAAAAAAAAAAGTATAGTTTAGTTGGAATTGTGTAACAAACAAAGCCTAAGTATATAGCAAAAGGAAAAAAATAACAAGTAAATAAATATTAAATAATTTATTTAGTTTTAGTTGAAAAAAAAAACGTACTTGTAAATAATGATATTTACTACAGAAGTTACGTAATTATTTATTTATTTTTAGCTTCTATAAATACACTATTTATCTCTTCCTCCTCTTGGTTTTTGACTCTTTTTTTATTTTTTTGAAAGGGACAATAGTTTTCCATTCCTTTGACTGTTAATATTTCTACAAATGCTTAAAATCTCCCAGCAATAATTATTAAAAAAAAAAATCATTTTGCCACTAAAATTTGCTTAAATGTTAATTTTACGACTGAAACATTATACGACCAACATTTCCAATTTTGTTTTTCGAAAGGATGCCAAAAAGCTAGAGAGAAGAAATCAAAAGGGAAAAAAAGCTAATAAAAGGCGGGAATAATAAAACTACTAGAAAGAATAGAGCAACTAAAAGAAAGAAAATAATTTTGATGAAAACTAATTGTATCTATTTGTTAGTTAAATTTACAAACGACCTACCTTGGTCCTTTTGTAGAACTTACATGACCAATAATAACAATTTCTCTAAAAACAAAAGCAAAAATTCCATTAAACAAGTCCTACAATGTACCAATTTTTACATTGTACATTTCTTAGCATATAATGAAGAATATGTTTCCATTAAGCCAATCGAGACTTTTCAGCACTTTTTATGATTAGAAGCCTGTTTTGACACTAACTAGCATATGCATACAAGAATTTCACGCGATTAAGCGAGCATTTCAGCTTTCGAAAATGCTCAGGTTAGGCCGTTTTTACCTGTATGCATCTTTCAGACATCTTTGCAAATTGAAAATCACATGAACGAGAAATGAAACAAACTTGAATCATATCTAAAATTGAGAAATTAAGTCTATGTACACCATTCCATTCAGTATTCTAGTGATATTGGCAAAGGAAAATTTGTAGCAGTCAGGATCCAAATTATCTAAAGACTACAGAAACAGCCTGAAGGACTATGACTGGGAGTAAAATCGAGGAATAAAAGAAACGATTAAGTACCATTCGAGCAAAAACATGAGCAAGATCAATCATGGGCAAGTACGATCCCCGTCTGCCAGGAGAAAATTTTCCCAGAAATAAGTTGATCGCAAATCTTCGTCTTCACCAAGATCAACCACCACCTCCGTTGGATTCGCCGGGTTGTCCGGGTTGAAACTGAGCCAAAACAGGCATGAACGTTCTGAACGGCACAGATTCAAAAGACCACGGCCAGTCTTCGAAGAGATCACTGGAAAGAGTGAATATATCTGCTCTCTGCCGTACTGTATGACATAAAACCAGGACCAGGAGTCTGCATTTGGGTATTCGTTCAACCGCCAAACGTTAAGGAAAAAGTCTTGGTGATCTACCAAATAGAGAAAACCTTCCAAAGCTTCCAAACGAAGTGCACCATTCGGTTCTACATGCTCCGGCAATGCAATATCGGAAAATTCCTCCTCCTTGATGTCGAACGCTAAAATCCTCCATAAGTGATCTGGAATATTTTCCTCCATCAACCAATGCACATGATCATTAAGGACGGAGCACTTATCCTGGTTGTTCTCCAAAAATCTCATTCCCACTTCAAAACTAGAATACGTATTGGGTAAACCTGGAATTCTCCTCCATTCATTTGTTCTGTAAGTCCACACTGATACTTCAGAAGTGAAAGTTCTAGATGGCATGTCTTCAAATTGATTGATTCGAATAATTTCATGGTCATTCATCTCCGAATTATACGCAAATCCATATACCGGTGGATATCTATGCGTATCCGGAGCAAGAGTGTCAATAGTAAAGACTGGCAGCGTTGGCACAATCTTAAACCGATGAATTGACGGATTCCATATAGCCAACTTCGCGTCGATCCTTGCATTCCACATTGCCATCTCATCCACAAACCTCCACTGAGGTTCGTTACAGATGCAAATTAAGCCGTTGGCGTGACCTACTACTTTGGTTTGTATCGTCGGGTGACTTAGTGGCTGAGGAATTGCTCTCGGTCGCTCGATCATATCATCATCCTCATCGAAATCCACTTTGTAAAACCGTGTCGGCGTAGGACCGACAGTGGAAAGCAGAACACATCTATCTCTGCGGATCTCCTTGAACTTCTTCAGACACCTCCTCTTACGTTTGTTACGAGTGTAAATTAAGCCGTTGGCGTGACCCCCTACTTTAGTTTGTATCGTCGGGGGACTTGGTGGCTGACAAATTGATCTCGGTGGCTTGAACATTTCATCATCCTCTTCGAAATCCACTTTGTAAAACTGCGTAGGAATAGAACCGGCAATGGATAGCAGAACACATCTATCTCGGTCGGTTTCCTCGGACTTCTTCGGATGCAATTCGCTGAATGAGTGGGACAGGACTTTTTTAATCCAAAAATACGAAACAGACAACCATTTTGCTATTCTCTTGAATGGCAGGCCGAGAAGATTCTCCACGAGCACGTCTACATTGCGATCCGCCATGAAGAAGGGATAACTCTGCAAGTATGGTGATGAACAAAGATATCGATTCATTTTTCTACTTCCTTATGCGCAAGAACAGCGCGGCATTTCATTTATTCATCGACACAAACAAATGTATGAACGAGAAAAGACTCGATTTATCACAACATTTCTCCAAAATTGTTACACTACTAGCAATCATCAGAACATGATAAAATTGGAAAGATCCCGAAACATAACATAATGCATAGATGTTGTATGGGCTTATGTTTAATTTTAGGATGGCATGTTCAAGATTCCGAGCAAGGTTACTACAACTTGATTAAAAGCCTAATCTTATTGCTGACAAATTTAACAACCAAACACGAGAAATTAGCATAAATATCGAAAAACAACGGTGTTACTGCGTGTCAGATTAGTACCAGAATATCAGAGTAAGTTGTCACAAGATCGCTTTGTCCGATTCCGCAATCTCCTCTGCTAAGCAGAAATCTACCTTCAAAAATTGTTAATGTTCAATGTTATTTCCTTTTCTATTTTTTTTTTTATAACCAAAACGAGTAGAAAGCCACAAAAAGAATCAAAATTCTGATAGCAAAAGTGTACAAATCAATGATATGGAAACCAAAGGCAAAAATTTCTTGGTCAAAATGGCCAAGATTTAATCAGAAAATATATCATACTTTTCCAAGAACCAGAGAGGAAAAAAAAAAAAAAAAAAGAAGACATTTCACTGAATCTTAGAGTCAATACTCCAAAAATGACGTAAACGAAAAAGAATATCCCACTTTGCTTTGCCAGATTGAAGAAATAGGAAGTTTCTTTTATTTTCTTGCTAACCAAACGGTAGTAATAGACGAATCATAGTGACCAGTTTGCAAAGACGTGTTTGCAAAGAAAACGAAAACTATAACAAGAAACCAACAGAGGCTTCCAAAATCATCACCCACATGAACACAAACTACGAAAAACTTCTGGGAAAGTTTCATTTTCCGAGAAAAGGCCAGAAAAATAACGTCCCTACTGGAAAATTCCAAAAAAAAAAAAAAAAGAAAAGAATTACTTACCCACATGCAAATAAGACAGTTAAGACATGCGAACAACAGATGGAGGAAAGAAGAAAGCTAATTAAATTGGAAACCATTAATGAATAATGAGAGATTAACGTGAAATCTTACCAAAAACTCATCGGAAGTCTGATTCTCTCTCGTCGGAAACAATGGTATTAGATGACAGATAAATGAGTAAATGAGCAGCAAATTTGCTTCTGTTTGTATTTATATTGACGTCATTGAATTCAACTGTAAGGATGTTAAAGTAATAAAAAATATATATATATGTGTGTGTGTGCGCGCGCGCGCGTGCAAGGGTGTTAGGGACACGTGTGATGCACGTGCAACATTACCAATCTTTTTATTTTTATTTTTATTATTTTTAATTTTTTAAAGAAAGGATATCAATCTAGTTATTTGTTAACACTAGTTATTTTTCCCCCTAAACTATGTAACAAAAATTGGAAGTACTAAAATAAACAATGACATTTATTATTGGATGATAAAAAAGAAAAGGTGCCAAACTTTTAAATATTAATTATCATTTTTTTAATGAATTATTCGTTCGTGTTTAAAAAAATCATCACATCAATAAGTATTAAAACTTGCGTTTATAAACGGTCACATTTCACTTCATATGAAGTGATAACAAACCTACATATACTTTCTCATAATATTATATATATATATCTAATATTATAGTGCAACACACTCACTGCATACTTACAATTCAATTTTTTTAAGGTCGATCCATATATTATCTTTGCATCATAATAAGGATTATATTACATAATTTAACAGCTCACACTGTTCATAACAAAAATCTCCTCAATTTTAATCGGAATGCAAAAATTTATTCCCTATTTTTGAAAATATTGAGATTATTGTTTGTGTTTTTTTATTAGAAAAATTATTCCGTGTGTTCTTCTAATCAAAGAGAAACACCCAGAATGTAAACCAATCAAAATTAACGGTGCAAAAGGACACTATCAACCTTCATTTTAATATATATATATATATATATATGATTATATGGGAAAACTGTCATAATTGCTACTACAACAAATAAGTATTTGACGTCGCTAAAAGTCTAAAATTGTTAAAGACATTTTAGTGACCTTATACCTTAAGATATTCTAGGAAGACGTAGGGATGAAAATGCACCTCTCTAAAAAATCAAAAGATGTCGTTATAAAAGATTGTGGCAAGATAAGACTTAGGCATGGCTTTTTCAAATTGTTGTCACTAAATTATTGTGTTGACATGGTTTATTGTCATCGCTAAATATGTGATTTTTTTTTAATTTAATTATGTAATTTTATGATTTCAGTGAATTTTGTACCATCAATTAATTTCGGATTATTTAAGTGAATTTTGTACCATCAATTAATTTCGGATTATCCTTATAAATTAAAAAAGGTAACATTACCAATAACTGGTACACACGAATATTATATTAATGGAGAAATCAATGTTCCGAAATAAATTCAAGTTTGACCGTTTTATTTATACATAAACAACTTTATGTGTATTTCAAAAAACAACTTTGTGTGTGCGATGTATGGTAGTAACATATTCATAACCATACACAAACGATACTACATATAAGTTGTTATCATATAACTCATTTTATTTGAATCTTTTCAAGACTTAACCTTTTAATTTTTAAGGTATATTACAACCTCTCTAACGATCACCAAGGCATATTGAACATGGGCAACCACAACTACTAGACAATGATACTTGAGCATCTAAGCTTTGAGCTTAGCCACTTGGTTCATCTAGGGGATAATTTTGATTTTTCTTCTTCAGGAAAAAAATTTTTTTTTTCTTGCATAGATCAAATTTTTTCTAACATGTCATTAATATATAACATAAGATTACTTAGAAAATCAAGATTTTAATAAGATGGAAAAATTAACGATTCCAAATTTAACAGAACTTTAACAAGAAATATGGAAGTGCATGATCGTGTGCGATGGTTCTTGTTTCTTCACTCACTTTCATCTATATGTTGGCGGGCTTGAGACCTTCTATTTCCTTACCTTCAAAGCGGCCTCTTTTTGATTTTAGCACTTCATAGACGTACAAACAACAGAGAGAGAAAAAGAGTCCTCTATTTTATATAGTCATATTAGGGGAAAAAAAAAGGAACAAAGCACAAATTTAACACTTCATTAACAAGAGAAATATACAACAAAATACAAAAAAAAAAAAAAACTCGTTACAAACAATATTTATACAAATATGCAACAAAATACAAGGAAATCTACTTACAAAAGAATATATACATATAAACATATAAACAAAACAAAACAAAAATTGTTGGATAATAGGAATCAGGAGGTGCACCGGACATCCCAACTAGGTTGGTACCTCCGTAGCACCCTCATCATCTTCGTATTTCCAACACACATTTATACATACATATAGATTATTCGTTTTACATATGTCAACTGTCAAGGAAACTAAACTATACTAAAAGGAAATCTTCTTAACCCTGCAGCGGGCAAAACCTAGGGCATCTAACTTCGCCTCTTCAGCAACAAAGTCAGGAGCGCCATCCCAAATAGCGTAGAGACATTGGGAGTCGATTGCGAAATTCGCCAACTTGTCGGCGACGGAGTTGCCCTCCCTGTAAATGTGAGTGACGAGGCATTTGAGCTGTTTGATGACGTCCAGCGTTATGATCCAATCGTCTCGAACGGACAAGGGCACGTCGGAAGAATAGTTGTGGACCAACTTGACAATCTGCAGGGAGTCGGTTTCCAACCAGATTCGGTGGGTGAGATGCAACCCTTGATCCACTACGAAATGTATTGCTCGCATGACACCGTGTATCTCGGCTTCAAGTGCAGTTCTTGAGTGACCCAGGTTTTCGCAGAAAGCTTTCACGACCAAGCCCTGGCAATCACGTATCACCGCGCCGCTGCTCGATTCTCCGGTCCTTCCCCGAGCCGCTCCATCGGTGTTGATCTTTAGCCAACCGAAGAGTGGGGGTCTCCAAACAACAGGATATTGTTGTATTAATATTGGATGCTGCGGAACCACCTAATCAAGAGAATCGTAAAAGAAAATAAGCTTTAATATTTACATGTCATGTTGCTTTTAACAAAAAAGAAAACAACACGCTCGTGTTATGTGTATATATCTATGTATAAAATTTTCAGACTATGTATAGTAGTAGTAAGGGAGAAATCTAAAATTTGTTTCTAGCCTATTATATTATGCTGTTGTTAATTCAAGGATTTATTCTTTTACAAAGCTATATTAGCTAGTCGTTTATGTGTGTTGTTGAAATTATTTTCTTATTCTCCTAGACAAAAAAAAAAAAAAAAAAAAAAAAAAAAAAAATCGTGCTTTTAACCCTAGGATACTTCTTTAATTTTCCGATATATTCCCTACCCAAATTTCTTCCTTTTTCTTGAAACGAAACATAAAACTTAGTGGCTAAAAAAATAAAAATAAAAATAAAAATAAAAAATCATCGGACGATGTAATTTATCTTTATGATTTAGAAATTAGTAGTCTTATGGAGTTTGTAAGGAAAAATTAAACTATATTGACTTCATATGGTCTTGCATGAAAAAGAAGTGCATGAGATTTCAATTTTTGTTTTCCTCTTTTGCCATGACGTGATGCAACTTTCTGTACAAAAGAAAAAACTCTACCAAAAAAAATAATAATTAACGATTGACGAATACGGATGAACATATATGCCTTTATTTGTTTTCTTGATTAAATACAAACATACACATAAATATATAATCAAGGTTAAATAGTTCAAGAGCACATACCGATTGGTGAACTGAAATGCTTTGGATCTCCATGGCCGCGATTAGAGAAAAAGCAACTAATCTTGAGCACTATCTTCACCTTTCTGAGAAAGCAATGTAAAGTAAACTGTTTAGAAAAGCAAGATTTTATATTGATGAAAGATTAATGATTCCAATATGAACTTAATCTTCTATTCCAAATAGTAGTAAAACTTGGATTAAGTTTGACTTCGTAAAAGGTTTACTTAAAAAAAAATTTAAGTTTATTTATCTCTAGAATCATTTAATTACATTTTCTTAAAACGTTTAAAATAATTACATAAACGATTATATATATATATATATATATATGTATGTATGTATCAATAACATGTTTCGGAATATGGCTTTACTAAAAAGACGAAAAAAAAAGGTTTTGGTGGAAAAAAGTGTCCGAGATTTTTTTTTTTTTTTCCTTTCCCCACTTTGATGAAAATTTTATACCAAAAGAACTAACTCTACGAAAAGAAAAAAAAAATTAAATACGCTTGATGAATATATACGAATAGATATTTCTATACGAACATATGTATATAATTTGAGGTTAAGCTTGCATTTGATTCGCTAGGTGGGTATAAAATTTTTAAATTAGAGTTAGTTAATTTTTAAAAAACTAGTTATAATTTTTATTGATTTTTTAGAAAAAGACAAAAACTGAGATGAAAAAGTACAATTTAATTAAAGTTGAGTTAAAATGTCAAACGAAGCATAAATGTTTCTAGAACACATACCGATTGATATGAAATACGAAGAATCTCTATGGCCGTGATTAGAGAAAAAAACAACTAATCTTGAGCGCACTATCTTCACCTTTTTGAGAAAGCGATATACAACATAAGATTATTTAGAAAATCAAAATTTTATTAAGATGAAAAATTAACGATTCCAAATTCTATTAGAACTTAGATTAAGTTTGAGTTCTTCCTGAATTGATATTATACTTATTTTCTCAAAGTAAGTCCACGTGTAACTACATGAACATATATACGTGCACATCGAAAGTACAATCAATAATTAATTAATGTACTCGACTAATATTTGCACCGCATAACAATTAAATTAACACGTATTCTATTATTCAAACTCAAACACATATTTCTTAATTCTAGTTTCTGTGAGTTTCTCTTTTCTTTTCTTTTCTTTTTTCCTTTTCAATACTTCGACTTCAATACATTATCGTTGTTTTATTCCGAAATGTGGATATTGGCTTTTTATATCATGTTCGATTATTTTTGGAATTTTTGAAAGTCCATAAAGCTAACAACATAATAAAGAATTTCAGGATATTAGAAATATCATCGGCTTGGACGAATTATCAGGAAAAAAAAAAAGTAAAAATCACAAATTTTTCTTGAAGCCGTAGAACTTTCCACCAGTTCTCCAGAAAATTATGGTTAAAAAAAAAAAAAAACCATTACTAGGGAGTAACGATAGGAAAAAAAAATATATATATATATATATATATATATATATAAAGCTCAAATAAAATTATTATCTAATTTCCTTTCTCAAATCCCTTTTAATATGCATAATACAAGCACAAATAAATTATTGTTGCATGTTTAACGTACATAACATGGAAGACGAAAAATAGTTGCTTCTTGTCTCCAAATTAAAAAACCTCAACTAAGAGGGTAAAGAAATCAAAACACACTATGTAATTAGCTATAACTTTTACATGTATGCTCATTTTTCATTATATTAGATCACTACAATAACTAATAGTGGACCTAGCTCTCATAAATTAACGATGAAACTATTATAAATACCATGTATTCTTATTTTTAATTTCTTTTCTCGATCTGTTACTCTCAGTAATTTAAAAAAGGTTCAAGATTTGGGGCAGGGTTGGAGTTCGGGTCGGTGTTAGGTTTCAGGACAATGGTCGAAGTCAAGTTTTGGGATAGGGGTAGGCCTTGGTCGAGGTTGAGGTCGGGATTTGGTACATGGATCAGAGTCAGCGTTAAGTTTCGGGGCGAGGGTTAGGGTCGGGTTTTGAGACATGGGTCAAGGTCAGGATTTGAGACCGTGATCGGGTTTTAGAATGGGATAATTGAGGTTGAGATTCAAGACTGAGGTCAGGATTGGGTTTTGGGATAGGCGTTAGAGTCAGGTTTCAAGACGAGGGTGGGTCAAGGTCAAGATACGATATCGGGGCCAGGGTTAGGATTGGGGACCCGGACCCCATCCCAAAACCCGATCCGACCCCAGTCTTGAATCTCGACCTAACCCTAATCCCTTTCTCGAAACCTAACCCTAACCAACCTTTTCCCCCCCTCCCAAATCCTAACCCAACCTCCTTCTCGAAACACAATCCCGACTTCTCTAGATTTCATATGGTTTTGCATGGAAAAGAAGTGCATGAGATTTCAGTTCTTTTTTTTTTTTTTTTTTGGTACATTAGATACACTCGTGACTCATTAACGAAAATTTCTACCAAAAGAAAAAGCTCTAGCTACCAATTCTTCTATTTAATATTCTGAGCTTCTGTGGAAATAACTTGTACCGAAATAAAAATAATAATGATACGGAAATAAACCATTGCCGTTAAAAATTGGTCGATCTCAACAATCATGAATTCTGAGAAGCAAGATTGAGTAATTAGGGAAGAAAAGCTATTTATATAGATTAAACAATTTTATCTCCACCTGGATTATTTTCCCTAAATTCACTAGAACTTAGCAAAACGTTCAATATTTAAAATTGAGACTATACTTGTATTCTATTATTCAAACTGAGAGATATATTTGTTTGAAAGGTTGTTTCCTAAAATAACTAATGTTGAGTACTAAAGAAGAGAAGTTTAAATAGATAAAATTAAACAATCTCATCTCGACTTAAATTACTTATGCTGATTTCATTAGGATTATTTATATTTAAATTCTTATATGATTCCTTGAGTTAGCATCAAAAAACGACCTAACAAAATACTCAAATTTTTATAATTGATGATACATATATTATTATATTGTACAATTCCTCTCCTGAAAATTAATGTGATTCAAACTATTAAAAAAAAGTACGTGGTTCTTAAATTGAGTTTTGTTTTAATTTCTCATTTTCTGTTTCTTTTTCTCTCTTTTATTTCTTTTAGAGAAAGGTTACCAATCTATTTATTTGTTAACACAAGTTATTTCCCCCCCGATACTATATAACAAAAATTAGGAGTATTAAAAATAAACAATGGCATTTATTATTGGATGATAAAAAAGAAAAGGTGCCAAACTTTTTAATATTATATCATTTTTTTAATGAATTATTCGTTCTTGTTTAAAAAAATCATCACATCGACATATTTAAACTTGCATTTATAAACGGACATATGTCACTTCATATGAAGTGATAACAAACCTACGTATACTTTCTCGTAAGATATATACCTAATATTATAATACAACACACTCACTGCATACTTACAACCCAATTCTTTTAAGGTCGATTCATATATTATCTTTGTATCATAATAAGGATTATATTACATAAGTTAACACCTCACACTGTTCGTAATAAAAATCCCCTCAATTTTAATCGATGCAAAAATTTATTCCATATTTTTTGAAAATATTGAGATTATTGTTTGTGTTTTTTTATTAGAAAAATTATTCCGTGTGTGCTTCTAATCAGAGAGAAACACCCAGAATGTAAACCAATCAAAATTAACGGTGCAAAAGGACATTAACAACCTTCATTTAAAATATATATATATATATATATGGGGAAACTGTCATAATTGTTACTACAACAAATAAGTATTTGATGTCGCTAAAAGTCTTAAAGTCATTGATAAAGACATTTTAGCGACTTTATACCTAAAGATATTCTAGGAAGACGTAGGGATGAAAATGCAGCTCTCTAAAAAAATCAAAAGATGTCGTTTGTTGCGGTGTACATAAAAGATTGTGGCAAGATAAGACTTAGGCATGGCTTTTTTAAATTGTCCTCACTAAATTATTGTGTTGACATGGTTTATTGTCATCGCTAAATATGTGATTTTTTAAAAAAATTTAATTATGTAATTTTATGATTTAAGTGAATTTTGTATTATTAATTAATTTAGGATTATCCTTATAAATTAAACAAGGTAACATTACCAATAACTGGTACACACGAATATTATATTAATGGAGAAATCAATGTACCGAAAAAAATAACATAAATTCAAGTTTGACCGTTTTATTTATACATAAACAACTTTCTGTGTACTTCAAAAAACAACTTTGTGTGTGCGATGTGTGGTAATAACATATTCATAACCATACACGAACAATAGTACATATAATTTGTTATCATAGAACTCATTTAAATTGTATCTTTTCAAGACTTAACCTTTTAATTTTTAAGATATATTACAACCTCTCTAACGATCACCGAGGCATATTGAACACGGGCGACCACAACTACTAGACAACGATACTCGATCATCTAAGCTTTGAGCTGCCCTACTTGGTTCATCTAGGGGAAAATTTTGATTTTTCTTCTTCAGGAAATTTTTTTTTTTCTTGCATAGATCAAATTTCTTGTAACAAGTCATTAATATATAACATAAGATTACTTAGAAAATCAAGATTTTAATAAATGAAAAATTAACGATTCCAAATTTAACAGAGCTTTAACAAGAAATATGGAAGTGCATGATCATGTGCGATGGTTCTTGTTTCTTCACTCACTTTCATCTCTATGTTGGGCTTGAGACCTTCTATTTCCTTGCCTTCAAAGCGGCCTCTTCTTGATTTTACCACTTCATAGACGTACAAACAACAGAGAGAGAAAAAGAGTCCTCTATTTTATGTAGTCATCTTAGGGCCGGGGAAAAAAAAAAAAAAAAAAAAGAAGGAAGAATGCTAATTTAACACTTCCTTAACAAGAGAAATATACAACAAAATACAAAAAAAATCTCGTTACAAAGAATATTTATACAAATATGCAACAAAATACAAGGAAATCTACTTACAAAAAAATATATACATAAAAACATATAAACAAAACAAAAATTGTTGGGTAATAGGAATCAGGAGGTGTACCGGGATATCCTAATTAGGTTGGCACCTCCGTAGCACCCTCATCATCTTCGTATTCCCAACACACATTTATACATACATATAGAATATTCGTTTTACATATGTCAACTGTCAAGGAAACTAAACTATACTAAAAGGAAATCTTCTTAACCCTGCAGCGGGCAAAACCTAGGGCATCTAACTTCGCCTCTTCAGCAACAAAGTCCGGAGCGCCATCCCAAATAGCGTAGAGACATTGGGAGTCGATAGCGAAATTCGCCAACTTGTCGGCGACGGAGTTGCCCTCCCTGTAAATGTGAGTGACGAGGCATTGGAGCTGTTTGATGACGTCCAGCGTTATGATCCAATCGTCTCGAACGGACAAGGGCACGTCGGAAGAATAGTTGTGGACCAACTGGACAATCTGCATGGAGTCGGTTTCCAACCAGATTCCGTGGGTGAAATGCAACCCTTGATCCACTACGAAATGTATTGCTCGCATGACACCGTGTATCTCGGCTTCAAGTGCAGTTCTTGAGTGACCCAGGTTTTCGCAGAAAGCTTTCACGACCAAGCCCTGGCAATCACGTATCACCCCGCCGCTGCTCGATTCTCCGGTCCTTCCCCGAGCCGCTCCATCGGTGTTGATCTTTAGCCAACCGGAGTGTGGGGGTCTCCAAACAACAGGATATTGTTGTATTAATATTGGATGCTGCGGAACCACCTAATCAAGAGAATCGTAAAAGAAAATAAGCTTTAATATTTACATGTCATGTTGCTTTTAACAAAAAGAAAACAACACGCTCGTATTATATGTATATATCTACGCATGAAATTTTCAGACTATGTATAGCAGTAGTAAGGGAGAAAATCTAAATTTTGTTTCTAGCCTATAATTCAAGGATTTGTTCTTTTACAAAGCTATATTAGCTAGTCGTTTATGTGTATTGTTGAAATTATTTTCTTATTCTCCTAAACAAAAAAACAAAAAAAAAAAAAATCGTGCTTTTAACCCTAGGATACTTTTTTTTCCGATATATTCCCTACCAAAATTTCTTCCTTTTTCTTGAAACGAAACATAAAACTTAGTGGCCAAAAAAAAAAAAATTCATCGGACGATGTAATTTGTCTTTATAATTTAGAAATTAATAGTCTTATGGAGTTTGTAAGGAAAAATTAAACTATATTGACTTCATATGGTCTTGCATGGAAAAGAAGTGCATGAGATTTCAATTTTTGTTTCCTCTTTTCCCATGACGTGATGAAACTTTCTATACAAAAGAAAAAACTCTACAAAAAAAAAAATTAAACGATTGATGAATACGGATGAACATATATATATATATATGTCTTTATTTGTTTTCTTGATTAAATACAAACATACACATAAATATATAATCGAGGTTAAATAGTTCAAGAGCACATACCGATTGGTGAACTGAAATGCTTTGGATCTCCATGGCCGCGATTAGAGAAAAAACAACTAATCTTCACCTTTCTGAGAAAGCAATGTAACGTAAATTGTTTAGAAAAGCAAGATTTTATATTGATGAAAGATTAATGATTCCAATATGAACTTAATCTTCTATTCCAAATAGTATTAAAACTTGGATTAAGTTTGACTTCGTAAAAGGTTTACTTAAAAAAAAATTTAAGTTTATTTATCTCTAGAATCATTTAATTACATTTTCTTAAAACGTTTAAAATAATTACATAAACGATTATATATATATATATATATGTATGTATGTATCAATAACATGTTTCGGAATATGCTTTACTAAAAAACGAAAAAAAAGGTTTTGGTGGGAAAAAAAGTGTCCGAGATTTCTTTTTCTTTTTTTTTTTTTTCCTTTCCCCACTTTGATGAAAATTTTATACCAAAAGAACTAACTCTACCAAAAGAAAAAAAAAAAATTAAATACGCTTGATGAATATATACGAATAGATATTTCTCTACGAACATATGTATATAATTCGAGGTTAAGCTTGCATTTGATTCGCTAGGTGGGGATAAAATTTTTAAATTAGAGTTAGTTGATTTTTGAAAAACTAGTTATAATTTTTGTTGATTTTTCAGAAAAAAATAAAAACTGAGATGAAAAAGTACAATTTAATTAAAGTTAAGTTAAAATGTCAAACGAAGCATAAATGTTTCTAGAACACATACCGATTGGTCTGAAATACGAAGAATCTCTATGGCCTGTGATTAGAGAAAAAAACAATTAATCTTGAGCGCACTATCTTCACCTTTCTGAGAAAGCGATATATAACATAAGATTACTTAGAAAATCAAAATTTTATTAAGATGAAAAATTAACGATTCCAAATTCTATTAGAACTTAGATTAAGTTTGAGTTCTTCCTGAATTGATATTTTACTTATTTTCTCAAAGTAAGTCCACGTGTAACTATATAAACATATATACGTGCACATTGAAAGTACAATCAATAATTAATTAATGTACTCGACTAATATTTGCACCGCATAACAATTAAATTAACACGTATTCTATTATTCAAACTCAAACACATATTTCTTAATTCTAGTTTCTGTGAGTTTCTCTTTTCTTTTCTTTTCTTTTTTCCTTTTCAGTACTTCAACTTCACTACATTATCGTTGTTTTATTCCGAAATGTGGATATTGGCTTTTCATATCATGTTCGATTATTTTTGGAATTTTTGAAAGTCCATAAAGCTAACAACATAATAAAGAATTTCAGGATATTAGAAATATCATCGGCTTGGACGAATTATCAGGAAAAAAAAAAAAAGTAAAAATGACAAATTTTTCTTGAGCAGTAGAACTTTCCACCAGTTCTCCAGAAAATTATGGTTAAAAAAAAAAAAACCATTACTAGGGAGTAACGATTGGAAAAATATATATAAAGCTCAAATAAAATTATTGTCTAATTTCCTTTCTCAATTCCCTTTTAATATGCAAATACAAGCACAAATAAATTATTGTTGCATGGTTAACGTACATAACATAGAAGACGAAAAATAGTTGCTTCTTGTCTTCAAATTAAAAAACTCAACTAAGAGGGTAAAGAAAACACACCATGTAATTAGTTGTAACTTTTACATGTATGCTCGTTTTTCATTGTATTAGATCACTACAATAACTAATAGCGGACCTAACTCTCATAAATTAATGATGAAACTATTATAAATACCATGTATTCCTATTTTTAATTTCTTTTCTCGATCTGGTACTCTCAGTAATTTAAAAAAGATTCGGGATTTGGGGCAGGGTTGGAGTTCGGGTCGGTGTTAGGTTTCGGGACAATGGTCGAAGTCAAGTTTTGGGTTAGGGGTAGGTCTTGGTCGGGGTTGAGGTCAGGATTTGGTACATGGATCAGAGTCAGCTTCAAGTTTTAGGCCAGGGTTAGGGTCAGGTTTTAGGACATGGGTCAAGGTCGAGATTTGAGACCGTGATCGGGTTTCAGAATAGGGTTGAGGTTAAGATTCAGGACCGAGATCAGGGTTGGGTTTTGGGATAGGCATCAGAGTTAGGTTTCAAGATGAGGGTGGGTCAAGGTCAAGATTCGATATCGAGACCAGGGTCAGGATTGGGGACCCAGACGCCATCCCAAAACCCGATTCGACCCCAATCTTGAATCTCGACCTAACCCTGGTCCCTTTCTCGAAACCTAACCCTGACCCAACCTTTCCCCCTTTCCCAAATCTGACCCAACCCGCTTCTCAAAACACGATCCCGACTTCTCTAAACTTCATATGGTTTTGCATGGAAAAGAAGTGCATGAGATTTCAGTTCTTTTTTTTTTTTTTTTTGGTACATTCGATACACGCATGACTCATTAATGAAAATTTCTACTACCACAAGAAAAAGCTCTAGCTACCAATACTTCTATTAAATATTCTAAGCTTCTTTGGAAATAACTTGTACCGGAATAGAAATAATAATAATACGGAAATAAACCTTGCCGTTAAAAATTGGTCGATCTCAACAATCATGAATTCTGAGAAGCAAGATTGAGTAATTAGGGAAGAAAAGCTATTTATATAGATTAAACAATTTTATATCCACTTGGATTATTTTCCCTAAATTCACTAGAACTTAACAAAACGTTCAATATTTAAAATTGAGACTATACTTGCATTCTATTATTCAAACTGAGAAATATGTTTGTTTGAAAGTTGTTTCCTAAAATAACCAATGTTGAGTAATAAAGAAGAGAAGTGTTTAAATAGATAAAATTAAACAATCTCATCTCGACTTAAATTACTTATGCTGATTTCATTAGGATTAATTATATTTAAATTCTTACATGATTCCTTTAGTTAGCATCAAAAAACGACCTAACAAAATATTCAAATTTTTATAATTGATGATACATATATTATTATATTATACAATTCCTCCCCGAAAATTAATGTGATTCAAATTATTAAAAAAAAAAAAAAAGTACGTGGTTCTTAATTTGAGTTTTTTTTTTTTTAATTTCTCACTTTCTGTTTCTTTTTCTCTCTTTTATTTCTTGTTCGATATTTCCGGATTGCTCTTTAACTTGATTAGTAGAGTTTTAAAATTTACTACAGTTCATCATGATAGGAATCCTGCGTATGAATGGCGGGAGAAATTGTAGTAAATAGTTATTTTACAAAAAATAATAAAAATAATTGAAGAAAAATGTAGATTTACTATAAATGAATCACTTACTTAATAAACTTGACGTAAACAAATCATTTACCTGATAAATCTACTATTTACTTCAAATAGTTTAAAAATATATTATTTACTTTAATTATTTTCTGAAAACTGTTATTTACTTATTTGTTCTAACTTGTAATTGGGAGAAAACATCTGAAATATTTTAATTTATTTTCCCAAAAGAAAACAAGGACATTAAGTCATATAAAATAATGCTTTTTGGATTTTGTAAGCCGAGGGCTAATGTTGAATTTAACCCTTTTTTTTTTTTTTAGGGAATTTAAGAAAAAGGCATTCGAATTCTTTACATTTTCAGGGTTGTTTTGTTTTTGTTTTTTTTTGTTTTTTTTTTTTTTTGTGATAACTTAAGAAAAAGGGAATTCGAACTCTTCATATTCTCTATGACCTTTTGTGGAAAAACAGGACCTAGTGAGGCACTTAACACTATCATGCATTGTCTACTTGAGATTCTTAAAAGACAATTTGATACAAGATTTTGAAGACAAAATGATCTCCCAAAAATTTTATCATCTTAATTAAGTACATTCATACGAAGAAGTAGAAGGAAAAATGATGATCTCACTTGAGTAGAAGAAACATCTTCACGTTCTAACTTTCGGCCACTTGCCTAGACGCTTTCGTGCTGGCACTGGTTTCGACCTTGAAGGCATACTCTTTTCCTCGTCGCTATCTTCGCTATCCAAGACGATTACAGCATCATATACTAGCGATTCTTCGGCTTTCTTTTGCTTAGTCATTCCATAAGTTTTGTCACTTTGACCTTGATCAAAACACTGATGCTTGCTCAACCCAATGTCCTGTTGCTTAGACATGGACTTCGACGAACTAAAGAGACTCTCAGACTGCGCAAGTGGCTGAATCTGGTTAGAGTCGCTCTCTTGCAATCGAGTCAGAGGACTCGGTGACTGTTTCCGATCCCTCGCTTGCTTCTCAACTTTTCCATGGCCACTTTCATAATCCTCATCCTTCCCTGACAGTTCTGTTCCTGTGAAGACAAAGCTACGGAAGACCTCGGTTTCTTGTAAACAGGAAGCTCTACATTCTCCTTGTTATGTGTCCCTGATGGGTCTCTAGAACCCAGTGAGAGCTTCTTCCTAACCAAAGATAACTTTTTATGACTCGTCCCGGAAGAGGCTTTTTCGATTCTATGCACACAATCCTTTTGGGGTTGTGGCTCATCTGATTTGCTAGTATGGTCTCAGAGGGCAATAGTTGTGGTGTCACAACCTTTTTCTCCTTACTAACATCGGGTATTTCTGAATATCCTATCGGCTGTCTCTGGCAAAATCCATGTGGCTTCTTTAATTCTGTGTGTGTGATTTCATCTTTTGATATCCTATCCTGGCATTGATTGATGTCTTCTTGGTGGCGGTCAGCAGACCCTGACGAAGCTAGAGAAAGGTTCTCGGACATACAAGATGAAATGTTTTTCGAGACCAGATCCTCCTCTTCAGTGTCATTTAACTTTTGAGACTGGGCAAAAGACATCAGGGATAACTTTCTCCTCTTCCCATTCAACTTTTCCTGACTCCTAATAGAGTCCTGGATTGTATCTTTTGACTCCATTTTTGTTGCTTCAACTTCCATCGGGTTCTCCGAGTCTTTAGCTGAAAGGGTGTTGCTAGAAGTCTCGTTCCCTTCCCCATGACCGACACGTCTCTGAGATGGGCCTGAAGAATCCAGTGTCAACTTCCTACTAGTCCCACATATATTCCTACAATTTAGGATAGACTCGTTAGCTTCAGGTTTTGACTCGTTTTCTGATGTTTTAACTTCCACCTGCAGCAGGGGAAAAAAAAGGTTAAAATTTCCAAAAGATTGAAATTTGAAGCTTAAACCTCATCAAACATATTCTAGTACCATGCTTGAACTTGAGACAGTTTGAGTACACCCAATTGTGCCAACATTCCCACTAGCCCCTGGACGGGCGTATTTCTGGGTCATGGATCGAGCCTTCTGGTCGAAAGCTTGTCTGTTATACTTATATTCCCTGCTCTGCACATCCATGAGTACTCAAATCAATAAAAATCACTTCACAAAAACAAATTCCCAGACCATTCCTGAAACATATCACCACTTACAGCTTCGCACATGAGGCCATCATCTGGATTGGGTTCGCTCAGTAACAAGCCGATGCTAGTAAGCACAGTTGAAATGTTTAATGAAGGTTGCCATGCCCCCTGCTCGAATTAGACCATTAACCACCTCATGAACTTGTGCAGAATAATAGACAAACGGTTTAACAACACAATTGATAAAGGATTAGTGTTCTTATTTCTTTAAGGTGACAAAACACAATGGAAGTTGAAATCAGCTAATGAGCATCAAAATATGATCAGTTTTCAGTTTTCAGTTTTCAGTTTTCCTTGCATCTTTAAGATGTCAAGTTCAGCTACCGAAATTATAACAGACGACATCGACAAGTACATAAAATCATCAACTTTAATTCTTACTTTAGCCGTTTAAGGACGCATAAAACTTGCCTTAGGCCATATGGCCAATCTTTCAACCAAGATAAAACTGAAATTATTAATTATTCCCGAGCTTCAAAATGCAGCATTAAGAATCACAAATTGCCCAAATATAATCCAAAATCCAGTTTATCATCACAAACCAAATCCGTTTCAAGACCAACATAGAAACCAGCCCAACCTTTAATCGAGAATCAAGCCTACTTTGGAGGAATTATGAGCTCACCTTCGGGGAAGATTGAGAATGTCGAGGCAAATCCGGCCGCCATTGTCGATATTCGGATGGTAAATCGGCGTCGCAAAAGTCACAATCGGAGGCTGAAACGGATACCTCTCAGGAATCTGGATCTTGACGTTGAAAACCCCGTCGGCGTACACAGTTCCTTCGGGACCTTTAATCTCTGGACCAGCAAAAAGAGAGAGAGAGAAAAAGAAATGAAAGTAGTAATTTGGAAGGGACAGGATTTTCTCGGGAAACAAACAGGGGAGTTGCACTTACGGGCGTCGAGGGAGGATAAGGAGAGGTCGGGTGAGTCGGAGGAGAGGCGGGGGAAGGAGGCGCCAGGAGGCGGATCGGCGAGGAGAAGCTTCAGCTCCTTCTGCATACGGAGGTTGAGCCTCGCTGCTTGTGCCATTGATTTCGGTTTTTCAACTTCTCTTTCTGTGATTCTGAGTAGGTTTTTTTTTTTTTTTTTTTTTTTTTTTTTTGGTGTGTGGTGATTCTGGGTTTCTGATTGGAAGAGTCTCCTCTATCTGGTTTGGATTTTGGTTTTGATTTTTCTTCAACCGGGAAACGAAGGAAGAAAAAAAGCGCGAATTTAAATAATTGAAAAAAAAAAAAAAAAAAAAAAAAAAAAAAAGATATAAGAAATGTTGAGAGTGGGATTTGAACCCACGCCCTTTCGGACCAGAACCTTAATCTGGCGCCTTAGACCAACTCGGCCATCTCAACTTCGTACTAATTATTTGCAAAAAATCATTTTATATTTTCTTTAAATGATGCACTTGATTTCCATTAAAAATAAAAAATAAAAAATAAAAAATTATGTCCCATTTGGACCTTCATTTTAAACTTTTTTTAAATAAAAAATTCAAATTTTTGTACGAGAAAAAACTATGGGAAATTTTAAACAATAAATTTAAAAAGGAGATTTAAAGGGGCTTATGTGTGTAGATTCTAACTCCATTACAATTGACAATGTGTTTTTGTTATTGTTGTTTTTTTTCTTTTTCTTTTTCTTTTAAAGAATCCTCAATTGACAAATATTGAAAGCGTATTGTGAGATGAGTATTTCTTTTATTAGTAAATCAAACTTGAGATAACATATTCTCGAAAGAGAAAAAAAAAATTTTCATTTCATGTTAATAGATTTTATAAACTTGATTAGCTGGCGTATTTATTGGAAAGCATTGTTTATAACCATGTTGAATGGAGAAATGATTAGAGATAAAGAGAAAAGAAAAGGTCAGCGTGTTAATTTTTAATGACACGACTTATTAGTAAAGCCATATCTAAATTAGATAGCAAAACATTGTTATTAAAAAAATGCATGTTTGCTGAAAACTAAACCAGTCATGTCAATTATTAAAGGTTCAATGTATGATTACTTGACAAAGCTATGACTGTCATGTGCTAAGAATTAGTGCCTAAGTTTATATCAGCGAAAGCAATAAAATTTGCGGAAGAAAATACACAATCACAAAACACATAAATTTTTAACATGTTCACATTAATATGAGACTATATCATGTTTTAATTATTACACTAATTCACTGTCAGTTTGCAAGAGAAATTGCACACGCTTAAACTCTCTGTGATTTTTCTTTAACATCTATAATGTTAATTCTTAATAATGGCATCCTTTATCTATAAAGAGAACTAGAGCAACCAAATTTACAAGATCGATTTACGTACTGTCTTTTTGTATAACGTTTTTTCATAAGGTAGTAATTAGGTTTCATAACTTTATATTATGAAACATGAAAACTAATTTGCTCGGTTTCAAAAGAGAACTAAAAAGTAATGACGAATTGTTTACTGGACATGGCCACGCTTAAATTCTTAATTGATGCAATACCACGACATTCTTAGGTAATGCATATTCTTAATTAATGTATTTCTTAAATTGGTCATCGTATTCTATAAAAATACCTCCGGTGGCTATTTAACTTTCAATTGACCTAGATAGAATGCATATTAATCGGTATCAATCTTTGCTGTACATACATTAGTGTTCGATTTATTTGAAGATTTAAGTATTTGGATACACGTACAAACTTTACATATAATATATATATATATATATATATATCAATTATTTGCAAAAAAACCAACATAGGACCAATTGAAATAAACCAACTGCCGTCTAGTAAAAAGTGAAAAATAATGTAATCTATACAATCATTTCAAATTTTGTTCCATGGTTGATTTATAAATAATTCAGAAACTTCTGAATTCGAATTCTACACTTTAAAAAAATATCAAATATAAAATAATTATTTTATTTAGAATCGTATTTAAGGATCGATTTTGAATAAAATTGCATAATAAGAATGATAGATTCAGTCTCATCTTACATTGTCCTCTAATTTTTTTCCTTTTTTTTACAAGTGAGGTTACACGCTAACAAACTCAAGTACCAAAACATAAGCTCTGTTGAAACAGAGAATCGTAAAAATTAAGAAAACAAATAGACAAATGAACATATGAACAAAAGAGTACATATACTATTAAAAATTCTGGTCTAAAACTTCAAACCAAACAGAATGTTTAAAGTAGTATTAAAATCAAGAGAGCAAACGACAAAATCCCAATTCAAATTTCAACTTATCCACCTCATCAAAAATCTTGGAAACTTTCCAATATGGAATATTATCATTATCAAAAGAATCCAGGAATTTATGATGTTATAATATGGGCCATCCAAAGTGCTGACTTTTTGTAAATTGCTGCCGAAATGATCCAAAGTGTAATGAAAGACCACATTGACAACCGTAGACCGGCGATTCACTGGAGTGAACCACCTAGCAAGACCAGACGACGTGAAGTCCATCAACGACGTGGAACGGTTTATAAGATGATCATAACCGGATATTTAATACGGATATCACGTAAACTTATTACCTTTTGATATTTTAATTTCTAAACTTTTAATTTGATAATTTTATTCTTTAAACGTGTTAAATTGTTATAATATATCTTTTTTAATTAATTTTAAATTATATTAAAATTTAAAATTAGAATATTTACGTTAGAGTTTGTATTCTGTTTGAAAATTTTTAATTGAAAAAATGTTTTTTTATCTTCACATGAGACATGAGACATACATTGATTTTTTATAATTAAAAAAAAAGTCGTGCGCGCGTGACTACACTCGCTGAAACCCCATCAAAACCCAAAAAAGAAAGTACAAGACTCAAAGTCATGCGCGCGTGAATACACTCGCTGAAACCCAGAACGTGGGGGTAGTAGTTCAGCTTTCAAACTGCATCCAGTCAAAAAGAGGAATTCGACTTTACATGTGTTATCAGCTTGTTTTCACCCGACACTGAAAAATCACTGAACTATTATTAATATTTTGTCCTCACTTTCATATTGGTCAGAAATAAAAAATAAAATACGTTAGAATTTAGATATTTGATTATTTTTAATGAATTCATCTACATCAATATTTTATTTGTTATAAAAGGGGACAAATATCACTAGTATATAATAAGTTTGAAATCAAAAATAATAATTTGTTGTTTTAGAGTAAATTTTCAATCTAGATGTTAAATTTTATCATTGATAAAATAATTTAGTATTATGTTAAAGATGTTCTTATAGGGTGTTTGGTGAATGAGTTGAGTTGAAAATTTTAAATTTAAATAGTATTAATTTTTTAAAAAGTAATTATAAATTTTGTTGACTTTTCAGAAAAAAAAAATAAATAAAAAAATAAAAAAATACAGTTTAATTGGAGTTAAGATATTAAACCAAACATCCCTTAGTTAGAACTAGTAAGTGTGGGAATTTGTCTTATCATTTTTTTTTTTAACGTATGAAAATTTTACTATAGAATGAGCTTATAGGTGTCAAAAACAAAGTTTCAAAGTTGTCCAATTTTTATTTCTGCATCATGACATAATTTTTTATATGTATAACTTTTGAAAGGAAATCATGACTTTTTTTTTTTTTGGAAAGGAAATCATGACATAATTCATACTTCATATACAACTTATCATAAATTTAATTTTCCTTTGATTGGTATAATTGAGTTAAAGTTTTGAAGTTATTTCGATTGTAGTTGAGTTGAGTTTTGAAATTATGCGTTTGATTGAAAATGGATTGTTTGGATTTAAAAAAAAAAGTGTAAAAACTAGAAATATGTTCGAAAAAATATCAAGATAGATTTTGTTTTATTTTTCTCGAAATGCTATGCAACAAAATAAAAAAAATCATTTCATTTCATCTTAAAATAAAAGAGTAATGGACTTTCAAAATTTGAGTTTTAAGTGAAAGTTGCTGATGTGAATATAAAAATTGAGTTTACTTTTGGAAAGAAAAAAAAAAAAAGAAAGAAAGACAAAGGATAATTGAAAATATTTGGTTGAAACGAACATGCTAAACATATCCTTAATCTAAAAATCAGGACCAGTTTATGGTGCCATACTAGCATTTGGTTTAGAAAACTTATTGTGTTTTTCTTTAACTCAAACACCTAAGGCCCCGTTTAGGTCAGTAACTCCAGATAGCAAAACATTATCTGAATCTAAAAATCTTAACTCTATAACAAACTTTTTCTTCTCTCTATTTTCAAAAAAACTGAAACTTTAAAAGTCCATAATTTTTTTGTTTCAAATCGAAATGAGTTTTTTTTTTTTTTGGTAAAAATGCTCAAAACGACGAGACGAATATGACAAAATCTATTTTGCATATTTTTTCGAAGCAAATTTAAATTTTTTACACTTTTTTTTATATCATAAAACTTTTCTAAAATTTTTTCTCCAAACACACATTTTCAACTAAATCTCCAATACACCATTTTCAGATATCCCCTCAAATGAGCCCTCAATGTATATAGTAAATTCAAACTTTAAACGATCATAACTTTGTTTTTTCGTTTCTAAATAAGATGATTTTTTTAATCTTGCATGAGATTTTAAAAGAAACGAAATAAAATTTATATTAATATACTTTTTAACATATTTTAAGATATTATAGTTTTTATTTTAAATAACTTTTTTCTGAACATATATTTTTAAAATTACATCTAATTTTTAAATCAAAATATATCTCCAAACCCTGGGGGCTCAATAATTTCATGCGTAAAAAATCAACAACAATTTTGCTGAAAACTGAGTGAAAAGCATCCAATCACGGAGGGCACGCCAACAACATCATCCCTTCCACGTCGCATTGTTCGCCAGGTTCGTCCCCTTCATGAGTACAAGTGGGACCCACCACCCATCCCACTCGCCGTCGTGACTCCTTCAAAAAGGCGGTGCGACACGCGCCAACTCCTCTGTCACCTGTCTCCCGTTTTCCGTACTCGTATGTTTTCCTCTCCTCCCGCGTTCGTACGCATGCTCACAACCAAAGCTACTCTCTACAATTCGGTAACCTCGGGAGAGCCACCCCAACCCCACCCGGCCTTTTTCTTTTCAAACTTTCAAACACGTCAAGAAAAAATATCTGTTTGTTTAAGGAGAAACCCACCGAGAAAAAAAAATAAACACTCGAAATGGAAAAGGTTTTAAAGCAGAATCTCTAACCACCTCAATCACCATCATTTCTTGAAACTCTCTCGTTATATATTTATATATTTATATATATATATGTGCACATGTATCGGAGCTGTTTTTTGAAGTGATTTGGCTGAACGATCGTCGGCCGGAGTTGCTGGAGTTACGGAGGCGGTGAATCGGGAGGCGGAGACGGGGAAATCGGAGAGGGGAATCGAGGAAGATGAATGCGGTGGGGAGACAGGTCTCAAGATCTAATCCGGCGGTGCATCACCAGCGGCAGTACTCCGACAACTTCCTAGACGCGTCCTCCAAGTGGTTCCAGTCTGCCAATCTCTCTCAGGTCCGTTTTCTCGATTTTGTCAGCTCAATCGCTAATTGCATTTGTGATTTCAGATTTGTTTTCGTTTTCGTGTTGGTGATTTGTGTTTGGTTCTGGTGACGGAAAAAGCTGCTTTGTTTGTCGAGCAGGATTTCGGGGCGTATGGGAGCAGAACGACCAGGAACGCGCCGCCGAGGAGCAGCAGAGAGCGGTCGCCGGCGGAATCTCTGACGCCGTCGTTTTGCTCGAGATCTTCGAGCCTCAGGAGGTACGGAGACGATCAACTGTCGCCGAGTGACCTTAGCCCTGGCTTGCTCGATCTGCATTCCTTTGACACTGAGCTACTGCCTCAGGTTAGGCCTTTTATTTATTTATTTATTTCTCTTACTGAAAAAAGTGAAAATTTGATCTAAAATTTTGTTCCAGAAAATCGGTTGAATCGGTTTTTGTAAATGAATTAAGTTTAATTATATAGCATATCGTGTAACTTTATTCATTATAGTCCATGATTGCTTACCAAAATGCAAATGTCATCACTTTTCGGCCACTGATTTTTCATTATATGAATTTCCACTTTCACTATTGGAGGTTTTATGGTTTTCTGAATATGACCAGAGCCAGAAGCATGGTTAAAGATTTTTTTTTATTTAATTTTTTTTAATATTGTTGCTTTGTTTTTCCTTATGTGCTTGTTTTGTTTGAAATGTTTTATCAAAGCAGTAACGGATAAAGAAAAAAAAAGTTTTATTTGAGTTTATATGTATGTATGTAAAATGACGCCACTGTTGATTTGTGTGTTCTGATCGAGTGCCATTACTAGATGCCCGTAGCCAGTCTATATACTGGGAACCAACATCAGCAACATATTCTTGGTAAAAGTTTTGATGACCCGGGGCCGATTTTCTCCACCAACAAGCTTTCAAGCAAAGCGCGAGGTTTGCAGGAGAATAATCTTCTCAAAAGTTTCTCAGCTGACAGGGAAAGAGCCAACAATGTTGCAAAAATCAAAGTGGTGGTATGTCGCTTTAAATACAGTGTTAAAGAAGTTTCCCATTGCCTCATGTGTTATCAGTGATTTTTAGATTCCTTGTACAGAACAACTTTTGAATGAATTTGAAGCTATTGCGGCTGAGCATGCTATGAAGTTTTGTTCTGTTTGTTGCCACTTTCTTTGAGCACAAATGTGTAGTGATAACTCTGATTACAGGTGCGCAAGAGACCACTAAATAGAAAGGAAATAGCAAAAAGGGAGCAAGACATTATAACAATAGAATCAAATTCGAATTATCTCACTGTTCATGAAACAAAACTTAAGGTAAGCAGTTGGTCTGCAACTATGATCATTATGATATCTCCATATAGATGGAAATTTTTTATTTCAAAATATGGAATTATTATTAAGTCATTTTGTACTTTCATTCTTTACTATTTCCTACCAAGTGATTTTTGCCTGAACGAGCCAAACTTATTTTGCTGAGTGAAAGTGTTCTTTTCAAAAATGAAATTGAAAAGCAAGAAAGTTCTGAAGCTAACTTGTTACCATTGACTATTGTAATTACCATCATTTATTTTCTGGTGTTGTCAAGTTGACTTATTGCTCTATGTCTCTAATTGACAACTCACTAGATGCTATGGAGGAACTTAATGATCTGGTTCTCTGTCTTTAACCTGTTTTCCTTGGAATTAACCAAAGAAAAAAAAAAAAAAAAAAAAAAACAACAACAACAACAAACAAACTAACACACACACACACACACACACAAACAAAAAAAAAAGGGAAAAAAAGTGTCTAATTCACTTCCTTTTGCAGGTCGACTTAACAGAATATGTTGAGAAACATGAATTTGTTTTTGATGCTGTGCTCGATGAAGACGTTTCAAATGATGAAGTGAGTATATGAAAAGGCTTGAACCCACCTCGCAAGGACCACCCTGGTGGTTTCACAGTTTCATGATTTTTGTTTTCTTTTGTAGGTGTACTTTGAGAGTGTGGAGCCCATAGTTCCTCTGATTTTTCAGAAAACAAAAGCAACATGCTTTGCATATGGGCAAACAGGCAAGTTCTTAGAACTGATATATCTCCATCTATGTTATCCATTATCATTTCTGAATCTTGCATCTTTTAGCCATACAAAAATGTTCGAAGTTCAAATTGCTGGAGTTGTATGCGCCTTGGGACTATTAAGAAAATGACACTTCTTCTCTATATGATTAGTCTGGTTGCACAATATGTATGATGTTAATCACTTTAGAACCCCCACCCTTCCACGTCTCACCCCACCATTATGGACTACAAGATAAGTTTTAAAATCTAAGAATGATGCATGCAAAATATTGTCCGTCTTCGAAGAGGATTTATTTGCTTTTATCAGAACACTTCTCTTTGTTTCCGTTGAAATATTTTTCAGTTTCAGCCCCTACTCTTCTCTTTCTTTCTTCTTTCTTCTTTTTTGTTTTTTCCTTCACCCCCATACCCACATCCCCGAATACTCTCTCTGCTTCTGCTGATTCTCATTTTAAACCAATACATAACTTACAAAAGTATCACGATTTCTATTTAACCTCAGGGTCTATATAGAATATATTGATAGATAGCATACTCTTGCAACTTTGTAATCTTTGGCATATTCAATTTGTTTTTCCTTGCTGCATCATCTTCTTTCATTTTATAATTTCACGGGTAAGCTTTGAGCTGAACTTCTTTGCTTTTTCAGGGAGTGGTAAGACTTATACTATGCAACCACTGCCCATCAAAGCATCTCAAGATATTTTAAGATTAGTGCACCAAACATACCGGAATCAAGGCTTTCAATTATTTGTCAGTTTCTTTGAGATATACGGAGGGAAACTTTTTGATCTCCTAAATGATCGAAGGTACATTGTCTTAGTTTTTGGGGAAAAAGTAGTATATTTAGGCTTATTTTTTTCTCACTAAATTATTCTTGCAGAAAGCTTTGCATGAGGGAGGATGGTAAACAGCAAGTGTGCATCGTGGGCTTGCAAGAATACCGGGTCTCTAACGTGGAGACCATTAAGGAGCTTATTGAAAAGGGGAACACTACAAGAAGTACCGGTACAACCGGTGCAAATGAGGAATCTTCAAGATCACATGCTATACTTCAGCTTTGTATCAAGAGATCGGCAGATGGGAGTGAATCAAAGCCTGCCCGACTCGTAGGCAAACTATCTTTTATAGATCTTGCTGGAAGTGAGCGTGGTGCAGATACTACTGATAATGATAAACAAACAAGGTACGTCTTTTCTGGGAATCAAAGCGAACCTTATTTTGCTATAACATAGATTTCTAAAGCAAAGCAGTATCATTTGCACAAATCATTTTGAGTTCTAGGAGATCTTATGTGCCAAGAATCGGACCAAGGTCGTCACTAGCTTTTTTTCAGCTGTGTATTCTTTGTTTAAAAAACAATAAAAGTGCGAACGGTTTCATGCAGAATTGAAGGTGCTGAAATTAACAAAAGCTTACTTGCTCTGAAAGAATGTATCAGAGCTCTGGATAACGACCAGGGTCACATTCCTTTTAGAGGAAGTAAGTTGACTGAAGTGCTTAGAGACTCATTTGTTGGTGATTCACGCACCATTATGATATCTTGCATCGCTCCTAGTTCAGGATCATGTGAACACACTCTCAACACACTAAGATATGCTGACAGGTATGCTGTTATATAAGTAGAAGTCGCAAACTGAATTGTATTAATTATTTGTAATTTCTCAATCGTATCCATTGCCATATCAGAGTAAAGAGTTTGTCAAAAGGGAACAACTCTAGAAGGGATCAGTTGTCTTCATCTTCAAATCTTCGAGAGTCTACTGCACTTCCTTTGCCTTCAGCTTTGCCAATTGAATCGACCTTCGAGGATAACACGACATATGTTACTAATGAAAAGAACAAGTTCGGTCGGTCCAAGCAGATTGAAAAAGAACCCTCCCCACCATTTAATGTGGATCGTGTTCCTAGCGGGAGGATAGAAGGAAGTTTGGCTGCATCCATCTACTCAGACTCTTATAAAGGTCAGAGAGGTGGTTCAAATGGTATCTATGAAGATGATTGTGATTATAATGAGCAGTTCCACGAAGAAGAAAAACCTTCACAAATGAGTACCAAGAAGGTACAGACGTACCAAAAATCACTTCTGGAAGACAAGAGGAAGATTGGTACTTCGACGAAGCCATGGAATAAGCAGGACTTTGAGGCGAACAACTCTAATTCGGATGATGATCTTGTTGCTCTCTTAAAGGTATCACACTCCTGATATCTTCTATTTGGCAGTCGTACAAGTAATCAACTTCTAAAAGCTTACAAGTCTATTGTGATTGATAACCAGGAAGAGGAAGATCTTGTGACTGCTCACAGAAGACAAGTGGAGAAGACAATAGACATTGTTAGGGAGGTCGGTAATACTTGCGTTTTCCTTTCTGTTTTGTTCTTTTCTTGCATGCATTAAACCAATTATGCTTGTACTCGTGCAGGAAATGAATCTGCTGGTTGAAGCTGACCAACCTGGAAATCAGCTACATGAGTACATCACAAAACTAAATGCCATACTCTCACAGAAGGCCACCGAAATTCTCCAACTGCAGAACCAGTTGGCTCAGTTTCAGAGGCATCTGAATGAGCACAACGTTTTGGTGTCTTCTGGTAATTGATTTTATCTGTAGGGTTCCAATCCATACAATCCGAGTTGTTTGTAAGTCGGTCGATATGGTTATTCATATTCTACATAAGTTGAGGTTTGGTTTGATTATGCGGAGACTTCACCAGGTTACATGTTGCAGTTTGTCATGGGGTTGGTGTTTTCTGGTTTTGTTTCTTTTTCTGCAAGTTATACATGCTATTTGTAAAAATCTGCAACAATTTTTGCATAAAAAAGAGAGAGAGAAAGGGGAAAGAAAAAGTGCTCGAGTTTCTAAGATTACTTGAACCAAACGATATGTCTCAATCCCCTTGTTTGAGTTGGTGATCGGGTCTGATTTCCGTTTTTCGTAATTGTTAAGTTAATTCATAGGTTTGAACACAATTCAAGCCTTTTTTCTCTTACAAAAATTTGATTTTCTATTCAAATTTTCTGGGGCCTAAAACTTGTACAGGTTCTAAGTTCGGTAACAATTGATTTCTGTTTTCTTTTTAGGGGACTTCTATGGTGGGGGAAGCTTGCCTTTGCCCACCAATGGGAAAATTTTTTGACCATTCGATGAAAAGTCAATGCTCAAAATTATGGTTCTACCAAAACGAAAATAGACACAATCACACTAGATCAAAGTATCTAATAAATTATTCAAAAAAAAAATCAAATAACTATAAATATTTTGAATGAAATTTTGAAATAAAAAATAAAAAATGTCCCCGACGGCTGAACCCGCAGTGGGTCATCACCCACCGGCGACCCAACACATCGCCCTACTTCGCCGACCAATAACAGCAAGATCTGAAAGCTGTCGCCGGCTTCCAAGCTCTCTCAACCAATTCCGGCGCCTCCGAGGTCAACGACTCGGCGTCTATCACAGCCGTCGTCGGCATCCACAACATCGCGAGCTCGGCTCTCCGTCGCCACCCGTCCCTCCAACTGCCTGCGAGCTTTTTTGGATCCAGCGAACCACCATCATTGCCGGTTGTCTTGGACGAAGCGAAGGCAAAGTTTTCCGCCTTTTTTAAGTGTTATCAAGTGTTGGAGAAACCACACTAATTTTGGTGCACCTATTCGATGCACACCGTTAAAACCGATCTGATGGTTATTAATGTTTATTCTATCAATGGGTCAAGTAAGTTACCTCATTGTAGAATTTTCCTTCTTTTTATTTGATTTTTTATTTTTGTTTTTGTGTTTTTGGCTGAAATAATTTGTCCTCGTTTATTTTTACGGGGAAGTAACACTTTTTCCCCCTTCTTTTTAGGCATACTAGTGGAAGACCAACGTTTTTTTTTTTTTTTTTTTTTTTTTTGAAATTTGAAGACCAACCTTTTTAGTGACTTGTAAGTTTCATCTTTGTTTCACATTAGTTAGAGACAATAAACTAAAATATTCATAATGTAACGAAAATGTCATCGATATTATTTATATTTATGTCATTTCCAAGTAAGGATATTTCTTTGATATGATGTTCATGATGTTGAGAAATTTCGACAGATATAATAATTTCGATGAAAATATCCTCAAAATTTTCGAGAAGTTCGGGAAATTTGTCATATTCTTGCAAAAGAAACCATTTTTTCAATCGTTTTATTTTCCTCTCTATTTATTTTTATTTTTATTTTATTTTATTTTGTTTACATTGCTTCATAGTTTATTATTCTTGTCATCAATTCATAAAGAGTACTGAATGTCGTACTTGTAAAAAACAATCATTTAATCAAATTCTTCACGTGTTTCTTTGTTTTTAGATTTTCATTCAATCCAATATAAGGATTAACAGGAGCGAGACATAAAGCAAGCTGTTGAGAAATGTACTTTTTTTTTAGATCAAGATCATGCCTGCTTAATGCCCTCCAACCTCCTAGAAACCTGTTTTTGGTAATAGTTATTAAACTTGCATTTAATTCGTTAGTTAGAGATGAAAATTTTAAGTTGAAATTGACTAACTTTTCAAAAATTAGTTATAATTTTATTAATTTTTTAAGAAAAAAAATTGAGATAAAAAAACAGTTTAATTAGAGTTGAGTTGAAATATCAAATAAAACATAAGAATATAAAATTGCCCTGTGACTTTTGAATGCTCTATTTGTTTTACCAATGAGTTATAACTTCTGAGAAATAAGCATGCAAAATAATATCAAAACAATAACCAATGTACCATTATGGGTTTTCTTAGTCCAATGCTAAGTGAATAAAGTACCTATATTTAAAAAAGTTAATGGTTTTTTTAATCATGCCTTGCTTGCCATGTTGTCATCGCCTTTTTTTTTTTTTTTTTTCGCTTTCGCTTTTGCTTATGCTTTGTTTGTTTATTATACATGCGTTCTAGAAAGTTGTATGAAAATATTTTCGTGTTTTCCCAAAATATTTTTGTATCAATATTTTCACCTTAATACCTATATCAACATGAATATATTGACCTTGGTCGAGAGTGAGACTAATGGTATTGGGTACCCAATCCTCAACAAATTGCAATTAGCTTAGCGGGACAAATATAATAGAAATTAAAATTACCGTTATCAGTGAATATGATTGAACCATCAAATATTTCTTTGTAATAAAACTAGACGAAAATATAACGCAAAACTGCATAACATCATGATCAAGTGCGTGTTTTTTTTTTTTTTTTTTTGGGAGCAATTCCAACATCATATTGTGACGTAGGATTAAAAGGCATGTTATATTAGAACTCTCTATATGTACTCATGTCAAACTGAGATCGATAGACCACCGGTGGTGGCTACGGTTGGGTGGTCAGTGAGACCTATTTAGAGTGTTCGTTTCTATCAGGTGTTGTCTATACTTGAAGCCTGAGATCTGTTAGCTGTAAAAGTCTAGAGTCAGGTTTCTTATCATTCCATTGTGCGATTAGTTAGACCACCCGATAACCATTGGGACGGGGGTGCAAGGACACTACCGATCTCCTATTTTGCTACCAAAAAATTTTAGATCAGTAGATTATAAATCAACATGCAAAATCAATTTCTTGTAATTGATTTTCCCGACTACACATACTATAAATAAATAGAGGTGTTGGGAGAACATTTAGGGGTCGTTTGGAACACGGGTCAGCGATGAATTTTTAAATTGAAATTGGTTGACTTTTCAAAAATTGGTTATAATTTTTGTTGACGTTTCAGAAAAGATAAAAGCTGAAATGAAAAATTTAGGTTTGAACTTACAATCCAAAAGGATGCTTATACATTTATTGACTTGAGAATTAACCGAATTTATACCTGATGTATTTTTTTTTTTTTTTTTTCAATTCTTTAGTTGATTAAACGTTGTATATCTTGTCATTTACCCTTTGATTAGATTTCGGCGCAAACATTTTTTCTCGTAAAATTCCAGTAAATATGTTGGATAGTTATAATCGAAATACATAAAGTGTGACCACAACAAGATCTCAAACTGACATAATCATCAACAAAATCGTCGTCAAATGTCAACCTTCATTATGGCTAATAATTATCAAATAATCAACATCATCAAGTACAAAGCGGCTCCTGATTGCTCACTTTTCCTATTGCGCAAGGCAATCTCAAAAACCCCCCCAATCAAACTAGTGCTTTTTTAGTCCAATTTTCTGTCTGAGTTTTCATTTGATGGAGATATTGGTTTGGCTTTAGCTTTGTGGGCAGATGGCACAAAACTCTGCACCCTCACATTTTTTCAACATTGGTCTACTTTATTTCTTCCATCATTTTGGCCTCTTTTTGGCTTTGTCATTGTAATATCAAGTCCACGCTTGGTTTCCACAAGATTTCTTTATTGTTTAGGGGAAATATATATATATATATATATTGATAAATAAATAAGGTTGGTACTTTATACCTACTTTCCCACATTATTGTAATCTCTTTTAAAAAAAAAAAAAAAAATTAGTCGCTCCTACTAGAGGCAAAACGACAAAAAGGGCAACTCAGCTGACAAAATTTGTTGTGTTTGTAATTTATGTCTTAGACAAAAATTTTCTATTTAAAAAAATGAAATTTTAAGAAATCCCTTCTTTTTTTTTTTTTTTTGGGGGCAAATGTCAATCCACAAAACGACAGCAACCTCAATTAAAAGGCCAAAGCACTCGTATGTGTCTCTCAATTGACAAGTTATTGTCTACACGAAAAGTGTAGTCCAAAAAGATAATATCCAAAGTGAGAACCATCGTCCACTTGGAGTTAATCTTTCATTTGTTGATTCGATGAGGAACATGCCTGGTCTCTTTCGTGCTTTTTGAGCTCAGTGTTTGGAAGAATATATTAATACGTGACACCACCAATTCAAAAATATTCAATGGGGAAATAATTATTTATTAAAAAAAAAAAAGAGAGAGAGAGGGAGAGAGCAATGAAATGAAGAAAAATAATAAGTGGGGGATTAGGGTTACATTTGGACCAATTTTTGCTGTCTATACATGATGAGTATGCACTTTGACTTCTATACTTCCATTTTTAAGTACTAATTACCCGACATCCTTTTCACTTATTTTCTTTTACCATCTTTGGAAAAAAAAAAACAGTAGCAAGAACATCAAATTTAATCTTAATTTCATTATTTATTTATATAATAATGAGTTTCTATATTTTTACTAACGAAAATAATCTCTTATTATTAATTTTTTAATAAAATTTTGAATTTCTGTCAATCAAAAAAATAATACGAACATATTGCATCAGTTAATGTGTATAAGAGATTAGAATTAATTTCCTTAATAAAATTATTTGAAAATTAATGTTTTTTTTTTTTTGGGTAGATTGAGAGAGAGAGAGAAGAAATTCAAGTATGATGTAATGATATCATGTTATGGTTACCACCAAAATCTTCAAGTCGTTGTCTAAAATTTTTTTAACAACGAAACTAAACAGCTTTAATTGTGAGTGGCTAATGACCTTAACACTTGGTTGGTCGCAACTCTATCACTCAGGTTATGTCATCTAAAGACTGAAAAACAAAAGCAATGGCTTCAAGGTCATCAAAACAAGGCAATAATTTTGACACATCAACACTACATGTTAAAAAATAAATTTCAAAATTTAAAAAAAAAAAAAAAAGGAATTTTCGTCGAGTCAATACATGCCATATCCTTCATCGGTAGCAAAAACAAATATAGAACGATACTCGTATAAAATCATTGATATATAATATTTCTGTTGGTACATGTTATCACTAACAATTCTAAATTATACCATCTTATCATAAAGTTACATGTAAAATTGAAAATGGTTATATATTACATATATAAAAAAAAAGTTATATCTACCTTATCTACATCTATCGGATAAGAACTATTTAATTTCTTATCTATATCTTTAAAAGAGACAATGACTTTTTTGATCATGACTTATTTGTTTGTCACGTGATGACCACATAATTGACACATAATCACTATGTAGTAATCACATCATCGTCATATGAATTTTATTTTATTTTATTTTATTTTTTTGTGCCATACAACTATAGTATATGTAAAAGCGCTTATTTTTAGTATTCTTTTTGAGCGGCATGTTTTATTTCCAAATACTTCAAAGAAATAAACTAATTAGATTCTTCAATTTACATCTAGTGGTCATAAGAAACGAAAATCGTTTCACTCCTCAATTTTTAATTTTGTTAGTAAAGTCTATAAATTTCTGTAGTAATGTGCTTATATATTAATGATAGCAACAACCAATTCCGTTGTTCGCTCGAAAAAGTACTGAGATATCTGTTTTGTTAAATGGGAGGTGCTTTTTATTTTCAGTTATTTTGGATAATTTCTCCTCCATCACACCATTTCTAATTTTGCACCAAAAAAAAAAAAAAAAAAAAAAAAAAAAAACCTTATACAGCACACAAACAGTCGAACAATAGGTTAGAAAAAAAAAAAAAAAAGGGTTATCCATAAATTAGGGTGAGTTTGGTTGGTTAGTTTGAGTTGAAATATTTTAGTTGTAATAGTAAATTTTTTTGAATTTTCAGAAAAGACAAAACTTTTTGAGAAAAAGACAAAAACTTTTTAGGAAAAAGACAAAAAAAAGTTTGAAATAAGTTTAAGATGAAATAAGTTTATTAGTCTCAATTGGGATACCAATTTTAACTTCCCTCCTAATCGAAATTTACATGGATTTAAGGTGGGCATTAAATTTTGAAATGGCCCCTCATAATTCCTTTAATAGTTTTAATGTGTCCCTACTGAAAAGTTTATTTGTTTGTTTTTTTTTTTAATATACCCAAACTTAATATTAGAATTATGTTTTCTGTTTTAATACCATAACTAAACTTATATTATCTTTTACGTTATAGTATCAGAACCACATTGGATTTTTATTAATTCTCCCAATTACTTTATCTACATTTTTTTTGTTTTTTTAATTTTTTTTATTTTTAAAGACATTGTCTTTATAATCATCAACATCTAGAATATTGATGCGTACAATTTTTATTTATTGTAAAGAGTATTCATCTTAAAAGGAAAAAAATATTGTTGTGAAAAAATTAAAAGTGAAACTTAATTTTAGTAAAAGCACAAAAATAATTTATGCACATTGTAGTCTAAAACCTCTCATTTTTCATCATAATTTTGACATTTGAGATAAAGTTCAAGGACCAATTTTGGAATGCTTTCAAAAATTAAGAGTTGTACCTTAAAATTATAATATGTTGATCAAAATTATAAAAAATTATTTAACTCTTTATTAATATAAAGTGATTGTTTTTTAAACATATAAAAACATTTCCTCTTATATGTACAGAGAAAACATACAAGTCATTGTTTTTTTAAATATAAAAATTGTATTCTCTTATGTGTCCCTTAGTGAGAAAAATTTTTGAATCCGTCATTGCTAACACCCGTAGTAGTCATGATGTGTGATGCGTGTAACTAATAACTTACTCTGTTATTAAAAAGAAATGATCCCGGTTTAATTTTGAAGTATAAGAGAAATGAATGCATGAGAAAAGTTTAGATAGCACGTAGTCTTAAATTTTCAGTGAGTTTTTTTTGTAAATTTCTCTTTCTATATATTTTGTATGTGTGTACACACAATGTATAATGTTTCTTGCATTGTTTGAGGAGAATATAATCACGACTAGACATGAGCTGTTTTTGTTTCTGTTTTTCTAAGACGGTATATATTTTGTCTTATAAATTTGTTATATCCTTTTCTTGAAAATTCACTCCAATATTTCACTCACAATCTTTGGATTTTCCTTGATCTGCTTTCAAGATTTGGTTGGTGCTTGTAATCTTGGTTTTTAGTCTTTTCATTTAGCTAAAGCACGTCAACTACAGCCCTCAATAAAAATTGTGTTTATCCACCCACCGGCTCACCTACGCCATGTCTATTACCCCCAAAGTAGGGAATTTAGAAATGTCACAATTAGGCCAATCACATATTCGACATGTAATTAAATTTTCAACTCGAACATAATTAGCTAGACGACTACTCTCGAAGGCGGTCTTTTCCATGACTAATCGCGCAAATGGGATGAGCAAAATTAAGTTGATTTCAATGAAGAAAGATTGTTTAGTGGAGTACTACAATTAATTAATCTATGTATATATTTTGGGCTGTGTGGTTTTGAAGTTGTTTATCAAACTTAGACCTTAAGAAAATGCACCACTTTTGCTTTTTTAATCACTCAACCAACCAATTAAAATCAGAGTTAGTGTGCTACAAATTCTAGTTTTGACAAAAAGACAAATTGGGAGGGTCTCAAAGCTTCTGTCAGCTTAACATAATTATGATTATGATGTGTTGAGAGAAAATTAACCTCCATCATAATTGATGTACTAATACACTGTTTATCCTAAATCAGATTTTGTTTAATCTGAGATTTAATTAAATAACGTCTGATATGTTGTCATGGGTCTAGGGTGCATGACAATGACCCTCTTGAAAGAAATGGGCCAAATGACTTGTGGTAAAAGGGCAATATCACCGTCCTCAGATCACACCTAAAAAGTTGTTTGGGAAATAAATATTGGGTCAGAAATTAGAGGGTGACATTACTGCGAACTAAAAGAAAAGGGCTAAAAAATAAAAATAAAAAAAGTTTGGGAAAATCGGTATTCGTTCAATGATCCTCACTTATAAAGACACTCATCCTGTACGGCTAGGACTCAAACCTGTTGGAATCCTTATCTATGTATGAACAAAAATAGGCTAATCTTAACTTTTCGTTAATCTCTTTTCCTCTTCTATGATCTAAATCTTGATTTAGAGTAACGCTGGACACACCAATATTAATCATAATATTTTAAGTATCAATTCATGTTTTATATTTTCATTAATAAAAACAATTACTGATGTGACAATGATTTAAATAATAACCAATAAAAAAAGTAACAATTGATATGACAGACAAGTTGATACTCAAAAGTTGATATTAGAATTAGTATCCTTAACATTTTTTTTTATAACTTTTATGAGCATAACACTCTTCTATTTAATTTTGAAGTTGCAAATCAAGATCAAATAATAATAATAAAAAATCCATCACTCGCTTGCGATATTTCGAAGTGAAATTCCAAAATTATCCCCTCAAGGAATTTTTTTTTTTTTTAAGAGTTAGGATTTAGAATTCAGAAAAAAAAATATTTTTATTTTATTTTTGAGGTAATTTGAATTTTCAATTTCTACCTTGATAGTGGAGCACATGTAATGTACATGAAGAAATATTCATTAATTCTAAATAGACATAAATTTGGGCCACTGACCTCTTCCTTAAAGTTTTCACCTTTGCTCCATGCTCTATGTACAGTTTTGTTTATATTGAGGGAACCAAATGTGTTGTCAGAAAGGTTAATGGATGATTAAATAGGCCCCCACCCAAAATAAAAAAAAATCATTTAAAAAATTTTGATGTGCATGTATTCTTTCCTTGTGAAAGATGTTAAAGAATTAGGAACCACTATATTTATGTCCTTCGCTCATTTTATGAAAATGTTGTGGTATCATATGGGTCAAGTAGATTAATTAAAATTTCATATGAATAATTAATCAAATTTGTGACCCCATTTTTGATTTGGCCAAGTAACGGATCTTTCTTTTACCAAATTGAGGAAAAGAACAAGAATGGAAAATCTGTGTATTTCTTCAGAGGATAAATTTCTGGATTTCAGATTCGGTTGGATATCTTTCTAGCACTTATCCTCATTTAGTAGTTTCTTCTTTTATATAGAGAAGACAAAAATAGCAAATCCGTGAATATACTATGTAACACACACACACATAAGAAAAAAAAATAGCAAATCCGTGAATATATTATGTAATACACACACACATATATCTATATATTAAGTATTACATATATATATATATATCATTATATTAATGTATATCTATAAATATTTCATGAGGAAACTTATAGATTTCACATCCGTTGGACATGCATGCACCTTATGTATTAAAAAAGAAAATAGAACAACAAGAAATATCTGATCTCCCTTTTTTTTTTTTTTTTCAATCTTATTTTATTTGCCTTTCAATGTTGAACTTGTTTGTCTGAAGAATCATAAACAAAAACAATAACAACAATGATACTATTATGTGCGAGACATTGAGATATCTATATATTTGATCAAATAATACTACAATTACCAACCCTAACAACCAAACAGAGCTCCTTTTTCACCCGAACCCTTTTTTTTTTCTTTGTATATTTTGTGGAACAACGTTTTTTTTTTTCCCCTTCTTATTTGTCACGCAGAAAAATAAAAAAATATATAAATCAAATAAATTAA
>CM046383.1:2659043-2702697 GCA_025413485.1 Ficus microcarpa
GCAAGAAAAGGTGAAAAGTAAGAGAACAGAGGATTTAGATTTAGAATCACATTTTTTTAATAATGAAAATATATCAAAAAAAAAAAAAAAAAAGAGGGAGAGAGAAAGAAAGAACTTTAGTTATTATTATGGCACAGGATTTAGGATTGCTTATAAAGTACTCTTTGATTGATTAATTTATTATCATTTCTTCAACATGCAACCAATGGCCAAAGGCTTGTATTTTTTTTATTTTCTGTTTATTTTTAAATAACACACTTATAGCTCAAGTTGCACAATAAGGCCAGGATTCTTCTACTTATACAACTGAAGTAAGCAGAAAATTTTTATAAAAAATGAAAAAAGACTTTATAAATTCTTATTGGATCAATACAAAAGCAAAATACTACTATATTTACACACACACACACATATATATATATATATATAAAGTTACTACCCTTGAGGTTTTTATGAATTTGGAAAGGGTCATTATAAAATTCAATAATCAATTAAATGTGTAGTTTTTTTCTATTTGTCCCATGTTTATGACGTCACCCTTAAACAAAATCATGTCTATTTATCTGTCATTAAACAACATAAATGGTATACATTGTCCCACTACTTTAGGGTATGAAATATAGCTAAATTCTTGTCCTTTAGCCTTAGCTTTTGGACACAATAGTAGGGGTGGTTTGGGGAGTTGAAATGCCATTATCAGTAGGGTTAATGTGAATAATTATGGACACACATAAGTCTAAATTTGTCAGTGCTTGAAACAATTATTTTTGCTTTTCATTTTTCAAATGGTTGGGAAGTGGGGTTTAAATAAATGATGTGGAAAAAAAGAAAAAAAACAAAGCACAAACGACCATACCAAATTGCCAATTTTTGTGAGATTTACAAGTAAAAACTATCAACAACAACACCATCATTAGTGTTAATATTATAATTAGACTCCGGCAAAGAGCTTGAGGCAAAAATAAAATCTCGTATCTTCTGTGGCTAAATTGGAGATTAGTGTCTCATGGACGACCTCTTCCTCATTGATTTATTTTATTTTTATTTTTATTTTTTGGTTTAACTCGCGATACCAATCATTATCATCTTGATCATGATTATAATCATCATCATTATATTGTTTTGTATTGTGTGGCTTAAGTCCATGTACCACATGATGTCTCTTTATCATTAAAAAAAATGTTAAAAAAGTTTTCACCATCATTACTCATTAAGTAACTCTTTTAATGAAGTAGAATTGAGCAACCTTTTTTGATTCATAGAATTGAACAACTTTACTCCTCAATGATTTCTCCGAACTTATAATAATATTCGAATAAAATATAGTGAATTTTATGATTAAGCGTCGATAATAAATAATTTTAAATGATTAAATCACATATTCAAAATCAAAATCAAATGAGAACTTAAAAAAAAAAAAAAAAAACTACAATGACAATTCCAACAAAACTCGATGAAAATCTGAAGATTTAGAAGTGTAATTCACGATGATTTTCTTTCTTAACCTACCAAAAAAAAAATTTCTCCAATAATATTTCTTAAATCATCCATTACTAAATAATAAGGTCAGTTTTCTTTTTTTTTTTTTGCTAATAATAATAATAATAATAATAATAATAATAAGGTCAGTTGGTAAAGCATAAAAAAGGCCAAGCCTACCCAGATGACACATGTTTAAATGCAGTCACAGGAATCCTGCATGTATATATGAAATAATTTGTGGTTGTACAGTTATTACTTTTAGTGACAGTCATAAATGAAACTATAACTTTCACCAATTCCTTTTCCCCCTTTGGCTGGTGCCCCAATAAATATCTAGGGTTATTTTTGCCCTTGTTGTAGCTCAAAATTTTAAAATCTCTAACCACCCAAACATCTCATAGTGATAAATAAGTGAATAAATCACCGGTGATGGTGACATATGTGTAAGAGAATGATCTATTAAACTCTTTTGCCTAACATTCAGAAATCGAATTTTATTATTTATTTTGAGGCTATAATTATGCCTCTTCAATGACCTATCAGGTTAGACTAGATCTTAGTAACTTTGGACTTCATGTATGTTATGCGAGAAAATATGGCTCTGGTCTTTCTTTCATTCTACTTGTATTATCAGTGGATTCTCAAAAAGATATTGATTTGAAGGCGCGAACAAATTACATATCTCTTGTTTTAATTAATGGAAAAATAAGTCAATAAACTCATACACATTATCACCCATAAAAGGGGTAAAAAAAAAAAAAAAAAGGCCTACTTGGGTTTTCCAACCTGAACTTGTTTTGGTAAAAATTCTGAAATTACAGAAAATGTATGGCCCAACTTTCACCACCTAGAAATAGCAAAGAGATTCGGGTAGGGTAGCAAATTCTGTGAGGCTGGGTCACTTTCATTAAATTGAGGTAACCCTTCTATCCGTGGAACTCTTTACTTTATGTAAAATTTGCACTTAACACGCTTTAAATTTTGTCAATTTTTCAAGAACACCCGACAATGGAAACTAACGGCAGTGACACCAACTCTATTAATTCGAGATTCAAGATTATGTAAAACCTAAATGAATCTCCATCATTTTAACCATAGAGATCTTTCTGGAGGAAAATTAATCAAATAGATTTGAATCATGAAATTGATCTAAAAAAATATGTCATTTGATCTAAATATGTCTGGATTTTAAAAGTTTTTTTTTTTTTTTGAAAGTGTTTGGTAATTTTTCTAACAGAACTTGGGTCCCGCAGAGAAGCTTTTAGGATCCGTTTGGTGGAGTAGTTTGAGTTGAGATTTTTAAGTTTCAATAGTAAATTTTTTTGAATTTTTAGAAAAGACAAAAAACTTTTTGGGAAAAAGACAAAAATTTTTTGGAAAAAAGACAAAAAAAATTTTAAGATGAGTATTTTGAGTGGTTGAACCAAACTCAGCCTCAGTTAAATGCACAACAACAAAATCTTTAACAAAATTAATTAGTAAATACAATAAATGTTTACAGCATGCCAAGTACGAGGTAATAGTATTTTGGTTGTAGAACTTGAGACAACTAGCCAAAATAAACAAGTAAATAAATGATACATTCTCTCCCCCTTTTTCTTCTTATTTCTCCTCTTTATCTAAGGTTTCGTTTGGTGAATGAGTTGAGTTTGAATTGAAATGAAATTTTTAAATTTGAGTTGAGTTGACTTTTTAAAAATTAGTTATAAACTTTGTTGACTTTTCAGAAAAATATAAAAATTGAGATGAAAAAGTACAGTTTAATTGGAGTTAATTTGAGACGTCAAAAGAAGCCTAAGGATTTGTTTGTTTGGTTAGTTTGAGTTGAAATATTTTAGTTGTAATAGTAAATTTTTTTGAATTTTCAGAAAAGACAAAAAATTTTTTGGGAAAAAGATAAAAACTTTTTGAAAAAAAGATAAAAAAAAGTTTGAGTTGAGTTGGACTGAACCAACCAACCAACCAAACAAAGGCTAAGCGGGTGTTTAGTAAATGAGTTTACTTTAAGATTTTTAAATTTTAATAGTAATTTTTTAGAAAAGATAAAAAAAATTTTCAAAAAAAAAATAAAAATCATGATAAAAAAAATATAAATTATCTTAAAATAAGTTTAAAACTAAACACCCCTGAAACTCTATGTTGAAAAAATCACAATGGTTAAAATAATAGTTCTTACTACAGGTTAAAATAGAAAGTAAAATCACCGTAAAGGGTGCGACCAGGAGAAATGAAACCTGGCAAATGATAATGTTGCTGACAATCCAACAAGATATGTACATTTGAGTGACGTACATGCTAATTATTGTTCCAGTGTATACAGCAAAAGCAAAAATATAATTCAAATATACGTGTTTTTCCTTAAATAACAAAGGGTTGCTTAGGATTTTTCCGTAACATAAAATTAAAATGAAATGTGAAAAAAAAAAATCTTAAAAAAAGTGGCTCTATAACCAGAAACTGCAATCAGCAAAAGGAACAAGCTTGATTGGGGATTCGACTCATTATCCCTATATTCTTGTTATATTTATGCTTTTTAATAATATCACGTCATTTCAATTAAAATGTCATTTTAATTAAATATGTGTTATAGTGTAATGATTTAAAGAACATAACATGAAAAGAAATGGGAAGACATATGAGCCAAAATACATTTTTTTAAACACTCTACTGAAAACGCCATTGCTTTGTTGTTAGTGTTAATTGTCGAACAATTTCAAGTTTCTGTTTGGATCATCATACGAATATTATATATTCTAATACTATTTAAAAAGTTTATTTAAAACGTTTTCTCGTATAATGATTTGAATTTTATTATTTGAATTTATCTTTCAAATTCAAAAGTTTTAGATGATGTTGACTATTGAACTAGGGAGTTATTCATTTAGAGGGTTTCTACCAATTTTAGATATTTAAATTTAAAATTTTTTAAAAGAGAATACTATTTTCATTGCAACCTCACTATCTATACCAAAACAAAATAGGGGTTCATATGTGAACAGACCGGCCAAATTCAAAATTACAGCCACTTTCATCAATCTCTGATTGGTCAAGTGTCCAGTTGCTTCTAAGCCCCACCTAATCTCCAACAAGTATAACGACGACTTCTGAGAGAGATACAAAAATCCCTTCTCTCCCCTTTGCCGGTAGAGAGATAGAGACTAGAGAGGGAGAGGTTGGGGAGAAGTTTAGGGTAACGAGATAGTATTAGGAGTTGTTATTGTACCCGCAATTACTATTTTAACGATTAGATCTGAAATTACTGTTTAGATCATGTCAGTTTTATTGTCTATTTAAGTGACATGATAAGTGTTTTTACAAACCATTGATAGTTAGGCCTTGTTTGATAAACGAGTTTAAACCGTACTTTTTCATCTAAGTTTTTGTCTTTTTCTGAAAAAGTTTTTGTGTTTTTTTGAAAAAATTTTTGCTTTTTTCTGAAAAAAGTTTTTGTCTTTTCTAAAAAGTTAACAAAAATTTTCATGTTAAACTGTACTTTTTCAACTCAAACTCATTCATTAAACGGACCCTTAGAAAGTGCAAAGAGCAATTTAAAATTTTGAGAGAAAACAAAAAGTTACCAAATAAATAAAGAGTAGTGCTAGAGATACTAACTCCAATTTTAATTTTTAAGTACAACTTATGTGTCATAATTTATTTGATAGATGTAATTAATTGATTTGACAATTCTTTAAACACTTACAAATAAAAGAGCAACAACTCATATGTCACATAAATTGATACGCAAAAATTAGAACAAGGGTTGATATCTCTAGCATTTTTCATTAATATATAGTGGACCACAATTTGAAAAAACAATTACAAAAACTTTTCCTTAATTTTAGTTTCTTATGAAGTTGATCAACTACATCAATCATTAACGATCAGTAAATGTATAAACGTTGCTGCACAAGAAGAGGCTAGTCCTCGTTTATAAGAGATGAAGGGTGTTTTTTGATAGGAGGTTCATTTAATATAATATTGATTATATTGAATGTAACTTGATGGTAGTAATTCAAAAAAAGAAAAAAAAATTCAATTAATACATATATATCTTTAAAGTTTATCATATTTTATATTAAAGGGGTGTTTGTTTTCAAATTCAATTTAAATTAAATTGTATTTTTTTCATCATGATTTTTATCTTTTTTGAAAAAGTTTTTTATCTTTTTCTGAAAAAGTTTTTTGTCTTTTCTGAAAAATTACTATTGAAACTTAAAAATTTTAAACTAAACTCATTCACCAAACACCCCTTAAGTTTTTCTTGTGATACTATTACGACTTACTTATTTATAAGTAGGTTACGGACCTCTAAAAAAAAGGACCTAAAAGAAAAGCCGATGACATCTACCACGACTAATACAAAACAACATGACTGAGCTATTTCAAATTCAATAGAAATAACAAGCACAAATATTAGGGGCTCCACAAGTTCCAGCACTCTAACCAATAGAGGTTCGTCATCTCAATTATGTGTATATACGTATATTTTGAATTTTTATATAAAGTAATCTACCCAACAAAAAAAAATACATAGTGAAGGTTTTATATCTGGTGTCAGATATTTATCCGATATTTATAATTTTCTGTTTAGAAACTTATAACAACTAATTGATTTGAAAAATTTAATATTAAAAGCATTTGATTGATACAACATAATATAAAAAAAAAGTATCTTGAATTCGTTTAAAAAGGGTGTCGTTTCTCTTTATGTGTGTGTGTGTATATATATATTATACAAAGTTTTAACTCATTTTCAACGTAATCCTACTCTACCAAATCATCATTGACCAACTCAAACACAGAGAGAGGGAAAATACTTATTGCCTTTACCTCCTATTGCCGGTAAGGTAACCGTTAAGATTTGAAATTAATAAGCGGACAAATCTTCTCGGCCATCTTCCCTCAACAAGAGATCTCGACCGTCCGATGCGAAACGGAAACTCGCTTGACATTTAGCAGCGGACACTGCGCTCGCTTCCTTTTTCAAATTTCTTCCTCGACCGTTTCGTTTTCCCTCTCATCTGCTGACCACAAAAACCTCCCAACTCCAACCAAGTCAATTGAATTCCTCTCAGATTCTGCAAAATTCTCCATTTTTGTGAGTTTTTAGGTTAGTGAATTCTGATATAATTGCTCACTTTTCGATACGAATCAATTCGGCGACAATCCGATATTGAATTGCTGATTCGGATATTGATTTTGATTTTTGGTCAGTTAGGGCTAATCGGAGGAGAATTGTGCAAAAATTTGGGACCGGATTATTACGATGTTCTTGGGGAGTTGTTGTGGAGTGAATTTCCGTCAGGTGTTGGTATTGGGAATTGAATTTGAGGAATTCGGGTTTTCTACATTTCCGAGGAACAATGACGAGGCTGAGAAGAACTAGTGTCAAGAGAGCTGGAGTTCTAGCCGATGCCTCTGATGGAGCCAGCAATCCCTTTCCCAATTTGAAGCCTCTGCGAGCGTAAATTATTTGACTTTTTTGTTTTTTTACTTCTTTTGGATGCTATTCAATTTAGATTTTACTCAGTTTTAGGGGTTTTTTTTTTTTCATGAGTGAATATTGAATGGCTGTTTTCGTAGGAGGACTAGTGGACCGACAAGACGATCTACGACCGGGAAATGGACGGCTGAAGAGGTAATCTTTTTGCACAGACAAAAATCACCAACTCGATATGTTACCGTCGTTCGTCACACATCTGTATTTTGATTCGGAGGTTTTTTGTTTTGTTTTGTTTTTTGGTTTTTTTTTGGTTTTTTTTTTTTTTGGAAGAACTGAGCTTTCGTAATTAGTGAATACAACCGGGAATATTGTTGAATTTTCCATAGCAAGATATGTCTCGTAGTTTAACTCACATATTCAGTTTTCTTCCTATGCTTGCTCAGGCCATTATTTCTCTATTTTTCTTGTGTACTTGTACAAAAAGCAATATGTATGTTATACATATGGCACCTTCTCTTGTATGCACCTTTTCCTTCCAATGTTTTCCTCTTGTCCTTTTCATGTTTCTTTTGTATCTTTGGCTAACGGTTTGTTTTCTTAAATAGGATGAATTATTGACCGCAGCGGTTCAACATTATAAAGGAAAAAATTGGAAAAAGATAGGTATCTTTCTGTATGACTTCACTTACCAATTTTTGAAGTTACGACTCTGTTTTCTGTCTTATCATTTATGTGAAAGTGTTTCTTACCTAACCTCTATGCCATTGCACCACTTAAGCTTTGTGTATATCTGAGTTTCTCATAACTTGAACTTTAATTTGGGAGTTTCGTGCAGTTGTTTATTGGGTTGTTTTGTTTTTTTCTCGATAGCTTACTGGCTATGCCTTTCTTAACATTTGAAATTGTGTAAAATGCAGCGGAATGTTTCAAAGACCGAACAGATGTTCAGTGCCTACATAGGTGGCAGAAGGTTTTAAATCCTGAACTAATCAAAGGTCCATGGTCTAAGGAGGTAATTTATTTTTAAAGCACTAAAATTTTATTAATAGAGAGCTCAACATGCATATTTGTTGTAAAGTATGAATAGCAGGCAGGTTTCCTATAGTTTGTATATGTGTTGCCTCTTTAGCGCTCGATGAATGCCTCTATCATGTAGCTCTTTTTGGGGTCTGTTTGCTCTAATATCATGATTATAAATGGTTATGTTCATGAGCAGGAGGATGAAGCAATAATCCAGTTAGTGAACAAATATGGAGCAAAGAAATGGTCATTGATTGCAGCTGCACTACCTGGACGTATCGGAAAACAATGTCGAGAAAGGTACTACAGTCTAGCATTATGTTGTTTTAATACTATATTCTCTTTCCTTTATGATCTTAAGTGGTGGAGTTAGACCGACCTTTTTTGGTAGCTTTTATGGATAATCCTTTTTTCTAGGTGGCATAATCATCTTAATCCTGCAATAAACAAGGAACCATGGACACAGGAAGAGGAGCTGGCCTTAATTCGTGCACACCAAATCTTCGGCAACAAGTGGGCTGAGTTAACAAAATTTTTGCCAGGAAGGTCTGTTTGTGTTAAATAGTTAACGATACTTGGAACACAATTTAGGGATAAATGGGATTTACAGTGTTCGTTTCTCATCATTCTTTGTAGTTATTTTAGTTTAGAAACAAAAGGGCTATGTTTGTAAACAGTAATTTGGCTTCTAAAACTTTGTTGTCCCTTTTTCGCATCAGGACAGACAATGCAATAAAAAATCACTGGAACAGCTCCGTGAAGAAGAAGTTAGATACTTATCTGGCATCAGGTTTGCTTGATCAGTTTCAAGCCCTGCCTATTGTAGGGAATCCGAATTCATCATCCTCTTTGATGATGCAACCGGGTCATGTCAGTGGGGTGGAAGAAGAGGACACTTCAGAATGTAGCCAAGGATCAAATGCTATCAATGGCGCTCAATTTGAGGCCATAATAGAGAATGCAGTTGCAGATGAAGGGGAGGATTTTAACACCGAGGAAGCCAGTAGCCGCACAGGGCATAGTCTGGAGCAATATCCCATATATGCAAATTCTACTCCAGGACTAAATTATGTTAACTTGGGTTCCCACGAATTAGCCAGCACTTCTTGTCTAGGTATGCCAGATGAATCATTAGGGCAGCTTGGAATATCAGGACTCTGCATAGATTCTAATGAAAACCATACTGGACCTACCCTGCCTCAGAGTTCTGTGGGGTTCTGTACTTCTGAAGCGGTGGAATCTTTGCTTGTTGATTCTGTTAGATTTGATCGCCTATTGATATCGGATAAAGATTCTGAAATGAAATTCGCAGAGTCGAGGGAATCTGGATGCTTTCCTCAAGGAAATGCAACGGAACAATCAAAGACTGTTCCCTTAAATGGTGACAGGAGTTCATCACTTTGTCAATTTGATCATGAGAACGCTTTACCTGCAAGAACGTCACCTTTAGGGTCTTTTGTCCATAAAAAGGATTTTTCAGAACGGACTTTGGAATTAGAGGTAATTCCAAGTTCACAAGATGACTTCATTTGTGTCGACTCTCCTAATGGGGAAGCGTACAAAACAGACAACTATCAGAAGCTAGACGAGGCAAAGGATGCTCCAAAACTGGTTGCTGTGGATATTTTTAGCAAACCAAATTCTGATTCTGGGGGGACTTCTCTCTCCACGCATGAAAACAGAACACATCCAAAACCAGATTCTTCACAGACTCTTTCTGCACTGGATGATAGTTCTACTTTACAAACAGAAAGGCAGGATTTGGAAAGTCTCTCTAATGAGCCCCCCCGTTTTCCAAAGTTAGATATTCCTTTCTTTGGCTGTGATCTCATGGAATCTGCTGGTGATATGCAGCAAAGCTATAGTCCGTTTGGGATTCGTCAACTAATGATGCCTCCAACAAACTTTTCCTCACCACGCTGCTTATTCTTGGATTCTCCAATTCGGGACCGTACTCCACGAGCTTCATTAAGGCATGCTTCTAAGAGAACAGCATCTATAATGAGAAAGCGACTGCATGAAATTCTGTCACCAATTGAAGGAAAAAAGGGAGGACTAAAACTTGATGGGGAAACAAATTTGAGATCATCCAGCTTCTTTGCTGCATTTTCGTCCTTAGAATCAATTTTCGATGATATTGGTGCATGCAGAATGTCCATATCTTCCATTGATGATTCCATGCAAGATGCTAGCGAGGACTTTGAAGACGGGACAAAAAGGATTGACAAATTAGACAGCAGAATTTCAGACAAAGATGAAGGCATCACTAATTCTTCAGACAAGCTAGAGCAGGAGAACGTTAAACTCGATGCTGAGGCCAAGGTAGATAACTACATAGTATATTACTTTTCAGATTACTTTAACTGTTGTTATGATTTTCGGAAATGCAACTATGAGACCTGATATTGCAGTGATATTGTCTATGAAATGGTCATTTCTTATAATGATATTATTTGCTATGTCTTGCAATGATTGTTTTTGAATGGTAACTGCAGCAACAGCATGCAGGAGTTCTTGTTGAGCATAATTTGGAAGGACAGCCTATTGTCTCTCCTAGATATGGATATCAAACAAGAAGAAACTTGGTGGCTGCTGCAGTTTTGAGTCCCCGGAGTCAAGGCCCTAGAAAGGTGGGCAGATCAGATCAAAGTGGCTCTTTGGACACAGTAATTGGCAAAGACGAAAAGTACACAGTTTCAGTCGCATCTTCGGAATGTGCAACTTCATCAAAGCCTCTAGAAACTACCTCTGACTTTGCTGGAAATGAAGCTGATACTCAAAGTATTTACATGTAAGTTGCTGGGACTTGTGGCCGGTTGAGTTGTTTTGTTTTGTTTTGTTTTGTTTTTTTTGTCAGTTTACTTAATGCAGCAGAAAATGAGGCACAGTTATGTGCTTCTTTCCGACTTAGTAAATGTCTTAACTTATATCCATCGGTAGCATTTATCCCGTGTTCCTGTTCTTGCAGTTTGAGATGTTGGTTTGCTTTGTGTGTTAGGTTTGGCGAAACCCCTACTTTACAGGGGGATTTGGAGTCTCCCTCTGCATGGAAGTCCCCGTGGTTCTTGCACTCTTTTCTTCATGGACCAGGAGTAGTAGATACAGACATTCCGTTCCAGGTAGTTTAAAATGGGATGTCGAAATAAGTTGTTTTTTGTTGACTGCCAATTACAATATAATAGTTCTTTCCCTCTTATACGCTATTTGCGGATATTGGATGAACTCCTTTTCATTCAACTTCATCAAATTATCTTTGCAGGAACTGGAATACTTCTTGTCCCCCGGAATGAGAAGCTATGAAGGCATGGCGTTAATGAGACAGATGTCGGAGCAAACAGCTGAATATTATCCTGAAATGTCGTCCAAGACAACAATGATCTCCACCGGTCAAGATTTGACTTGCAAGGACGATTCATTTCTTCACGACGAGAAGGAAAATGTGCCGCCTGATATATTGGTAATCGAGTTTCCTCACGAAGCTTTCCACCTTCTAATTATTTTTTCATTGACTTCATCTTGAAAAACATATCCTAAGTAAAACGGAAAAATTGCAGATGGAGAGACGTGTCCTTGACTTCAGCGAATGTGGATTGCCCATGAAGGAAATGGAGAACAAGAAGGTTGCTGAGAATTTCACTTCTGCAAGCACTTCAAACCCGTCGTCTTATCTGATGAAGAATTGCAGAGAGTGAAGTGAACTCTTCTATTTGAGTGCTATTTTGAGTGTCTATATTTGTACTTAATACTGCCGTTATGTCAAAAATACCAAAAGGGTTTTTTGTGTTTTCAGCGTTGCTGCTGAATTGGTCCAATTTCAGTATATATATAGCCATATAGAAATGTGTTCAAACTTAATTGTAGTAGGGGGTTTTCCTTGGAAATACAGCTATTAATAGAATAAAGATGTCTCATGGAAAGTCTTTTTGCAACATGTATGGAGATACTCAACGTTCTGTTCCATGGTCAACTTTATTTATTTAGTTTTGCTAAAAATTAAAAAAGAGAAGTAAACTCTAGTACTGAATTCCTATCATATGTGTATACATACAAACATATATTTATATAATCTAATACTTAAGCGTGTTGGTGTGGCCGGCTGTGTTGTGCCCCTGGTGTGATGAAATGGCCATTTTGACATGGAAAAACTTTGTGGAGACCACGTTTCAATAAATTTAAAAAAAAAAAAACAAAACAAAACAAAGTTAAAAAGAAAGAAAGAAAAAAAGAAAGAAAAATAACAACTCCTCACTATTTTACTAACCCGTGTATACCAATAAGAGTTGATTCCGCAATAGTTAGTGTATGTGTGTTTTTTTATTTTTGGTCTCAATTTTTGTTACACCAAAAATCTTGTAGTTAAAAAAGACCATTTCCAAAAAATTTACTCAAAGAAACTTCTAGTTTAATTTTCCCATGATGGAACAGAGAAATTAACGCTTGCCCAAATGTTTAAAACAGATAAGGCAAAATAAATAAATAAATAAATAAATAAATAAAGGAGAAAAAAAAAAAGAGAGAAAAAAAAAAGCCTGATTTTAATCAGCCATATGAAAGCAATAGTTTGTTTTGTTTGTACGCTTTGCCGGGTAATTTGGCCAGCTCTGACCTCTCAACCACTCATAAAAATAAACAAACAAACTCTTCAGAATTAGTATTCTACTCTTTCCGTTTTTTCTGTTTATAAACTTTTCTTCTTTCCTTTCTGGCTCTCACGTTTGTTAGTGCAAAAACAGAAAAAAAAAAATAAATAAAATAAAATAAAATAAATTAAAAATAAAATAAAAACTTGACAAAATACAACTTTCCTCCTCAGCCCTTTTCTTTACCTACTCATCAAGCAACATTTTGTTTGTAACGTATCAAATGGTTTGAAAGGGTGTTCTTTTTTTTTTCCATTTTTCCTTTTCTTGTTGTTTTCCATTTTCCCAATTCAGAGAAAGAGTAAACAAGCCCTAACACATACCTCTTGGATCTCTCATTGTTCCGTAACGAGTTCAAATTTATAAAACCGAGCTCCGAAAAGGCTCGAATTCACGATGGTTAGAGTGTTCTCTCGCCAAGAAAGCATTCAGAAGTTAAAGTCCTTTCAGCTAAAGAAAATGTTTGAGACCAACTCATCAGGTAGACAGACTCAGAGTTTCACATTGGACAGCAGACGTGAAGGCGGTTTGGAAGATGGCGGTAATAAGATTCAGGTTCAGTTTAGAAGCTATGGCTCGAGAATCGGCGGAGACCGTCCAATGCACGTGAAAATAGGCAGTGCACTTGCAGATGATGATAACTACAAGGGTCCAGTTTCGTGCTTGGACAATGTTAAGGCCAGGTCTGCAAGTGTTCAAGGTTAGTACCATGTAGCATGTTATGCATCAACACGTATATACCCCAAGATTGTGCTCTTTTTGGAGTCATCGACTCTTCCTCTTAAAATGTCAAACCTGTTAAATAGAGTGGTTCAAAACCCTTAAATGCCTGTTATTGTGTTATATGTTTATAATGTGGGACTCGGATTTCTTTTTTCCCTCAACATATACATATACATATATATTTATATAGATATGAATATTTTTGTGTGAGACTTGGAAATTGATGTGTTTTTTAAAGGGTTGGTTTCAGATATGGAAATGATGAAGGAGAGGTTTTCTAAGCTGCTTTTGGGAGAGGATATGTCTGGTGGTGGAAAGGGTGTTTCTTCAGCTTTGGCTTTGTCAAATGCAGTAACAAATCTAGCAGGTAATTTATTAGGATAATATTTGGTTCATAACCAAATTGAGTAAAACCAACATCTAGAATATGACATGATCTTTGAAATTCCCATTGTTCGTTTGTGGGAATGCAGCATCGGTTTTCGGAGAACAACGGAAGCTGGAGCCTATGAATCCGGAGAGGAAAATAAGGTGGAGAAAAGAAATGGAATGGTTTTTGTCTGTAACAGATCACATAGTTGAACTTGTCCCTTCACAACAGATATCCAAGGATGGAAATCAATGGAGGTGTGATAAATCTCTCCCTTTCAATCTTTTTCCATCCTTATCTCCATTATTTTTCTTGATCTAAAATGGTGGTTTTTTTTTTTTTTCCTGATTTTTCACAGATAATGGTCACTAAGCAAAGAAATGACCTGCACATGAACGTACCTGCTTTGCGCGAGCTAGATGCCATGCTTCTTGTAAGATATATGCATATATATATATATTGTCTTTGTATGTACGTACGTACGTACGTACGTATGTATGCATGTATATAAGAAATCTTATATCTTTGCTGATGAATTTATAATGAATAGCGCTATTTGGATAAATTTGGAAACAAAAGGAGTTCTGGTATGTGTCGAAAGACGCCAATGAATCGGAGAAAGGTAACTTCCAGAGAAAGGATGACAAATGGTGGCTACCAACAGTTAAAGTGTCACCGGAAGGACTATCAGATGTATGCAAGAAATGGCTTCACTCTCAGAAGGATTCTGTGAACCAAGTGCTTAAAGCATCCATGGCGATAAACGCTCAAGTGCTGTCGGAAATGGAGATTCCTGATAACTACATCGAATCCCTTCCAAAGGTATCAATGATTTCATATTTGATACCCTTTTAGACCAATTCTCTTCTCCTATACAAACAATCAAAATTCAATTTTTGGTTCCTCCTTGTGTAGAATGGTAGAGATTGCCTTGGAGATTCGATATACAAAAGTATAACAGATGAGTACTTTGACCCTGAGCAACTCCTCTCAACTATAGACTTGTCAACGGAACACAAGGTACTCGACCTCAAGAACAAGATTGAGGCCTCTGTAATCATCTGGCAGAGGAAGATGTCGAACAAGGATCACGGAAAGTCGTCGTGGGGTACAAGTGTGAGCCTCGAGAAAAGAGAAATATTTGAAGAAAGAGCAGCAACCATCTTACACCTACTCAAACAGCGTTTTCCGGGGATTTCACAGTCCGCACTTGACATAAGCAAAATCCAGTACAATAAGGTATAAACAACCACATTGCAACTAATAGTTACACTTTTCATATCCTTTATGTGAATTTTGGTGATTTACTTGAGTAAACCAGCAGTTTACTGATTTCCTCGACATTTTCTGAAAACGAGTTTATGCAAACAACCTTCCTAATTTTATTTCAAATTCACAGGATGTGGGGTATGCTATCCTAGAGAGCTATTCGAGGGTAATAGAGAGCTTGGCTTCCACAGTCATGTCTAGGATCGAAGATGTCCTTCATGCGGATTTTATCACCCGAAACCAACCTTCGGTAGGCAAAGCCAGTGCAAGCCTTCTGGGGGTTTCTCCACCAACTTCGGTACATAAAAAGTCTAAAAACTCCGACGACGATGATTCAGATGGCACTCCGACTTCAAGGACACTCTCGGATTTCATGGGATGGGATTTAGCTCAAGAAGATGCAGATAATAACAAGAAGAATAGTTTGAAGAAGGAAACCCGCTTCAAAGAAATCAATGATCATAATAAACTTATGAGCAAACCGGCAAACATCAACACGAAAAGATTTTCCTACTTGGAGAAGCTCGAAAACTTTAGCTTAAGAAGTCCTACAGCTCGCCATTGACGGTAGGTGAGAAGAAAAGAAAGAAGACGGAAAGGAGAGAGATATAGATGGTTAGGGAGCTTGTTCTTTTGTAAATATTCAGATCCTGGTAGGATAGCTTCCTTCCTACTACTAAAAAAAAAAAAAATGCGGAAGTTCGAGTGTTTAAAGCATTTAGTTTGATGCCCAAGAGATGTGAATCTACTTGTGAGCATCTAGACATCCATTCGGTTTTTCTGTCAATGTTATAAATTATCGCTTTCTTGCTAAATCTTCCTACACAATGCATTTTGCTTCTACGGTAGAGTAACTACTGGAAACACATTAGCTGTTAGATTTTCGTTAAGTTCTGTTAAAATTTTATACTTTTTCTTTATGCTCTACCACCTGATTCTCGTTTTTTCGGTTTGGCATCAAAACTTTCTTCTGATTAATACTTCAATTTCGAATTTCAATCAGAAAAATCTTGCTCAGTAGTTGATGATCAAAACATCATAATCTTCATTCATATTAGCACAAATGTTGATAAAAAATATTTACACAACCATAGTTATAAGTAGGAAAGCAAACACTGATTAAGGAAGCATTACCACAAGCCAAAACCTACTCCTATTGAAACAAGGCAAAGGGATTTAATGGATTCTGTTGAAAATTCTCATGGCGTTTTTCTAGTACGCCGAATGAGTGACAAGATATCGCTTCCGTGAAGAGATCTTCGAGCACGCACAATCTTCCTTTTCTCCTGCAATTCAATCCATGAACAAGAAAATAAAAGTAAAAAAAAAAAAAAAAAAATGAAATGAAATGAAATGAGATTCAAAGTGAATTGATTAAGAAAAAACTAGACAAGGTTGGCTTACCTGGAAATAAAATGAAGGATTTGGAGATTTGGAGAGAATTGAGAGGCCTTCTTGAACAGGCAACACTGTCATAGACAGAGATAAAAGAAATTAAATTAGTTCAAGTTTTATGCTAATTCGTCTTTATAACTCCAGTTCAAAGAACTAGTCCCGGACTCAAATTCTGAAAACAGCTAGCAATGTATCGAAAATATATATGTATACATGTATATATACATACACACAGTTGTAGGAGAGACTAGAAATTACATAAAGCTGAATTAGTTTCCCCTCTGGATAAAGCTGCTTTGTGGGAAAATGCGTAGACAAAAAGTGGCATGCCATCCTCTTTTCCAAACACATCTTTGTCAATGGTTTTTTTAGACATCACTTCATTTCTAGCATTCCTGCACAAATCCAACTTATATAAAATTATACACACACACACACACACACACACACACACAAAAGAAAATATTCAATCCTTTATTAATTTTTTTTTATTTTTTTTGCCCCAACTATTTTTTTTATTTATAATTTTTGTGTTTGTGTGATAAGATAATAATAAAAAATCTTGCCTTGACTCTTTATCTGATTTCTCAGCATCTCTGATTGCTGAAACAGGGGGAAAAAAAAACCAATGATGGAGGGAAGGAAGTAGATAAATATTAGGCATCATCATTATACAAACTTATATATATGCATAAATATATAGACACATATATTAAAGCAAATAATTACGTGTAGACAAGTAGTGAGGGTGAAGTCTTGGAATCATTTCCCTCAACTGAAGTCTATTTAGAGCCAGCTTGTGAGCATATTGTTCAGACAAGAGAAACCTCTGCATCAAATAAAAAAATATACACATATTTTAGGATATTTTTTGGCTATAATAAATCTTTTTGTATATATGTATGAAGGTAAAAATAAAAATAAAAATAAAAAAGGAAGAAAAATGACTTGTTTGAGAGAGTTGAGACGAAGTTCAGCATCAGAAAAAGAGTTGGTGTGGGAAATGAGAGAATTAAGACTATCAGAGACACATCCAAAATGATCAACAAGTGTAACCATGGCTCTGCAGACGTACTCCTTTGTATTTTCCACCACACTGCACAATAACAAAATTAGTTATAATTTTTCTACTTTGTCCCCGCTAAAAATTAAAAGTTCTCACGTAACTCCATTAAAGTTTCACCTTTTAGTTTTTATACTTTGATGTCAGTTATTTGACCAAAAAAAAAAAAAAAGATTGATATACGCCCCCACTGAAATAATTCTGGCTCTGCCTCCACATCATCTCTTATAGAATAATCTAGAGAACCTAGTTATGAAACAATATCTAATTTCAACTTTGTTTTCAGACCAAAAAAAGGACAAAAAAAAAAAAAAAAACTAAAAAAAACTTAATCTTGGCAAAGAATTTTAGCTGCCACTATGAATAGACTATCCCTTTAATTTCCAATTCCCTCCCATTGTCGTATATATAAATGTATATCACTGTTTCCAATTCCTTCCTATTGTCATACACGTGTACATAAATAAATATAAATATAAATATATATATATATATATATATCCTTCCATTTTTTTCTTCTCTCAGCAAAAAAGTAGGAAAAGCGGAGACCTGTTATGCAAGAAACTCACACTTTCTTTTCCTTGGCTTGCAAGAATGTTGATTCACAATATTCAGCCGCATTGTGAAGTTGCGAACGCAAATCTCTTAGCTCCTTCAATATTCAAAATTCCCACACCAATCCAAAAAATAAAAAATAAAAACTTTTAACTCAAATTCAATAAAAAGAAAACAAAAATAAAAGAAAAAGAAAAACTCATACTTTTCTACTGGAACTGAAGTTAAATGTACCTGAAGTGACTTGTCAAAATGTTCATCGTCACAAAACTTGCCGACCATATCTTTCTGTGAACAAAACATAGAGTTCTGCATATTGAAAAACCAAGGGAATGAAAATGCAACAACAAAAACTACAAAAGCTTGTTAAACTTTATCTCTCTATATATTTGAACTTGGTGTAGGTAAGTAGTATATTTTGTTTGTCTTGAGTTTTAGAGGGAGAGAGAAAGGGACATAGACAGAGACAAGTCGGTGATTGGAGGCTCGTGATACACTCACTCTGGTGATGAGAAAGGAAAAAACAGAAACCCCATAAAGAAAGAAAAAGCTCCAAAATCATGTCAAGTATTGGAATAGAAAAATACAGGGAAAAAAGAGCAAAATGACAAATACAGTTTCAGTCCCCGTGATTTCGTGTTCGTCACCTTTACATTCACTTTCTGATAAAGAGGATAATATTATTATATATTATGGGCCCCTATATATATATATATATATATATATAAATATACAGTTCAGTCAGTGACTGAGAAGTTGTATTGTAGTGGGGTTTCCTCATGCTTTAATGATGAAACAACGATTAAACTTAACCATTGGGTTAACTCCAAGAAGGGTTTGTTTAAATCAGTGAATCTTTTTGTGACAGCTTAGTAATAATGTTAACAACATGATTTGGTCTCTGAAACTTGAATCTCAGGGTTTGTTTTAATTTCCTAGGTTATTAGTTAACCCAAAAGACAACTTCGCCTAATTATTCTTTTTGTCTCATTGTTTGTCCATTTAGAACACTAGAATGTCCTATATAAATATAATATTTTTTTACCATTAAAATACAATTTAGCCAGATGGGGTCTAATCCAGTAAAAAAATAAAAAATACCCAGACAAAGAAAAACAAAATACACGAACCAAATAACTGGACACCAAGACCCCTGGTATAAATTAGTGCTCCTAAAAAAAAAAAAAAAGATTCATCAGCTTTTTAAATCATACAAGGGGTTTGCAGCTCGGAATTAATTGATTCAGAAAGCGAAAAGCAGCTTCGAGGAAGTAGTGCCAAATAGGCCCCTAGCTTCGAGGAAGCAATGCCGAGTAGGCGCTTAGTCGATATAGGGCCGGAAGAAGATATTCATGTAGCTCTTTATATCTGAAAATCAATGGTACATCCACCAAGCTTCTCTGCACGCTCAATTTCTGTTAGGATTGAGTGATCGTCCGAGATCATCGACCCTGACAAAATAACTTTGAGATTCTTGTAGATTTCCTCGGGTGGCTGGCTTGCGCTTTTGGGGTTACCATTGTTGAATGGTTGTGACTTGGCGTCAGTTTCTACAGCTGTCCATGAATGCACGTTATGAGTTGAACTCTGAAGTTTTCCATTGTGGACAATATCAAAATACTCTCTTGCACTAATCTTTTTTTTTTTTTTTCCATATACCCTTCTATTTCCAGAAATTAGGATAAAATGCTCACAAATTTCTCTTCTGAGCTAGTCAAATTAGGAAGAATTTCACAAATCAACACATTTATCCCACTAAATCATGCCTAAACACTGCGAGATGTTTGGAGATTAACAGAACACTTGTTATCCAAATTAAGTGTTCGATTAATATGCTGACATTTCACAGTTTTTGGACATAATTAGTAAGGATAAATGTGCCAATCTGACCAGCTCAGGGAAGATATTTGTAGGGAAATTATGATTTCGAAGGGATTTTCAGTAATTTCCATGGATAGAAGCACCCTTAAAAGAAAACTCAAAACGCAAATGTTCGAAATAAATTAAGCAATTGATCAACTCGTAAATTACCTTCAGATCTAGCTTTAGTATCTGGTTTGGTCACACGTGATTTAGTACGCATGATACATAACCACGGTCTCTCTGTTTCGTATTCATGTTCGGACGAAATAGGTATATGCCAATGGCCTTTCTCTGATTCCTGAGAACATATTTCACCAGACGTTAACAGACATGAATATGTAGATACGCAAATGAACAACGTTTTCTCAAGAACTCAATTTATGCAAAGATTGGACAAGCTTGAAGTTTAGTTCTTACTTGGATAACAACAGAACAAGGCGGGGGCATATGAAATTCTGGACCAGCATCAGAAAAACTGAAACGAACCTATGTCAGGAAAGACACACATTTTGTTAGGGCAATTGGGTTAGGATATGAAACTAGACCAAGTGACCGAGTTTGACATAATTTGTACTATCGGAACATTTGGCATTTACAATCTACATAAGCGACTAAAAAGGTTGGCTCAGAAGAGTTTCTCTCACTTGATGTCTTTCTTTCCATCTGGGGAAGAAATCATTTCCAAGTAGTTGAAAGGTATGGTCTCTCATCTCGTCGTTTGTCACGATTAAGCACTTGAACTTTATAGCTGCATATAACCAGTACCTGAAGCACAGGTTAATGAACATCGAACTTAAAATGCATGAGCATCGTGTAAATATTTGACAGAGCAAGCAATATTCTGATGTTGTGTTCCTCACCAATCATCGTTGGAACCAGTAGGCGTTGCGTAGATTGCATCAGCATTTCTCCACTTATCGATTAATGCCCTGTTAACAGGTTCATCCATCTTGGGTCCAGTTATACGTCTGTTATGCAAAATAATAAGTGGCCATTTCTTTGAGGGAAGCTTCTGTCGTATACCATTAAAAACAGCATTGATCTGCAAAATCCATCACGAAAGGAATCGCTTATGACAATCACTATAAGAATAGGAAAAGCGAAGTTAAATATATAAGCGTCCTACATTTCGTTTAGGCCATGGCATAACTTGCCTTGGACGGGATGAATCTCTTCTGACTGAAAAGTCCAACATTAGCTCCATCGACCACTGCTTCAAAAGGACCATAATAATCGAGCCATTTCTGCAAATCAAAACTTTGGTCGTCAATTTAGAAGTCTAATACATAAGCATGAAGAGTATCAATACGAATTATAGAGGGACTTTCATACTTGAAATTTCTGAAAGCTTGAATTTTTCTCCCTCTCTATGGCTATAGAAGCAACTGATTTGGCAAAGCTCTCAGTTTCTTTCGGATCAAGGTCAATGATAGCCAATTTCTCCCCACAGCATGTGCACAGTCCGTCAGCTCCAACAGTCGTTTGCAACACAGACCACTTTCCTCTTCCCAACCAGCCCTGTCCGTGCCATCCTCCACCTCCATTAAGAATTGATTTCTTTATCGATCTTTTGTCCCATTTTGTTTTCCCCACTCTTAAAGCTGCTTTGCTGTTAAACCAACTTACTAGCAAATCTGCAGTTAACGGCGAGACCTTTCTTACGGTTGTTCTTAATTTATGAAGCAAATAGTACACCTTGTCGCCCTTACCTACTCCTACACTCACTCGCAAAAGGGCCTGCAATTCAGGCTCTTCTGGATAGACGCCGTGTTCCAGCATATGTTCCTCGACAGCGAATGCTTTATCGATATCTCCACTGCTACAGAAGGCAGACAGAGCTGGACCGTAGGAACGCAATCTAGGATTTATCCCGAGTGACTTCATTTTCTTCACCATGTCAAATGCCATGTCGCCATTGCCCATTGACATTGCCATTCTAGCCACGAAGTCAATGCTGCTTCGTTCATTGGGATGTCATCCAAAAGCATCTTCTCATATATCTCAAATCCCTTTTGGCGTGCATATTCCTTTAAATCTTCATCGACCCATATCTTTTGATCTTCTCGATTCTTACTTCCATCTTTCTCATCTGATGAATCATCATCACTTTCTGTAGGCCTACTAAGTCCATCCAATACACGAGAATTCCGCTTCACGAACCCGTTACAAAACCAGCTCAGCTTCTCCTTTTCATTGAAAGGACCATCAAAATCGACATCACTACTATTTAACAAAATATTGTCAGTAGTCCCACCACTTCGACCTCTCAAATGTCCATTGTCTGAAACTGATTCATCCAACTTCCTACCATCCAAACTGCTGCTAGACTCATCTGAATCCACAAAGCTCGAAGTGGAAACTTCGACGGACAAGTCTAAACCATCCAAAGACCGAGAACCACTCCCACTTTTCGCAGGACGAACGACACCAACAGCGGCAGAAGAACAAAGATACAACAGCACAGTGTAATGGTACTGCCCAAGCTTGATCCCTTCTCTTTGAGCCGAATCATAGAACTCGATAGCGCCATGACATCTCCTCTCTTTGAGCACATATCTAATCCAACTCTCAACTGAACTTCCGGAGATTCCGTCTTACTTTTCTTAGACCCTTTTCCCTTCTCTTTCACTTCCCCAACCTGTGTACCACTCTTCATATTCCCAACTCTATTATCCCCACTCCCCAAAGATTTCACAGAAAAATTCCCATCACCCATTTCTCTAATCTTCCTCAAATTCTGGTTTTTCCTCGCACTTTTTCCCTTAGTGAATTTGTTAACATTTTCCATCTTGTTTTCCACTACCACTGAACTAACATACTTTTTCCCGAATTTTTTCTTGACCTTATCATCTGTAGCGCCTAAAGGAGGAAACCCAATTCTGTTTCCTTGAAAAGTTGTCGTATTTATGGATTTGTTATGTGGGGGTTTGTGTTCTGTGGCAGACAACTTTGCAGCAACAACAACACGGGTAAAATTTTCTCGGACTAGAAGAAGTGGAGAGAGTTCATGTGTGTGTTTGGGAGGTGAGAAAATAAGAAAATGAGAAGAGTAATGGACAGTGGAGGGGTACTTACAGAGAGGGAAGGGAAAAAGGGCGGTGCTTTTGCTGCAGAGCGTTGAAGGTGAAGAAGGAGGACGACATGAGGAGGCCATGTGTGGCCGTTAGAACTTCGAAGGGCTCTATGCCAAGCTGATAAAAATAAAATAAAAATAAAATATTAACTATTCAAAAATGAATATAAGAATTCACTATATAGGAATAGGATTTTTGGGAAGAAATTTATCTTCTTTATTTTTTTTTTTTGTTACTTGGAGGAAATTTTTTTATTTATAAGTAAACAGAATTTAGTAACGGTCTTATCATTTTCAGATTTTTAATTCTTATAAATAAGAACACTTTTTTAGATATGATAAAGTTCAAATTTACTTATATTAATTTCTCTTCTTCATCGACACTCAGAATATCACCATTAACTCAAATTTTAACAACCGAAACTGAAACGAAACCACTTTTCTAAAACGAAACCTAAAAAAGAGCAATTAAAACTTGAACCCAGATAAATAAGAGAAGATGTCTAATAAAATATCAAGATTTTTTGTCATCCTATCTACCTAAGATGTGGAAGGAAAATTTATTATATAATGGATTTTTTTTTTAACCCTATTTTGCTCGAAAATAATACGGAAGTTATATAAAGTGAGAAATCATTTCCAAAATCACAATGTTGCCCTTGGTTTTCGGCAGACTGGCTCAGCATCTTCACTTTGTCCCAACTCCCCACTAGATATATTGTTTTGTTTTGTCGGAACACAACAAAATTCTATCTCTGTTTCTATTTATTTATTTAAATTCTAATATCGGAAATAAATTTGAATTCTTTTTATCAAGAATTCTATTGGGATGGAGGTTTTTTTTTTTTTTTTTTTGAAAAATGTCAAGGATATCAGCTTAATGTCAATCTTAAAAAAAAAAAAAAAAATCAATTTTGAGTTATTTTTTTATTGATTAAATTATCACATCAATTAATAAGAAAAGATTATATTATTTGTATTTGTCAATAAAAAGTTGAGTTATCGTGAGTTATGTCGTTCAAAATACTTTTGGTGTGTTTGTTGTCGTTTTTACTTATGTTGCCCGACATATGTTGCCGTTTCTCAACATAAGTAAAAACGACATATGTTGCGACCCACTTGTTTCGTCTCATGTACCATATAGAGGTAAACTGAGTCAACTAATTATCTAGCAAAACTTATCAATAATAATAATTACTATTATTATTATCCAGCAAAGAGAAACATATGGGAAAAAAAATGTTGGTACGACTTGTAAACAATTTTTTGCTGAAAATGTGAAAGCCTATGGTTGACTACATGACAGATGGTAAAGTGTAATCAAGAGAGAGTTATTTTTAATGTTTTCTGGACATTACTAATTGCTGTTGTGATGTTCTTTGGACCTCCCCAAGGAAGAGACATTCAGGAAAAGAAATGAAGATCAACAGCTACAGAATCCAGATAAACATTCGATTTGGGAGAGAAAAAAAAATTCGATAAAGAAAAGGATCCGGATAAACCGCTCAGACTTAACCCTCTAAAGGAATTTGAAGCAAAATGTCCATGTAAGACCAAACAAAGCCATCAAAATAGTTGAAGACAACTTGCCACAGGAGGACTGTCAAAAGGGCATCGAAATTCCTGAAACATAAAGAAATCGAAAGCATTAGAATTGAAACTCAGACAAAACATGAAAAACATGATTGAATTGACAGACCAAAAAAAAAAAAAAAAAAAACAACCTTTAGAAGAATTCAATGTTAGCAATAACTCTTTTCTAATTCATGGTCTATTGCATGTGTTGCACAAGTCAACAGACATATCAATATTCACGAGAAAAATGCAAAATGATCTTTATCTAGAGGTTATATTTCATGAAAACATGAACTTCACGAATAAAGGCAACTTCTTTACCAAAACTAATTTTTTCCTCATTTAAGTATGCCACGTGGCCAATGTGATTCATATTTATGTTATTAAACTATAATAGAACATTTTCATATGTACGTTAGTAAACCATGATTCACAATTATATTATCAAACTAAGAGAAGCGTTCCTGCTGTAAGACGTGACGAATGAATTGAGTCACATGGTAAACTCTGTTTTTATGTGTGTGCATGTTTGTTTTTAAGACCTAAATATATATGTATATATATATGTATATATGTATGTATGTACAAAGTTCAAAGAGAGGAATGGAACATGTTTTATATGTTTTATGAACTTGGGAGTTGGGGGTATTCGAACTCTACAAGGTGGAGTCAGGCATAGAATTTTCACTAGACTATGCTTGCAGCCACACTCAATTTCATTGTTTTGGAAGAATTTTGTGAACCTTTTTCCATTTGAAAAGTTACAAAGTACTACATATATAAAGGACTATGGAAGCTGGGAATCAGTCTACATGATAAAGCAGAAGATGTACTTGACTTCCAAGGGTGGTAAAAAAAAAAAAAAAAAAAGGAACTTGACTTGGACTCGCACACATGGACTTGGACTAGCACATGAACGTGCCTTTTTGTTTGGAAAACCTTACATTTGAAACTTATTTGACTTGCCACCAATTCTTTTATCTCATGATGTTCGAGTTAAAAACGAGAGTGAAGTGTAGCACTTCTCTTTTTCCTTCTCTTTTCCTTTTTCATTTTTCTTTCCCACTTAGGGTCAAGGACATTTAGGAGAAAGTTGTTTATCGTGCTGCTAAAGTAGGTTCCACCACTTAGAAATTTTCAATTATCAAATACCTTAACCTTTTCTGCAATACTCCTCATCCCTAAAGACTAAATGTAATCAAACAAGGTATTGGGCGGGCTAGCAGGCTCCTTGCTTGAGCAACGAACTGTCGACCCCTCATCCGTTTTATTTTTTTAAAAAAAGTAATCAACAAGGTGGCTTCTAATCCAATTTGTCTTTCACACTCCAATCCACATTACTCTTTATCTTTATCATATTTCCTCTAGGCAATGTGATTAGGGAACACCCAATAAACTTTTAAAAACACCAAAGCACCAAGCACTACTCAATGGCAAACTTTCCAATCAAACCCATTTAGTATTGTCCCCCACTAAACCCATACAAAGGTCCAAGCCTAATTTCCAAATCTACATTCACCTTAAAATCTTTCAAAAACCCCCCCAACATTTCTTCCTTGACATCAAGTCACCATTTGTGCACCAATGTTTGGAAGAAATTTAGTTACCTAACATTAGTCAACACATTCAACCATCATTTTAGCTAAGAAACCAATATATATATATATCTAATAGACGAGAAACATACCATTAGGAACCAATCCCCAGCTCTGAGATTCTATGGACAAGCTCGACACTAATCTGGCTGAAGCCACTGCACTGTGTAATGGAATCATTGTTTCGATGCTGCTCAATGGCAATGGTAATCTGATAACACCACAAAAATCAAGAATTTTATTCAGTATTAAATACAAGAGTGTAAAAAAAAAAAAAAAAAAAAAGCTGAGATTTTTGGAACTAAAATGACGGTATAATCTTCAAAAGGTGAAAACTTTCTCGTAAACAAACAGAAACTTGATAAGAACAGAGGAAGAAACGGGAAGCAGAAAAATCCAACCTCGAAATGCGAGAAATGCGTCTAGCAGGAAGAGAGGTCTCGGCGCGAGAGGTCGATTTGAGCGGAAAGAACTCCGACGCCGGCGAGTTCTTGTTCTTGTTGAGAGAGAAAGACCGTAACCGTGACGAAACCTGGAAACAACTCTCGACGACGCCATTGGAGGTACACTCTTCTCTTCTCTTTCTGCTTTCCTTCTTCCCGGCAAATCTCTAGTCTTGCTTCAAAGCGACGCCGTAAAAAGAATCGACGTCGTTTGAGTGCACTTGTGCGAGCAGTCATCCAGTACGGTTCAACCACAGGGAAATTCCACAGGTTAGCAAAAGTTTAGGTAATATTATTGGCTGCAAATGTACAATTCCATTTATGCCCTTGAAGCAAACAGACGAAAATCAGCCAATCAGTTAAACATTGACAAAAGCGAAACGGAAACCTCCCTGGTCTACGCGCTTCAACGCCACGACGACAATGAAGTGGTACAATTTAGCGACAAATTGAAGATGCTTTTTTGTGATGTAGTCCCTTAACTCATAAATATTTAATTTTGATAATTTATCTCATGAATTTCTAAACATATAACCTATTGTTTTGATAATTTTTTTTTAAATTTACTGATGACTTTTTTTTAAATAAAGTCTTTTTAATTAATATTAAGTCCAAATTTATATTTAAAATAAAATTAATTCAAAAATTTTATTTTATTAAAGTTCTTAACCTATTTTTGGTTCGTCCACTCTAAACAAACTTTTCGAAAAGTTTTTTTTTTTTATTCCTTTCTTAAAAAATAAATCAATTTAACTTTCACATTTTTAAATTCTTTTAAAAACTCAAACTTTCAAAATCCATAATTTTTTTATTTAAAGACTAAATGAGATGATTTTTTTAATTGCGTTAAAAATAAGAGAAATGAAACAAGATTTAGATTATTATTTTTTTCTCGAACATATTTTAAGTTTTTATATTTTTTTTAAATTTCAAGCAGTTCATTTTCAATCAAAATCACAATTTCAAACATTAACTCAACTAAAATCAAAATATCTTTAAAAAAAAAAAAAAACTCCAACTCAAGTATACACACCAAAAAACGGCTTAATTTCAACAAAAATGGGCTAAAATCGGTCAAATTATTATTCATGTCATTAATTGACGATTCATGTACAAATTATATGTTAATCTCCATGAAAAATATTAACATTGTTATCAATTAAGGTAGATTGTTAAAGAATCATAAATTTAAGACGTAAATTATCAAAATTAAAAAATTGAAGTCGTAAATTATAACTGTGCCATAAATTAAGGGCACTAATGCAATTTATCGGATTGAAAAATATTATTTCCTATCCTATCCTACTCCTTTAAAAGACAAAAAAGAAACAGAAAAAAATTTACGGACAAAGCTTTTCTGCGATCTTTAATAGAGTGAAAAAGAAAAACCAAAGCTGTTCTTTTGATCTCCTTCTTCTTCGTTGCGAAAGTCCTTAGATATCCGATTCAGAAACGCCATGGCAAGAGCTACTGTCACCATGGAGGTCGGAACCGATGGCGTCGCCGTCATCACCATATCCAATCCTCCTGTTAACGCCTTGGCGATTCCCAGTAAGCCCCGAGCTGAAATTCCCCGAGCTCTGCCTGTCATCTTCTTCTTCTCTGATCCATTTTTTTCTTTTTAATTTGATCTTCTGCTATTCTTTTTCGGTGGTGCAGTTATCGCCGGATTGAAGGAAAAGTTCGGCCAGGCGACGAGGAGAAATGATGTGAAAGCTATCGTTTTGACTGGTAAATATACACACACACATATATATACATAAATATGTTTTTATGTTGCTTCTCTGAGAGAAAGAGCTCTGATTATGCTTTATGGTTGTTTGTTGTTCAAATGAAGGCAAAGGAGGGAGATTTTCCGGTGGTTTCGACATTAACGTATTCGAGAAAGTTCACAAGACTGGTACGAGAATAATAGATTTTGCTTTGTTGTTTCTTTATCAATGGAGTTTTTGTAGGTTACAAGACAGATTTTGGACCTGCGAATTGATAAATACTGTTTTGTGTATCGTTTGGTTTGGCAGGTGATCTTTCGCTTATGCCTGATGTTTCTGTTGATCTTGTGGTCAACTTGATTGAAGGTGTTTTGCCAACCTTAAACCTATTTTAAAATTTTCTTATATTATATTTAACTATTTAGTTTTTTTGTCACTGTAGATTCCAAGAAACCAATTGTTGCTGCTGTTGAAGGACTTGCTCTCGGAGGCGGCTTAGAATTGGCAATGGTTTGTTGTCATAGCCAAGCATAAAGATCCCCAAATTTTTTTTTTTTAATAGAAAGGATAATTTCTTTGGCTAGTGTTTATACAAATGAATCATTCTAGTTAACCTCTTGCAGGGATGTCACGCACGTGTTTCAGCTCCCAGAGCTCAACTCGGCTTGCCAGAGCTTTCGCTTGGTGTTATTCCGGGGTTTGGAGGTAAATTTACTTTTGTACGCATCAATTTTGTGAGTTCTCAGATCATAAGTATTCACCGAATTACTTATATAGTGGTTTCTATTTATCAGGCACGCAGCGTCTGCCCAGACTTGTTGGGCTGTCAAAGGCAGTTGACATGATGCTGGTAAACTCCTTCGCTTCTGTTCTTCCTTTTCATGTTCACCACCTTGCCTAGTTTTGCTGTTGATAGAACGTTGTGCCTGCTTTCCGTCCTGACTAGTGTAAAGGGAAGTGAGAGGAAATTTGTCGAATGAATCATTGGCACTGTATAGAGGAACACAAAATATAAGTAAATAAAAGAAAAGAAAATCAATGGATATAACACTTTCTAGTTTTACTTTTGTTCGCTGTAGTGTAACAATATATTATTGCATATTTAATGCTTTGACTTGCTGGATTTATCTTTCATTCACTACCATTCATTAAAGTGTGCATTGCTTTTCAGTCATCGAAACCAATACTTTCTGAAGAAGGGAAGAAGCTTGGTCTTATCGATTCAATCGTCTCTTCTGAAGAGTTGCTGAAAGTATCACGGCTGTGGGCTTTAGGCATTGCAGAGAGGCGTAAACCGTGGGTACGTTCCTTACACCGGACAGACAAGATTGGTTCCTTGTCTGAGGCTCGTGACATATTGAAAGTTGCCCGACAAAAAGCCAAGAAAACTGCTCCAAATTTGCCTCAGCACCAGGTGTGTCTTGATGTGATTGAGGAGGGCATCGTTCATGGAGGATACAGTGGAGTTCTAAAGGTATTCACGGCTTTGGTTTCTTAGGATTGTTGTTATAAATACGGATGAGTCTTTTTCGGACACTGCTATTTCCTCTCCCACCAAAATATGTTGTTATCATATGGCAACTTTTGTGCTTCTTTCTATGGTGAGAGACAAACATGCTTTCTTCACAAGCATCACTTACTAGTACTACATATTTTCAAACAAGTAGCTCCACCTTTATATCGCTATGCTAACAATAATTGTGAACTTTCAATGCAGGAAGCAAGAGATTTTAAGAAGTTGGTTTTATCAGACACCTCGAAAGGTCTTGTTCATGTCTTTTTTGCGCAACGTACAACATCTAAGGTAACAAGATTCAAACAAGCAGCACCTATAGTAACCTTTTTTCCTCATCTACGTTTTATATATTTCAAGTAAATAGATCAAAGCGATTTGGCGAATTCTAGCATCGGTAAAATGAGTTGATTTGACATATGCAGTGTTAGATTGCATCAGATTTTTTGAACAAATACTATATTCTATCCTCTTTCTGTTTCTCACCGTATTTGCAACTTACAACTGAAACAGGTACCAAATGTTACTGATATAGGGCTTAAACCAAGGCCCATAAAGAAAGTTGCTGTCATAGGAGGAGGTCTGATGGGTTCTGGCATAGCTACCGCTCTTATTCTGAGCAATATAAGTGTTGTTCTCAAGGAAGTCAATAATGAATATCTTCTTAAGGGCAGAACAATGATAGAAGGTGCTTACTTTATACAGGAATTCTAGAGATTGCTTTTTCTCTTACGGTTTGTTTATTATGACGAGTGGTAGCTATGATTTTGATATAGGATATGCACAACTATTTTGATTATTTCTATTAGTATACTCCTCTTATTTAAAAAAGTAACCAGCGTAGTTTTGGTTTTGTACTTGTTTCTATCCAGCAAATGTTCGAGGCTTGGTCACAAAAGGGAAGCTCGCACGGGATAAGGCAGACAAGGCCCTCTCACTGCTTAAAGGTGTTCTGGATTACACGGAATTTAAGGATGTTGATATGGTCATTGAGGTGGGTCATATTTCAATTGCATCGTATGACTTGGATTTTCATATTTCAAGAGACAATCTTAGACCATGAATGAGTTCTTGTGATAATGTCTGCTTCGTACTTAATATCTCGCATATCTAACAAGAGATCTAGTAAATAATTACTCTGTATATTTAAGTGTCATGCCGTTAGAAAGTAGTTTAATAGTGTTCTTCCTTGGTTGCAGGCTGTAATTGAAAACATCTCTCTTAAGCAAGCAATATTTAGTGAAATTGAGAAAGTTTGCCCTTCTCGCTGCATATTGGCAAGTAATACATCTACTATTGACCTTCGTCTAGTGGGGGAAAAAACAAGCTCCCAAGATCGCATTTTGGGGGCCCACTTTTTCAGGTAAGATGGCTCATTCTTGTTCGTTGCCGGTTCCTTTCTATATTGTTTGCGAAATTATTACATCTTACAAGTATTAGAAGATGCTACCTGTCGTTGTTCTTTCCTGAACTTAGAACATAAATCAAAAGGAGCTCTTCTGCAATGAACCAATTATGTTGTGCTGAGGTGGTCCCAATATACTACACAAGATTACCGTAGTTGTTAAAAGATCTTCTTTCTTTATTTTGTCCTAGTGATCGTCTCTATTAGGGTGGTGCAAAAATTACTTTAATATGATCCTATGGTATATCGTGTTCGATAAGCATTGCAGTATATAAAATGTTTATTATGGATCCTTTCTTTGAGATAGCTTTTGATAAACATCCTATCTTCGTTAAGTGATGCTATGTGTTGACATGCTCTTCCCTGAGTACTTGTTTGATGTGACTCTTTAATGGCAGTCCCGCTCATGTGATGCCTCTCCTAGAGATTGTGCGGACAGAGAAGACTTCACCACAAGTGATTCTTGACCTTATGACGGTTGGGAAAATCATTAAAAAAGTTCCTGTTGTGGTGGGGAACTGCACTGGCTTTGCAGTCAATCGAACTTTCTTCCCATACTCACAAGGAGCTCACATATTGGCCAATTTAGGTGTGGATGTTTTCAGAATTGACAGAGTGATCAGCAAGTTTGGCCTCCCTATGGGCCCATTCCAGTAATTTTCTTTTCTTAAAAAACTATAATTGTCATTGTCTCGTACATTTACTCACATGTGATGAAAAATAAAAATAAATAAAAATAAAAATGTATTCCGCCATTTTTTTTTGTGCTCTTACGAACCTCAAAGTATAATTAAAAAAAATCTCTGACAATATTTGTTGATTACATATGATGACCTTGCTACACAGGCTTCAAGACTTGGCGGGATATGGAGTATTTATTGCAACTGCTAAAGAATTTGCTCTTGCATTCCCTGAGCGGACATTTTTGTCCCCATTGATGGAGCTTTTAGTGAACAGTGGAAGAAATGGTGAGTTGAGCTTCATAAATTCATTTGAGCATTCCCACCTCTTTTGGTTTTGTGAATGCTTTTATCTGTTTATCATTTTAGCATTTCTTTGAACTTGCATCATTTAGGTAAAAACAATGGAAAAGGATATTACACTTACGAAAAAGGAAGCCAGCCGAAACCCGATCTCACAATACTGCCAATTGTTGAGGAATCTCAACGACTTGCAAATATTATGCCGGACAGAAAGGTATTCTTGATTTGTGTCAAATCGATATCACCACTAATAAAAATAATAGTTGGAATGAATTTTGATGATGTTCTGTATTTGCTCCTTGGGTTTTGGCTAACACAGCGAGCAAATTCATGTTACATCTCTTCTTGAGCCTCTATTGAACTAGTACTTAAATGTGTTTATTGGGCCATGTGACAGCCCATATCTGTGACTGACCAAGAGATTGTGGAGATGATACTCTTTCCTGTGGTAAATGAGGCATGCCGTGTTTTGGATGAAGGAATAGTTGTCAGAGCTTCGGACCTGGACATTGCATCTGTTCTTGGGATGAGTTTCCCATCCTATCGGTGAGTGATTTTGTGACCATTGCCTTTCTACTCGTTTGTTAAATTGCAAAACATTTGTCGGTTGTAATCTGGACTTGTGAGTTATGATGCTGCCCAAGGTTCATCTTTTCGTGATTGACTGATTGTAATCTAATGGGCACGTAACTTCTATACATAATCTTTGTCCTCCAGTACACAAGCTAATGATAGGGTCATTCGATCTCAAATTAGTCTTATCTTCTATTGCAGGGGTGGTATTGTTTATTGGGCAGATCTGGTTGGGCCTATGCATGTTTATTCAAGTCTAAAGAAATGGTCCGAAGCATATGGTAACTTCTTTAAGCCATCTAGGTATTTGGAAGAACGGGCGACCAAAGGCATGCTGCTGGTAAGAACTCTTGGCTTTACGTTTTCTCTAACCAACTTTATAAGAGCTTTGCTCCTTCCCACCAGCAATTGAACATCAAGATATCAACCTTCTGACGCAACTTTAGTTTGCAGTATTCTTGATGCAAAACAAAAGGCAAAAGAAAAAAGTTGCAGTATTGTTTTGGCTTGCTAATCATTCGAGTGTCTCCATGTCAAATGTTGTTGAACTCCTAGATCGACTTGATTCACGTAATTTTGTCTCAAAAGCAGTTTAATTAAAAACAACAACAAAAACATCAAAGAAAAATGCTAAATGTCACATCCGTGGCTTTTCTACTGATCAGAAGCCTCAATCTAAAAGCTGTATTCTCCGTGTAAAACTAGCGAGGTTGTGATTGTTTAGAAACCAACGATAAAGAGCCCTGTTTGGATCATAGGTTCTAACGCACAATTCAAACCTTTTTCTGCAGTGTTTTCTCTCACAAAAATTTTAATTTACTAACCAAACTTTAACTATCCAAACCTATGATTCAAACGGGGCAATAGAATTCTCACATCATATGTAAAGGAAGATACTGACGCCTTATGCATGAATTTTTTCTTCTTGCAGAGCGAACCTTCTTCGTCGTCAGCAACATCAAGGGCAAGATTGTAAGCAACAAAAGAACTCTACAAGATTGTGTTGTATCTTCCTCATAAGAAAGTCTAAATAAATAGATTCTATCAAAATTCACTTCATAGATGTACGCTCTTATAGTTATCTACTGCTTCAGAAGGAAGTGAAATATATACCGTTTTATGTTTTTCTGTTTAATTGTTAAAAATTAATTTGATAAGCTAAAGGAAATTGTTGTTCTGTCTAGTTTTATTTGACCCAGCAATTATAATTTGAGAGATGTGGGTAAATAGTCTTTTTAATATGCTTTTTAAATAAATGGTCGAAATTTGTAAAATTAAAAAAGATTTTATTTTAAATGTTCAACATCAATTAAGTGATTAATTGATTGATCATAATTAACTAATATTAATATGTATTTTTCATTATCTGTGATCAATAGTTGCTTGAGTACAATCAATCACTGAGTAACAAAAGTCAATCATTAATTGATCACAGATAAGAACTGATTATCAACTATTTTCTTAAATAAAAAAATTTTGGCCACTTAAATAAGTGTTTAATACTGTCTATTTACCTAATTTTTCTTTATATTTTTACACTGTTTTTTAGTTACCATCGTTATCCTTCCTTTGTTTGTTTGTTTGTTTTTTTTTTTAATCCTTTTTTTTTTTTTTTTGTTCCTTCCTCCGTTTTGTTTGACGCCTATGTCGCTTTGCTTTTTACTCCGCATAGTCTGCCCTTTTAGCTTTCAAAAGCGACACTATCGAGTGCACGACACAATATTACATAAACGACAACAGATCAATCAAACGACGGCATCAAATACAAAATAACAGCATCGTTAGGAAACGATAACATCTTTGACAAATGACCATGTTTTTAAATAGCAACATCTTCTTAAATCTGGAAACGACAAAAAACTTTGAAAAGCAAACAAATACAGAACAACGACATCATCATCGTAAAACGACAGCGTAAGAAAAAATATCATGGATTAGTAAGGGGATAATTGCTTGAAACGAAAATCCATTGGTTACGTACTGAAAAACGACATCAATTCAAAAAGACTGCAGTAGCTTTAAGAAAACGATAAAACAGAACAGAAACATCGTCTTAAACAAATAAAAAAGGAAAACAAGATAAAAATGAGTAAAGCAACAACCTAAACAGTAATTCACAAAAACGACCATAAACTAAAAGCGACATCAACTTGAAAACACCAGCAACTATAAAGCAACAGTAGTTTCGTGGACCAACAACAACTGAAAAAAAAAAAAACAAACAAACAAACAAACAAACAAACTTAGGCCTGAGAAGACAACTTAAAAACTTAAAAACGACATTAGCTCAAAAAAACACTAGAGATTCATTAATGGAAAGCAACAGAAAAACAACATCAGCTCAAGAAATGACAGCTCAGAAATCCATTACAGAAAACTATGGTTTTTTTTTTCTTTTTTTTTTTTTTTTTAATATACCTGCTGGGAATGGAACCTGGCTTGAAAAGGTGATGAGCAAAATAGAGGTTTTTCAATTGGTCAAAGTCTCGTGGTGCCACTTGGTGGCTTAATGGACGCCGGCGGAATTATGATCAAACCCAAGCACAAGCCAAATTTGAACTCAAACATCAATTCTTTATGTTTATAATGTTTATAACGTTTACAAAATAGACTAACAAAACAAAAACGAAAATAAGAAAAAAAAAAATCACTTGTGACAGGATTGCCACCGTTGAAGAATCATTGGCATTTTATAATTAATAAAAAATAAAAATCAAATCAAATTACGTCAATTAAAATATCTTGTTATTTTAGCAAAAATAATATATTAATGAAATATATAATATAACATGATAGTATTAAAGAGATATGATATGATGATATTATTTTTGGATCAAGTATAGAACGGTGACTTATGAAGGCAATTTCCGTGAGTGGAAACAAGATGATTATTAGACTAAAATATTTGAAAGCAGCCGTAGTTTACCGTATAAAATAAACTTGTTAGACTAAACTTATTTATTGTAGAAAATAATGTTGTCTAAGAATTTTGAATGATAATCTTTGAAAGTTGAAACCAAATAATAAAACAAAAGATTTTTTTTTTTTTTTTTTGGAGATAATAATGCAAAACAAAAGCTAGCATTTGGTGCACCAATTTGAGTTGAAATATTTGGGTTAATGTTGTTTGATTTTTTAAAGATTAATTTTGTTGACTTTTAAAATAAAAAGATAAAAATGAGTTGCAATATTTTAGTTTGAAACTGTGTTACAAAAACACTAGATGGATTATTTAATGACAATTATAAGTAAAGAGAAGGAGAGAGAGAAAGATAATTAAGAAGGTTTAAATGGATTTTTTTTGTTGAAAAAAAATTACAGGAATAGATGATGACCTATTCTGTAAATGCTAAGGGGAGGAGAATACCCCACATGATATGTGAATGTCTTTCGAAATGGATCGTTCATGTAGCACAACTAGAGTGCTAAATACAACTTAAATCCAAGGCTTAGTCCAGAAGTTACAAAAAAAAAAAAAAAAAAAGATTTATAATCGAGAGAACAAGCACCTCAAAGTAATGCTCGATGATAAAGATTTAGTACGCGTTTGGTGTTAAGATTTGGATTACAAAATTAAAGTTTAGATTAATTATATGTTATCGAAACGTTTGAATTATTTGAGTTAAAAAGAGTAAAAACTATAAATATGTTTGGAAAAAAAATTAATACAATTAAAGTTTAGATTAATTATACGTTATCGAAGCATTTAAATTATTTGAGTTAAAAAGAGTAAAAACTATAAATATGTTTGGGAAAAAAAATTAATATGAAGTTTGTTTTGTTCGTTTCGAAATTCTATGTGATTTAATAAAAAAAAAATCTCATTTAGATTTATTTATGTAAAATTATAGATTTTTAAAATTTAAATTATAAAATTGTGTAAATAATAAAATTCAAAAAAAATTAGATTATAATTATATAATCTGAATTATTGCACAAAACAAGGTCTTAAATGGATTAAATAAATAAGGAGATGTTTGGTGTTTGAATTTGAGTTAGGATTTTTAAATTTAAATAGTAATTTTTGTTGACTTTTTTAGAAAAGATAAAAAATTTTTAATAAAAAATAAAAATTAAGCTGAAAAAATTAAATTTAAATTGGTAAACAAACTCATGCAAAAATTTAAGAATTTAATTTATGAATGGACTGCTTAATATAGTCAATAGTGACGTGATGTGATGGGACGTTAGGTTAATTAAATAATTTCTTTATTTGGTAATTAAATAAAAACCTGAGAGACATTTGCTGCAAATGCGCGTTCCCATGTTCAAGTCGCATTGCATCAAAAGTCAACGCCACAAAAAAGTCAGAGCGTCTTTCACGATGCAATATGAGAACACACATTTAATTTACCAAAGAACCTTTATCATAAGTTTTTTTTTTTTTTTTTTTTTAAGAAGTTTTGTGTTCACGAATAAACTTTATTAGAAGTTAATAAAATGACGTGATTATAAGTATAATTTAATAATAATTTTATATTTAATTTTATTATAAAGTGAAAAAGTTAAAATCTCGACGTGTCAAATTTTTTAAGGAAAAAGAAAAAGAATTTAACAAAATGATAACTAATCATCATTTTCAAAAAAGAAAAAAAAATAAAAAAAGGAAACAAAAAGATCACTTGTCTTGTAATATGAACTATCCAAAATATAATATAATCGCCCCCCACCAACACACTCTACAGGAGCCACCCTTGTAAAGTAAGCATGTGTTTGATGCGCAGGTTGAAGTTAAGTTATGAATTTGTGAGGTGTTTAAATTGTTAGAATTATAAGATGTAAAATTTTGAAATATAGTCAAAAAAAATTAATATAGAATTTATTTCGTTCACATTAAAATTATATACAATTTATATAATATAAAATCATCCAATTTCGATTTGTTTACGTAAAATTATAGACTTTTAAAGTTTAAGTTACAAAGTTATAATAATGTTATGAATAATAAAAATTGGTTGACTTTTTAGAAGAAAACAAAAAAATTATGATTTAAATTAGATTATACTTGTGCACCAAAAAAGTCTACAATTTATTGTGTATTGGGTATTATCAGCATAAACTATTTTTTCACTATTTTGTTAATGTTTTAACAATTACATTATTAAAAAATTTAGTTTGCATTTAATTCATCAATTAAATATGAAAATTTTAAATTAAAATTGATAATTTTTTTAAAAATTAATTATAAATTTTATTAATTAAAAAAATAAAAAATATAATTTATTTAAAATTAAACTGAAACATCAAATAAAATCTTCGTCCAATTAAATAGTGCATATTAATAATGCAGAAAGATTTCTTAAAATTAATTTGAAGGTGCATTATCATTATTATTTTTTCATTATTGATAACGCGGGAATGGGGGTGTAAAAAAAATAAAAAACACACTTTTAATAATGGGTCCCACTACTATTTTTAATTCTATTTCTTTAAAATAAAAAAAAACACTAGCGACAAAATAATGCAGAGCTTCTAATGGCCCTTTTTTTCGGGTGAATAGTTTCTATTCTCTCGTCACACTCTATGCATACACATTTACACACACACACACACGTATCCACACACACAAACACACATACTGGCGGGGTCGGCGAGGAGTGAATCAGAGCTGCTTTCCTCTTCCTCTGAGATTTTTGGGTCTGCAAACGCCATGGCAAGGGCTGAGGTGACGTTGGAGGTCGGAGACGACGGTGTTGCGGTCATTTCCATGTCCAATCCTCCCGTTAATGCTTGGCTATCTCCAGTAAGCTTAGCTCGATTCAAAACCTTCCCTCTATAATTTCCCTGATTTTTTCCAAAAAAAAAAAATTTTTTGTTTTTTTTGTTTTTCGTTTTTTGTCTTGATTTTTCTGGTCGGTGCAGTTTTCGCGGGGTTACAGGAAAAGTTCGATGAAGCAACGACGAGAAATGATGTCAAAGCCATTGTTTTGACTGGTGAGCAATATCACCGTTTGGATTTCTATTTTGTTGTTATTTTCTCCGTTTTTTTTTTTTTTTTTTTCGGTAAGTCGTTGTTTGTTTTGCAATGAAGGCAAAGGAGGAAAATTTTCCGGTGGTTTTGATATCAACGTTTTCGAGGAAATTCACAAGAATGGTACGAGATTTATTCAGTCTTTGCTTTGTTTTGATCGGATATTTGGGCCCGTTTGGCAGTGGCAGAGCTTTTGCTTTTACTTCTAGTTAATAGAAGAAGAAAAACAAAAGCCATGAATTCTCAATTAGTGTTTAGAATTAATAAACCTTTGAGGTCAAAATGATGTTTAAAGTTTTCTAATAAATAACGAAACGAAACTATTAAAATGAAGTTTATAATAATTTTGTTATAAATTTTAAAGTTTACTCAGAAGAATTTTTGTGAGAAATAATATTTTTTGGTTTTGACAAGAAGTACTTTCGAAGACTAAAGCTCTTCTAATAAATCATCCAAACACTTAAAACTGCTCGTTTTCTCTCCCCCTCCACCACTCCTCCTACTCGCATTCACACACCACCAACTAACTCCGTCTTCCGATTCCGATTCCGAAACTGTTTTTAGATGTAGGAAGCCAAAAGCAGCTTCTAGGAAGCTCTGCCAAACAGTTCTTTGTAACTTGAGAGTTAGTATTTACAGTTGGGCAATATTGCAGGGGCTATTTCTGCTTTGCCTAATGCGTCTGTTGATCTTGTGCTCAACACAATTGAAGGTTTCTACTGAATTTTAACTACTAAATTCATGATTTTTTCTGATAAATGATCAATTTTTGCTCCATTTTGGATGTATAAACGGCGTTTGTTGTTATGATTTTGGTAATTATAGAATCGAAGAAGCCCATTGTTGCCGCTATAGAGGGATTGGCTCTTGGGGGTGGCTTAGAAATAGCAATGGTTTGTACTTTGTAGTCACAGTCAAACAAGTAGTGTCTCAAGTTTTTGATATGTAAGGATAGAATTATAAAAATGCATAATTCGAGTTTGCAACTTGCAGGGATGTCATGCGCGTATTGCTGCTGCCAGAGCTCAACTTGGTTTGCCGGAGCTTTCGCTTGGTGTTATTCCGGGATCTGGAGGTGCATTCTCTTTTCTATGCACGAGTTTGCTAGTGCTCAAGTGATAAGTGATAATTGTATTTGTTAAGACAATGGTTTTTGTTTGTAAGGCACACAACGTCTTCCAAGGCTTATAGGGCTGTCAAAGGCAATTGAAATGATGCTGGTAAGTTATCCTTCACTTCTATTCTCCATGTTTTGTTATTATATTTGGAATATCGAACCTGATTTTCTTTGCTTTCCAATTTATGATTACATTTTCAGAAGTAGCTCTTAAAATTGAACTATTTTAATGGGTTAGAGCAGTTCATAGGAAAGGACAATAAAAGTGGAAAAAGAAGAATGGGAAAGTTCCTGTATATAGATATTTTCTTAACGGCAATTAATTGTAGTATGCAATGCCTTTCAGTCGTCAAAACCAATATTTTCTGAAGAAGGGAAGAAGCTTGGTCTCATCGATTCCATCGTGTCTTCCAAGGAGTTGCTGAAAGAATCACAGTTGTGGGCTTTAGATATTGCAGAGAAGCGGAAACCTTGGATACGTTCACTTCACAGGACAGACAAGATTGGTCCCTTGTCTGAAGCACATGAGATATTGAAAGTTTCCCGGGAACAAGCCAGGAAAACTGCTCCGAATATGCCCCAGCACCAGGCATGTCTTGATGTGATTGAGCATGGCATTCTTCATGGAGGATACAGCGGAGTTTTAAAGGTACTCTCGGTTTCTAGTTTCTTGTCCTGGTATTTTGTGTGAATGAGACATTTTGTAGAAAGTATTACTTCCCTTCCTGTTCCTTTTTTGTCTACCTGAATTATGAAGAGTTATTTTAGACAACATGCTTGGTTCACAAGTTGGATTTCCTGTTTATGTAAATACTAATAGTTGAACGTTGCCAATGCAGGAAGACAAAGTCTTTAAGGATTTGGTGTTATCAACCACCTCAAAAGGTCTTGTTCATGTGTTCTTCGCTCAACGTGCAGTATCCAAGGTGCAAAGTTTATACAAGCAGCCTTTATTTCCTGAAAAATTTTCCCCTATTTTTGTTTGTTTTTGTTCTCAATATTTAGGATTAATGATTTTGTGAATTCAATAGAGAGTAAAATAAATTGTTACGATGTATGCACTGCTGGGTTGCTTTTTTTTTTTTTTTTGGTTGTTTCCAGCCAAACAATTTCTATGCTTCAGCCTTCTTTTGTCTCTCACCAAGTTCAACAACTTTCAACATAAGCAGGTGCCAAAAGTTACTGATATTGGGCTTAAACCAAGGCGCATAAAGAAAGTTGCTATCATTGGAGGAGGTCTGATGGGTTCTGGCATAGCTACGGCTCTCGTGCTTAGCAATATAAGTGTTGTTCTCAAGGAAATTAATTCTGAATATCTGCTGAGGGGAAAAAAGATGATAGAAGGTGGTTATTTCGTACAGGAAACTTAGTGATTATTTTCCCTATTTATGGGTATGGCTTTATTATTATCATGAAGGGTTATGAACCCTGTGATAGTTTGCATTCTTTGATGCTTTATATGTACTCGTTGCTGGATGAACCTGGATCATCCTTTGGCAAGGAGGATAAATCCGAGAAACATATGAAGTCATTTTTTTACGTCATGTTACTAAATGCTCTAATTATATAGGAAAAAGTAAGAATCACGGTTTTCTTTGTTTGTTTGATTTTGCAGCAAATATTCAAGGCTTAGTAACAAGGGGAAAGCTTGCACGAGACAAGGGAGAGAAGGCTCTCTCACTGCTTAAAGGTGTTTTGGATTACTCAGAATTTAACGATGTGGATATGGTTATAGAGGTAGGCTGTCAAATTTCCCTTGTATGGTAGAATTTAGAATCTCATTTTCGTAACCATGCTAACAAACACGAGTGCTTGCTTTAGTCTTGTAAATTGAGTTACATCTTTAATATCATGCTGTTAGAAAGTAGTTGATAGAGTTAATTCTTCATTTGCAGGCTGTTATTGAGAACATTGCTCTTAAGCAAGAAATTTTTAGTGAAATCGAGAAAGTTTGTCCTTCTCACTGCATATTGGCAAGTAACACATCTACTCTTGACCTCCATCTAATTGGGGAAAAAACAAACTCCCAAGATCGCATTTTGGGGGCACATTTTTTCAGGTAAGATGGCTCACTCATTCCTTTGCTTTGCTTATTCTTACTAAGAAATAGTTACGAATTTATTACTTAATAATGTATATAATAAAATGCTTACTTATATGTTTATGTTGACAATGTGGTTATTGTTTCCTGCCACTTGAAGTAATAACTGAATATCGGAGGAAAATGTTAATCAGTGAACAAAACGTACCTAGTTGTTAGACAATCTGCCTCACCTTTTCTATGTCATTCTTACTAATAGCATCGGCATCAACACCAAAACGACTTTGTTGTTATCCGACAATATGAGTTGTATATAGAAATGCGTGTAACTTATTTTTTCTTTGATACACCTTTTGATCATCAGTTCTGTCTTCATCAAGTAATAACCTGAGTTGATTTCATTGTGTCCCTTTTTCTTATGGCTCTTTCCTCACAGTCCTGCTCATATTATGCCACTCCTGGAAATTGTGCGGACCGAGAAGACTTCACCACAAGTGATTCTTGATCTTATGACTGTTGGAAAAATCATAAAGAAAGTTCCCGTTGTGGTTGGGAACTGCCCTGGCTTTGCAGTCAATAGAACGTTCTTCCCATACACACAAGCAGCTCATACTTTGGTCAATTTAGGTGTGAATGTTTTCAGAATTGACAGGGTGATCGTCAAGTTTGGCCTTCCTTTGGGCCCATTTCAGTAATCTCCTTTTCCTTCCATTTATTATTCGTGTGTTTATTTGCTTGTGACAAGCATGTATTTGGCATTTTGGTTTCCTCATCTCCAAAGAAAAATATAGTTGAAAGCTTAGTAACATAGTCCCCATTAGCATCTGTTCAAGAAAAAACTCAGAAACTAACCTCAAAAAATCTCTTGAGCTGATATATGATTGCATTAAAATGACCTTGACTTGTAGGCTTCAAGATCTGACAGGATATAGAGTAGGCATTGCAGCTTCAAAGGTACTTCGTGATGCCTTTCCTGATCGGACATTTAGATCACCAGTAGTTGAGCTTTTAGTAAAAAGTGGAAGGAATGGTAATATAAAACTCCCTATTGTTATTATGAATCGTTCCCTCCTCTTTTGATGTTGAGAACGCTTTTGTTTGTTTATCATTTTAGCTTTCTTTGTACTTGCGGTATTTAGGTAAAAACAATGGAAAAGGATATTACATCTATGAAAAGGGAAGCCGCCCAAAGCCTGATCCGACAATACTACCAATTCTTGAGGAGTCTCGGCGACTTACAAATATCATGCCAGGAGGGAAGGTATCTTTCTTTGTGTCAGAATACTGATGTTTATATATTAGTAAATAAGACAGTTGGAGCTGCTTTTTATTAGTGCACTGTGGAACTTTTTTTGGTCGTCTATTATATTAGTATTTAATGTCTTTTTTGGACTATGGTGACAGCCCATATCTGTAACAGACCAAGAAATTGTGGAGATGATACTCTTTCCTGTGGTAAATGAGGCATGTCGTGTTTTGGAAGAAGGAATAGTTGTCCGAGCATCAGACCTCGACATTGCATCAGTTTTGGGAATGAGCTTTCCATCCTACCGGTGAGTGATTGTGGCCTTTAAGCAAAACATTTTCAAAAATTCGTTCTAGGAATCTTTTCCTAATTTTCAATTAGTTACAACAAACTTATATTCAGAACAGTGGAATTTTCGGTAGAGATAAATTCACTCTCTCAATTGCTTTGGCTAATGGAAATAATGATGCTTGCATTCGTTCTCAAAGTAATCGTATCCTATCCATTTGGCAGGGGTGGTATCGTTTATTGGGCGGACACGGTTGGGCCCAAGCATATTTATTCGAGTCTCAAGAAGTGGTCCG
>CM046383.1:2702797-2728572 GCA_025413485.1 Ficus microcarpa
AAATGTACCTGAAGTGACTTGTCAAAATGTTCATCGTCACAAAACTTGCCGACCATATCTTTCTGTGAACAAAACATAGAGTTCTGCATATTGAAAAACCAAGGGAATGAAAATGCAACAACAAAAACTACAAAAGCTTGTTAAACTTTATCTCTCTATATATTTGAACTTGGTGTAGGTAAGTAGTATATTTTGTTTGTCTTGAGTTTTAGAGGGAGAGAGAAAGGGACATAGACAGAGACAAGTCGGTGATTGGAGGCTCGTGATACACTCACTCTGGTGATGAGAAAGGAAAAAACAGAAACCCCATAAAGAAAGAGAAAGCTCCAAAATCATGTCAAGTATTGGAATAGAAAAATACAGGGAAAAAAGAGCAAAATGACAAATACAGTTTCAGTCCCCGTGATTTCGTGTTCGTCACCTTTACATTCACTTTCTGATAAAGAGGATAATATTATTATATATTATGGGCCCCTATATATATATATATATATATATATAAATATACAGTTCAGTCAGTGACTGAGAAGTTGTATTGTAGTGGGGTTTCCTCATGCTTTAATGATGAAACAACGATTAAACTTAACCATTGGGTTAACTCCAAGAAGGGTTTGTTTAAATCAGTGAATCTTTTTGTGACAGCTTAGTAATAATGTTAACAACATGATTTGGTCTCTGAAACTTGAATCTCAGGGTTTGTTTTAATTTCCTAGGTTATTAGTTAACCCAAAAGACAACTTCGCCTAATTATTCTTTTTGTCTCATTGTTTGTCCATTTAGAACACTAGAATGTCCTATATAAATATAATATTTTTTTACCATTAAAATACAATTTAGCCAGATGGGGTCTAATCCAGTAAAAAAATAAAAAATACCCCAGACAAAGAAAAACAAAATACACGAACCAAATAACTGGACACCAAGACCCCTGGTATAAATTAGTGCTCCTAAAAAAAAAAAAAAAGATTCATCAGCTTTTTAAATCATACAAGGGGTTTGCAGCTCGGAATTAATTGATTCAGAAAGCGAAAAGCAGCTTCGAGGAAGTAGTGCCAAATAGGCCCCTAGCTTCGAGGAAGCAATGCCGAGTAGGCGCTTAGTCGATATAGGGCCGAAGAAGATATTCATGTAGCTCTTTATATCTGAAAATCAATGGTACATCCACCAAGCTTCTCTGCACGCTCAATTTCTGTTAGGATTGAGTGATCGTCCGAGATCATCGACCCTGACAAAATAACTTTGAGATTCTTGTAGATTTCCTCGGTGGCTGGCTTGCGCTTTTGGGGTTACCATTGTTGAATGGTTGTGACTTGGCGTCAGTTTCTACAGCTGTCCATGAATGCACGTTATGAGTTGAACTCTGAAGTTTTCCATTGTGGACAATATCAAAATACTCTCTTGCACTAATCTTTTTTTTTTTTTTTCCATATACCCTTCTATTTCCAGAAATTAGGATAAAATGCTCACAAATTTCTCTTCTGAGCTAGTCAAATTAGGAAGAATTTCACAAATCAACACATTTATCCCACTAAATCATGCCTAAACACTGCGAGATGTTTGGAGATTAACAGAACACTTGTTATCCAAATTAAGTGTTCGATTAATATGCTGACATTTCACAGTTTTTGGACATAATTAGTAAGGATAAATGTGCCAATCTGACCAGCTCAGGGAAGATATTTGTAGGGAAATTATGATTTCGAAGGGATTTTCAGTAATTTCCATGGATAGAAGCACCCTTAAAAGAAAACTCAAAACGCAAATGTTCGAAATAAATTAAGCAATTGATCCAACTCGTAAATTACCTTCAGATCTAGCTTTAGTATCTGGTTTGGTCACACGTGATTTAGTACGCATGATACATAACCACGGTCTCTCTGTTTCGTATTCATGTTCGGACGAAATAGGTATATGCCAATGGCCTTTCTCTGATTCCTGAGAACATATTTCACCAGACGTTAACAGACATGAATATGTAGATACGCAAATGAACAACGTTTTCTCAAGAACTCAATTTATGCAAAGATTGGACAAGCTTGAAGTTTAGTTCTTACTTGGATAACAACAGAACAAGGCGGGGGCATATGAAATTCTGGACCAGCATCAGAAAAACTGAAACGAACCTATGTCAGGAAAGACACACATTTTGTTAGGGCAATTGGGTTAGGATATGAAACTAGACCAAGTGACCGAGTTTGACATAATTTGTACTATCGGAACATTTGGCATTTACAATCTACATAAGCGACTAAAAAGGTTGGCTCAGAAGAGTTTCTCTCACTTGATGTCTTTCTTTCCATCTGGGGAAGAAATCATTTCCAAGTAGTTGAAAGGTATGGTCTCTCATCTCGTCGTTTGTCACGATTAAGCACTTGAACTTTATAGCTGCATATAACCAGTACCTGAAGCACAGGTTAATGAACATCGAACTTAAAATGCATGAGCATCGTGTAAATATTTGACAGAGCAAGCAATATTCTGATGTTGTGTTCCTCACCAATCATCGTTGGAACCAGTAGGCGTTGCGTAGATTGCATCAGCATTTCTCCACTTATCGATTAATGCCCTGTTAACAGGTTCATCCATCTTGGGTCCAGTTATACGTCTGTTATGCAAAATAATAAGTGGCCATTTCTTTGAGGGAAGCTTCTGTCGTATACCATTAAAAACAGCATTGATCTGCAAAATCCATCACGAAAGGAAACGCTTATGACAATCACTATAAGAATAGGAAAAGCGAAGTTAAATATATAAGCGTCCTACATTTCGTTTAGGCCATGGCATAACTTGCCTTGGACGGGATGAATCTCTTCTGACTGAAAAGTCCAACATTAGCTCCATCGACCACTGCTTCAAAAGGACCATAATAATCGAGCCATTTCTGCAAATCAAAACTTTGGTCGTCAATTAGAAGTCTAATACATTAGCATGAAGAGTATCAATACGAATTATAGAGGGACTTTCATACTTGAAATTTCTGAAAGCTTGAATTTTCTCCCTCTCTATGGCTATAGAAGCAACTGATTTGGCAAAGCTCTCGTTTCTTTCGGATCAAGGTCAATGATAGCCAATTTCTCCCCACAGCATGTGCACAGTCCGTCAGCTCCAACAGTCGTTTGCAACACAGACCACTTTCCTCTTCCCAACCAGCCCTGTCCGTGCCATCCTCCGCCTCCATTAAGAATCGATTTCTTTATCGATCTTTTATCCCATTTTGTTTTCCCCACTCTTGAAGCTGCTTTGCTGTTAAACCAACTTACTAGCAAATCTGCAGTTAACAGCGAGACCTTTCTTACGGTTGTTCTTAATTTATGAAGCAAATGTACACCTTGTCGCCCTTACCTACTCCTACACTCACTCGCAAAAGGGCCTGCAATTCAGGCTCTTCTGGATAGACGCCGTGTTCCAGCATATGTTCCTCGACAGCGAATGCTTTATCGATATCTCCACTGCTACAGAAGGCAGACAGAGCTGGACCGTAGGAACGCAATCTAGGATTTATCCCAAGTGACTTCATTTTCTTCACCATGTCAAATGCCATGTCGCCATTGCCCATTGACATTGCCATTCTAGCCACCGAAGTCAATGCTGCTTCGTTCATTGGGATGTCATCCAAAAGCATCTTCTCATATATCTCAAATCCCTTTTGGCGGGCATATTCCTTTAAATCTTCATCGACCCATATCTTTTGATCTTCTCGATTCTTACTTCCATCTTTCTCATCTGATGAATCATCATCACTTTCTGTAGGCCTACTAAGTCCATCCAATACACGAGAATTCCGCTTCACGAACCCGTTACAAAACCAGCTCAGCTTCTCCTTTTCATTGAAAGGACCATCAAAATCGACATCACTACTATTTAACAAAATATTGTCAGTAGTCCCACCACTTCGACCTCTCAAATGTCCATTGTCTGAAACTGATTCATCCAACTTCCTACCATCCAAACTGCTGCTAGACTCATCTGAATCCACAAAGCTCGAAGTGGAAACTTCGACGGACAAGTCTAAACCATCCAAAGACCGAGAACCACTCCCACTTTTTGCAGGACGAACGACACCAACAGCGGCAGAAGAACAAAGATACAACAGCACAGTGTAATGGTACTGCCCAAGCTTGATCCCTTCTCTTTGAGCCGAATCATAGAACTCGATAGCGCCATGACATCTCCTCTCTTTGAACACATATCTAATCCAACTCTCAACTGAACTTCCGGAGATTCCGTCTTACTTTTCTTAGACCCTTTTCCCTTCTCTTTCACTTCCCCAACCTGTGTACCACTCTTCATATTCCCAACTCTATTATCCCCACTCCCCAAAGATTTCACGAAAAATTCCCATCACCCATTTCTCTAATCTTCCTCAAATTCTGGTTTTTCCTCGCACTTTTTCCCTTAGTGAATTTGTTAACATTTTCCGTCTTGTTTTCCACTACCACTGAACTAACATACTTTTTCCCGAATTTTTTCTTGCCTTATCATCTGTAGCCCTAAAGAAGGAAACCCAATTCTGTTTCCTTGAAAAGTTGTCGTATTTATGGATTTGGTATGTGGGGGTTTGTGTTCTGTGGCAGACAACTTTGCAGCAACAACAACACGGGTAAAATTTTCTCGGACTAGAAGAAGTGGAGAGAGTTCATGTGCGTGTTTGGGAGGTGAGAAAATAAGAAAATGAGAAGAGTAATGGACAGTGGAGGGGTACTTACAGATAGGGAAGGGAAAAGGCGGTGCTTTTGCTGCAGAGAGTTGAAGGTGAAGGAGGAGGACCACGAGGAGGCCATGTGTGGCCGTTAGAACTTCGAAGGGCTCTATGCCAAGCTGATAAAAATAAAATAAAAATAAAATATAAACTATTCAAAAATGAATATAAGAATTCACTATATAGGAATAGGATTTTTGGGAAGAAATTTATCTCTTTATTTATTTATTTATTTGGGTGAAGAAATTTTTTTTTTTAATAAATAAAAAGGATCCGATAAAAAATAACATTTTTTTAGATATGATAAAGTTAAAATTTTTATATTAATTTCTCTTCTTCGTCCACTCAGAATATCATCATTAACTCAAGTTTTAATGATCGAAACTGAAACGAACCTATAAAAAAAATTAATTAAACTTGAACCCAGATAAATAAGAGAAGATGTCTAATAAAATATCAAGATTTTTTGTCATCCTATCTCCTAAGATGTGGAAGGAAAATTTATTATATAAGGATTTTTTTTAACCCTATTTTGCTCGAAAATAATACGGAAGTTATATAAAGTGAGAAATCATTTCCAAAATCACAATGTTGCCCTTGGTTTTCGGCAGACTGGCTCAGCATCTTCACTTTGTCCCAACTCCCAAGACACTAGATATAACGATATTGTTTTGTTTTGTTTTGTCGGAACACAACAAAATTCTATCTCTGTTTCTATTTATTTATTTAAATTCTAATAATATCGGAAATAAATTTGAATTCTTTTTATCAAGAATTCTATTGGGATGGAGGTTTTTTTTTTTTTTTTTTTTGAAAAATGTCAAGGATATCAGCTTAATGTCAATCTTAAAAAAAAAAAAAAAAATCAATTTTGAGTTATTTTTTTATTGATTAAATTATCACATCAATTAATAAGAAAAGATTATATTATTTGTATTTGTCAATAAAAAGTTGAGTTATCGTGAGTTATGTCGTTCAAAATACTTTTGGTGTGTTTGTTGTCGTTTTTACTTATGTTGCCCGACATATGTTGCCGTTTCTCAACATAAGTAAAAACGACATATGTTGCGACCCACTTGTTTCGTCTCATGTACCATATAGAGGTAAACTGAGTCAACTAATTATCTAGCAAAACTTATCAATAATAATAATTACTATTATTATTATCCAGCAAAGAGAAACATATGGGAAAAAAAATGTTGGTACGACTTGTAAACAATTTTTTGCTGAAAATGTGAAAGCCTATGGTTGACTACATGACAGATGGTAAAGTGTAATCAAGAGAGAGTTATTTTTAATGTTTTCTGGACATTACTAATTGCTGTTGTGATGTTCTTTGGACCTCCCCAAGGAAGAGACATTCAGGAAAAGAAATGAAGATCAACAGCTACAGAATCCAGATAAACATTCGATTTGGGAGAGAAAAAAAAATTCGATAAAGAAAAGGATCCGGATAAACCGCTCAGACTTAACCCTCTAAAGGAATTTGAAGCAAAATGTCCCATGTAAGACCAAACAAAGCCATCAAAATAGTTGAAGACAACTTGCCACAGGAGGACTGTCAAAAGGGCATCGAAATTCCTGAAACATAAAGAAATCGAAAGCATTAGAATTGAAACTCAGACAAAACATGAAAAACATGATTGAATTGACAGACCAAAAAAAAAAAAAAAAAAACAACCTTTAGAAGAATTCAATGTTAGCAATAACTCTTTTCTAATTCATGGTCTATTGCATGTGTTGCACAAGTCAACAGACATATCAATATTCACGAGAAAAATGCAAAATGATCTTTATCTAGAGGTTATATTTCATGAAAACATGAACTTCACGAATAAAGGCAACTTCTTTACCAAAACTAATTTTTTCCTCATTTAAGTATGCCACGTGGCCAATGTGATTCATATTTATGTTATTAAACTATAATAGAACATTTTCATATGTACGTTAGTAAACCATGATTCACAATTATATTATCAAACTAAGAGAAGCGTTCCTGCTGTAAGACGTGACGAATGAATTGAGTCACATGGTAAACTCTGTTTTTATGTGTGTGCATGTTTGTTTTTAAGACCTAAATATATATGTATATATATATGTATATATGTATGTATGTACAAAGTTCAAAGAGAGGAATGGAACATGTTTTATATGTTTTATGAACTTGGGAGTTGGGGGGATTCGAACTCTACAAGGTGGAGTCAGGCATAGAATTTTCACTAGACTATGCTTGCAGCCACACTCAATTTCATTGTTTTGGAAGAATTTTGTGAACCTTTTTCCATTTGAAAAGTTACAAAGTACTACATATATAAAGGACTATGGAAGCTGGGAATCAGTCTACATGATAAAGCAGAAGATGTACTTGACTTCCAAGGGTGGTAAAAAAAAAAAAAAAAAAAGGAACTTGACTTGGACTCGCACACATGGACTTGGACTAGCACATGAACGTGCCTTTTTGTTTGGAAAACCTTACATTTGAAACTTATTTGACTTGCCACCAATTCTTTTATCTCATGATGTTCGAGTTAAAAACGAGAGTGAAATGTAGCACTTCTCTTTTTCCTTCTCTTTTCCTTTTTCATTTTTCTTTCCCACTTAGGGTCAGGACATTTAGGAGAAAGTTGTTTATCGTGCTGCTAAAGTAGGTTCCACCACTTAGAAATTTTCAATTATCAAATACCTTAACCTTTTCTGCAATACTCCTCATCCCTAAAGACTAAATGTAATCAAACAAGGTATTGGGCGGGCTAGCAGGCTCCTTGCTTGAGCAACGAACTGTCGACCCCTCATCCGTTTTATTTTTTTAAAAAAAGTAATCAACAAGGTGGCTTCTAATCCAATTTGTCTTTCACACTCCAATCCACATTACTCTTTTATCTTTATCATATTTCCTCTAGGCAATGTGATTAGGGAACACCCAATAAACTTTTAAAAACACCAAAGCACCAAGCACTACTCAATGGCAAACTTTCCAATCAAACCCATTTAGTATTGTCCCCCACTAAACCCATACAAAGGTCCAAGCCTAATTTCCAAATCTACATTCACCTTAAAATCTTTCAAAAACCCCCCCAACATTTCTTCCTTGACATCAAGTCACCATTTGTGCACCAATGTTTGGAAGAAATTTAGTTACCTAATATTAGTCAACACATTCAACCATCATTTTAGCTAAGAAACCAAATATATATATATATCTAATAGACGTGAAACATACCATTAGGAACCAATCCCCAGCTCTGAGATTCTATGGACAAGCTCGACACTAATCTGGCTGAAGCCACTGCACTGTGTAATGGAATCATTGTTTCGATGCTGCTCAATTGCAATGGTAATCTGATAACACCACAAAAATCAAGAATTTTATTCAGCATATTAATACAAGAGTGTAAAAAAAAAAAAAAAAAAAAAGCTGAGATTTTTGGAACTAAAATTACGGTATAATCTTCAAAAGGTGAAAACTTTCTCGGAAACCAAACAGAAACTTGATAAGAACAAAGGAAGAAACGGGAAGCAGAAAAATCCAACCTCGAAATGCGAGAAATGCGTCTAGCAGGAAGAGAGGTCTCGGCGCGAGAGGTCGATTTAAGCGGAAAGAACTCCGACGCCGGCGAGTTCTTGTTCTTGTTGAGAGAGAAAGACCGTAACCGAGACGAAACCTGGAAACAACTCTCGACGACGCCATTGGAGGTACACTCTTCTCTTCTCTTTCTGCTTTCCTTCTTCCCGGCAAATCTCTAGTCTTGCTTCAAAGCGACGCCGTAAAAAGAATGTGCAAACGACGTCGTTTGAAGTGCACTTGTGCGAGCAGTCATCCAATACGGTTCAACCACAGGGAAATTCCACAGGTTAGCAAAAGTTTAGGTAATATTATTGGGCAAATGTACAATTCCATTTATGCCCTTGAAGCAAACAGACGAAAATCAGCCAATCAGTTAAACATTGACAAAAGCGAAACGGAAACCTCCCTGGTCTACGCGCTTCAACGCCACGACGACAATGACGTGGTACAATTTAGCGACAAATTGAAGATGCTTTTTTGTGATGTAGTCCCTTAACTCATAAATATTTAATTTTGATAATTTATCTCAGGAATTTCTAAACATATAACCTATTGTTTTGATAATTTTTTTTAATTTACTGATGACTTTTTTTTAAAAAATAAAATATTTTTAATTAATATTAGGTCCAAATTTATATTTAAAATAAAATTAATTCAAAAATTTTATTTTATTAAAGTTCTTAACCTATTTTTGATTCGTTCACTCTAAACAAACTTTTCGAAAAGTTTTTTTTTTTTATTCCTCTCTTAAAAAATAAATCAATTTAACTTTCACATTTTTAAACCTCTTTTAAAAACTCAAACTTTCAAAATCCATAATATTTTTTATTTAAAGACTAAATGAGATGATTTTTTTAATTGCGTTAAAAATAAGAGAAATGAAACAAGATTTAGATTATTATTTTTTTCTCGAACATATTTTAAGTTTTTGTATTTTTTAATTTCAAGCAGTTCATTTTCAACCAAAATCACAATTTTAAACATTAACTCAACTAAAATCAAAATATCTTTAAAAAAAAAAAAAAACTCCAACTCAAGTATACACACCAAAAAACGGCTTAATTTCAACAAAAATGGGCTAAAATAGGTCAAATTATTATTCATGTCATTAATTGACGATTCATGTACAAATTATATGTTAATCTCCATGAAAAATATTAACATTGTTATCAATTAAGGTAGATTGTTAAAGAATCATAAATTTAAGACGTAAATTATCAAAATTAAAAAATTGAAGTCGTAAATTATAACTGTGCCATAAATTAAGGGCACTCAATGCAATTTATCGGATTGAAAAATATTATTTCCTATCCTATCCTACTCCTTTAAAAGACAAAAAAGAAACAGAAAAAAATTTACGGACAAAGCTTTTTCCTGCGATCTTTAATAGAGTGAAAAAGAAAAACCAAAGCTGTTCTTTTGATCTCCTTCTTCTTCGTTGCGAAAGTCCTTAGATATCCGATTCAGAAACGCCATGGCAAGAGCTACTGTCACCATGGAGGTCGGAACCGATGGCGTCGCCGTCATCACCATATCCAATCCTCCTGTTAACGCCTTGGCGATTCCCAGTAAGCCCCGAGCTGAAATTCCCCGAGCTCTGCCTGTCATCTTCTTCTTCTCTGATCCATTTTTTTCTTTTTAATTTGATCTTCTGCTATTCTTTTTCGGTGGTGCAGTTATCGCCGGATTGAAGGAAAAGTTCGGCCAGGCGACGAGGAGAAATGATGTGAAAGCTATCGTTTTGACTGGTAAATATACACACACACATATATATACATAAATATGTTTTTATGTTGCTTCTCTGAGAGAAAGAGCTCTGATTATGCTTTATGGTTGTTTGTTGTTCAAATGAAGGCAAAGGAGGGAGATTTTCCGGTGGTTTCGACATTAACGTATTCGAGAAAGTTCACAAGACTGGTACGAGAATAATAGATTTTGCTTTGTTGTTTCTTTATCAATGGAGTTTTTGTAGGTTACAAGACAGATTTTGGACCTGCGAATTGATAAATACTGTTTTGTGTATCGTTTGGTTTGGCAGGTGATCTTTCGCTTATGCCTGATGTTTCTGTTGATCTTGTGGTCAACTTGATTGAAGGTGTTTTGCCAACCTTAAACCTATTTTAAAATTTTCTTATATTATATTTAACTATTTAGTTTTTTTGTCACTGTAGATTCCAAGAAACCAATTGTTGCTGCTGTTGAAGGACTTGCTCTCGGAGGCGGCTTAGAATTGGCAATGGTTTGTTGTCATAGCCAAGCATAAAGATCCCCAAATTTTTTTTTTTTAATAGAAAGGATAATTTCTTTGGCTAGTGTTTATACAAATGAATCATTCTAGTTAACCTCTTGCAGGGATGTCACGCACGTGTTTCAGCTCCCAGAGCTCAACTCGGCTTGCCAGAGCTTTCGCTTGGTGTTATTCCGGGGTTTGGAGGTAAATTTACTTTTGTACGCATCAATTTTGTGAGTTCTCAGATCATAAGTATTCACCGAATTACTTATATAGTGGTTTCTATTTATCAGGCACGCAGCGTCTGCCCAGACTTGTTGGGCTGTCAAAGGCAGTTGACATGATGCTGGTAAACTCCTTCGCTTCTGTTCTTCCTTTTCATGTTCACCACCTTGCCTAGTTTTGCTGTTGATAGAACGTTGTGCCTGCTTTCCGTCCTGACTAGTGTAAAGGGAAGTGAGAGGAAATTTGTCGAATGAATCATTGGCACTGTATAGAGGAACACAAAATATAAGTAAATAAAAGAAAAGAAAATCAATGGATATAACACTTTCTAGTTTTACTTTTGTTCGCTGTAGTGTAACAATATATTATTGCATATTTAATGCTTTGACTTGCTGGATTTATCTTTCATTCACTACCATTCATTAAAGTGTGCATTGCTTTTCAGTCATCGAAACCAATACTTTCTGAAGAAGGGAAGAAGCTTGGTCTTATCGATTCAATCGTCTCTTCTGAAGAGTTGCTGAAAGTATCACGGCTGTGGGCTTTAGGCATTGCAGAGAGGCGTAAACCGTGGGTACGTTCCTTACACCGGACAGACAAGATTGGTTCCTTGTCTGAGGCTCGTGACATATTGAAAGTTGCCCGACAAAAAGCCAAGAAAACTGCTCCAAATTTGCCTCAGCACCAGGTGTGTCTTGATGTGATTGAGGAGGGCATCGTTCATGGAGGATACAGTGGAGTTCTAAAGGTATTCACGGCTTTGGTTTCTTAGGATTGTTGTTATAAATACGGATGAGTCTTTTTCGGACACTGCTATTTCCTCTCCCACCAAAATATGTTGTTATCATATGGCAACTTTTGTGCTTCTTTCTATGGTGAGAGACAAACATGCTTTCTTCACAAGCATCACTTACTAGTACTACATATTTTCAAACAAGTAGCTCCACCTTTATATCGCTATGCTAACAATAATTGTGAACTTTCAATGCAGGAAGCAAGAGATTTTAAGAAGTTGGTTTTATCAGACACCTCGAAAGGTCTTGTTCATGTCTTTTTTGCGCAACGTACAACATCTAAGGTAACAAGATTCAAACAAGCAGCACCTATAGTAACCTTTTTTCCTCATCTACGTTTTATATATTTCAAGTAAATAGATCAAAGCGATTTGGCGAATTCTAGCATCGGTAAAATGAGTTGATTTGACATATGCAGTGTTAGATTGCATCAGATTTTTTGAACAAATACTATATTCTATCCTCTTTCTGTTTCTCACCGTATTTGCAACTTACAACTGAAACAGGTACCAAATGTTACTGATATAGGGCTTAAACCAAGGCCCATAAAGAAAGTTGCTGTCATAGGAGGAGGTCTGATGGGTTCTGGCATAGCTACCGCTCTTATTCTGAGCAATATAAGTGTTGTTCTCAAGGAAGTCAATAATGAATATCTTCTTAAGGGCAGAACAATGATAGAAGGTGCTTACTTTATACAGGAATTCTAGAGATTGCTTTTTCTCTTACGGTTTGTTTATTATGACGAGTGGTAGCTATGATTTTGATATAGGATATGCACAACTATTTTGATTATTTCTATTAGTATACTCCTCTTATTTAAAAAAGTAACCAGCGTAGTTTTGGTTTTGTACTTGTTTCTATCCAGCAAATGTTCGAGGCTTGGTCACAAAAGGGAAGCTCGCACGGGATAAGGCAGACAAGGCCCTCTCACTGCTTAAAGGTGTTCTGGATTACACGGAATTTAAGGATGTTGATATGGTCATTGAGGTGGGTCATATTTCAATTGCATCGTATGACTTGGATTTTCATATTTCAAGAGACAATCTTAGACCATGAATGAGTTCTTGTGATAATGTCTGCTTCGTACTTAATATCTCGCATATCTAACAAGAGATCTAGTAAATAATTACTCTGTATATTTAAGTGTCATGCCGTTAGAAAGTAGTTTAATAGTGTTCTTCCTTGGTTGCAGGCTGTAATTGAAAACATCTCTCTTAAGCAAGCAATATTTAGTGAAATTGAGAAAGTTTGCCCTTCTCGCTGCATATTGGCAAGTAATACATCTACTATTGACCTTCGTCTAGTGGGGGAAAAAACAAGCTCCCAAGATCGCATTTTGGGGGCCCACTTTTTCAGGTAAGATGGCTCATTCTTGTTCGTTGCCGGTTCCTTTCTATATTGTTTGCGAAATTATTACATCTTACAAGTATTAGAAGATGCTACCTGTCGTTGTTCTTTCCTGAACTTAGAACATAAATCAAAAGGAGCTCTTCTGCAATGAACCAATTATGTTGTGCTGAGGTGGTCCCAATATACTACACAAGATTACCGTAGTTGTTAAAAGATCTTCTTTCTTTATTTTGTCCTAGTGATCGTCTCTATTAGGGTGGTGCAAAAATTACTTTAATATGATCCTATGGTATATCGTGTTCGATAAGCATTGCAGTATATAAAATGTTTATTATGGATCCTTTCTTTGAGATAGCTTTTGATAAACATCCTATCTTCGTTAAGTGATGCTATGTGTTGACATGCTCTTCCCTGAGTACTTGTTTGATGTGACTCTTTAATGGCAGTCCCGCTCATGTGATGCCTCTCCTAGAGATTGTGCGGACAGAGAAGACTTCACCACAAGTGATTCTTGACCTTATGACGGTTGGGAAAATCATTAAAAAAGTTCCTGTTGTGGTGGGGAACTGCACTGGCTTTGCAGTCAATCGAACTTTCTTCCCATACTCACAAGGAGCTCACATATTGGCCAATTTAGGTGTGGATGTTTTCAGAATTGACAGAGTGATCAGCAAGTTTGGCCTCCCTATGGGCCCATTCCAGTAATTTTCTTTTCTTAAAAAACTATAATTGTCATTGTCTCGTACATTTACTCACATGTGATGAAAAATAAAAATAAATAAAAATAAAAATGTATTCCGCCATTTTTTTTTGTGCTCTTACGAACCTCAAAGTATAATTAAAAAAAATCTCTGACAATATTTGTTGATTACATATGATGACCTTGCTACACAGGCTTCAAGACTTGGCGGGATATGGAGTATTTATTGCAACTGCTAAAGAATTTGCTCTTGCATTCCCTGAGCGGACATTTTTGTCCCCATTGATGGAGCTTTTAGTGAACAGTGGAAGAAATGGTGAGTTGAGCTTCATAAATTCATTTGAGCATTCCCACCTCTTTTGGTTTTGTGAATGCTTTTATCTGTTTATCATTTTAGCATTTCTTTGAACTTGCATCATTTAGGTAAAAACAATGGAAAAGGATATTACACTTACGAAAAAGGAAGCCAGCCGAAACCCGATCTCACAATACTGCCAATTGTTGAGGAATCTCAACGACTTGCAAATATTATGCCGGACAGAAAGGTATTCTTGATTTGTGTCAAATCGATATCACCACTAATAAAAATAATAGTTGGAATGAATTTTGATGATGTTCTGTATTTGCTCCTTGGGTTTTGGCTAACACAGCGAGCAAATTCATGTTACATCTCTTCTTGAGCCTCTATTGAACTAGTACTTAAATGTGTTTATTGGGCCATGTGACAGCCCATATCTGTGACTGACCAAGAGATTGTGGAGATGATACTCTTTCCTGTGGTAAATGAGGCATGCCGTGTTTTGGATGAAGGAATAGTTGTCAGAGCTTCGGACCTGGACATTGCATCTGTTCTTGGGATGAGTTTCCCATCCTATCGGTGAGTGATTTTGTGACCATTGCCTTTCTACTCGTTTGTTAAATTGCAAAACATTTGTCGGTTGTAATCTGGACTTGTGAGTTATGATGCTGCCCAAGGTTCATCTTTTCGTGATTGACTGATTGTAATCTAATGGGCACGTAACTTCTATACATAATCTTTGTCCTCCAGTACACAAGCTAATGATAGGGTCATTCGATCTCAAATTAGTCTTATCTTCTATTGCAGGGGTGGTATTGTTTATTGGGCAGATCTGGTTGGGCCTATGCATGTTTATTCAAGTCTAAAGAAATGGTCCGAAGCATATGGTAACTTCTTTAAGCCATCTAGGTATTTGGAAGAACGGGCGACCAAAGGCATGCTGCTGGTAAGAACTCTTGGCTTTACGTTTTCTCTAACCAACTTTATAAGAGCTTTGCTCCTTCCCACCAGCAATTGAACATCAAGATATCAACCTTCTGACGCAACTTTAGTTTGCAGTATTCTTGATGCAAAACAAAAGGCAAAAGAAAAAAGTTGCAGTATTGTTTTGGCTTGCTAATCATTCGAGTGTCTCCATGTCAAATGTTGTTGAACTCCTAGATCGACTTGATTCACGTAATTTTGTCTCAAAAGCAGTTTAATTAAAAACAACAACAAAAACATCAAAGAAAAATGCTAAATGTCACATCCGTGGCTTTTCTACTGATCAGAAGCCTCAATCTAAAAGCTGTATTCTCCGTGTAAAACTAGCGAGGTTGTGATTGTTTAGAAACCAACGATAAAGAGCCCTGTTTGGATCATAGGTTCTAACGCACAATTCAAACCTTTTTCTGCAGTGTTTTCTCTCACAAAAATTTTAATTTACTAACCAAACTTTAACTATCCAAACCTATGATTCAAACGGGGCAATAGAATTCTCACATCATATGTAAAGGAAGATACTGACGCCTTATGCATGAATTTTTTCTTCTTGCAGAGCGAACCTTCTTCGTCGTCAGCAACATCAAGGGCAAGATTGTAAGCAACAAAAGAACTCTACAAGATTGTGTTGTATCTTCCTCATAAGAAAGTCTAAATAAATAGATTCTATCAAAATTCACTTCATAGATGTACGCTCTTATAGTTATCTACTGCTTCAGAAGGAAGTGAAATATATACCGTTTTATGTTTTTCTGTTTAATTGTTAAAAATTAATTTGATAAGCTAAAGGAAATTGTTGTTCTGTCTAGTTTTATTTGACCCAGCAATTATAATTTGAGAGATGTGGGTAAATAGTCTTTTTAATATGCTTTTTAAATAAATGGTCGAAATTTGTAAAATTAAAAAAGATTTTATTTTAAATGTTCAACATCAATTAAGTGATTAATTGATTGATCATAATTAACTAATATTAATATGTATTTTTCATTATCTGTGATCAATAGTTGCTTGAGTACAATCAATCACTGAGTAACAAAAGTCAATCATTAATTGATCACAGATAAGAACTGATTATCAACTATTTTCTTAAATAAAAAAATTTTGGCCACTTAAATAAGTGTTTAATACTGTCTATTTACCTAATTTTTCTTTATATTTTTACACTGTTTTTTAGTTACCATCGTTATCCTTCCTTTGTTTGTTTGTTTGTTTTTTTTTTTAATCCTTTTTTTTTTTTTTTTTGTTCCTTCCTCCGTTTTGTTTGACGCCTATGTCGCTTTGCTTTTTACTCCGCATAGTCTGCCCTTTTAGCTTTCAAAAGCGACACTATCGAGTGCACGACACAATATTACATAAACGACAACAGATCAATCAAACGACGGCATCAAATACAAAATAACAGCATCGTTAGGAAACGATAACATCTTTGACAAATGACCATGTTTTTAAATAGCAACATCTTCTTAAATCTGGAAACGACAAAAAACTTTGAAAAGCAAACAAATACAGAACAACGACATCATCATCGTAAAACGACAGCGTAAGAAAAAATATCATGGATTAGTAAGGGGATAATTGCTTGAAACGAAAATCCATTGGTTACGTACTGAAAAACGACATCAATTCAAAAAGACTGCAGTAGCTTTAAGAAAACGATAAAACAGAACAGAAACATCGTCTTAAACAAATAAAAAAGGAAAACAAGATAAAAATGAGTAAAGCAACAACCTAAACAGTAATTCACAAAAAAACGACCATAAACTAAAAGCGACATCAACTTGAAAACACCAGCAACTATAAAGCAACAGTAGTTTCGTGGACCAACAACAACTGAAAAAAAAAAAAACAAACAAACAAACAAACAAACAAACTTAGGCCTGAGAAGACAACTTAAAAACTTAAAAACGACATTAGCTCAAAAAAACACTAGAGATTCATTAATGGAAAGCAACAGAAAAACAACATCAGCTCAAGAAATGACAGCTCAGAAATCCATTACAGAAAACTATGGTTTTTTTTTTCTTTTTCTTTTTTTTTTTTAATATACCTGCTGGGAATGGAACCTGGCTTGAAAAGGTGATGAGCAAAATAGAGGTTTTTCAATTGGTCAAAGTCTCGTGGTGCCACTTGGTGGCTTAATGGACGCCGGCGGAATTATGATCAAACCCAAGCACAAGCCAAATTTGAACTCAAACATCAATTCTTTATGTTTATAATGTTTATAACGTTTACAAAATAGACTAACAAAACAAAAACGAAAATAAGAAAAAAAAAAATCACTTGTGACAGGATTGCCACCGTTGAAGAATCATTGGCATTTTATAATTAATAAAAAATAAAAATCAAATCAAATTACGTCAATTAAAATATCTTGTTATTTTAGCAAAAATAATATATTAATGAAATATATAATATAACATGATAGTATTAAAGAGATATGATATGATGATATTATTTTTGGATCAAGTATAGAACGGTGACTTATGAAGGCAATTTCCGTGAGTGGAAACAAGATGATTATTAGACTAAAATATTTGAAAGCAGCCGTAGTTTACCGTATAAAATAAACTTGTTAGACTAAACTTATTTTATTGTAGAAAATAATGTTGTCTAAGAATTTTGAATGATAATCTTTGAAAGTTGAAACCAAATAATAAAACAAAAGATTTTTTTTTTTTTTTTTTTGGAGATAATAATGCAAAACAAAAGCTAGCATTTGGTGCACCAATTTGAGTTGAAATATTTGGGTTAATGTTGTTTGATTTTTTAAAGATTAATTTTGTTGACTTTTAAAATAAAAAGATAAAAATGAGTTGCAATATTTTAGTTTGAAACTGTGTTACAAAAACACTAGATGGATTATTTAATGACAATTATAAGTAAAGAGAAGGAGAGAGAGAAAGATAATTAAGAAGGTTTAAATGGATTTTTTTTGTTGAAAAAAAATTACAGGAATAGATGATGACCTATTCTGTAAATGCTAAGGGGAGGAGAATACCCCACATGATATGTGAATGTCTTTCGAAATGGATCGTTCATGTAGCACAACTAGAGTGCTAAATACAACTTAAATCCAAGGCTTAGTCCAGAAGTTACAAAAAAAAAAAAAAAAAAAGATTTATAATCGAGAGAACAAGCACCTCAAAGTAATGCTCGATGATAAAGATTTAGTACGCGTTTGGTGTTAAGATTTGGATTACAAAATTAAAGTTTAGATTAATTATATGTTATCGAAACGTTTGAATTATTTGAGTTAAAAAGAGTAAAAACTATAAATATGTTTGGAAAAAAAATTAATACAATTAAAGTTTAGATTAATTATACGTTATCGAAGCATTTAAATTATTTGAGTTAAAAAGAGTAAAAACTATAAATATGTTTGGGAAAAAAAATTAATATGAAGTTGTTTTGTTCGTTTCGAAATTCTATGTGATTTAATAAAAAAAAAATCTCATTTAGATTTATTTATGTAAAATTATAGATTTTTAAAATTTAAATTATAAAATTGTGTAAATAATAAAATTCAAAAAAAAAAGATTATAATTATATAATCTGAATTATTGCACAAAACAAGGTCTTAAATGGATTAAATAAATAAGGAGATGTTTGGTGTTTGAATTTGAGTTAGGATTTTTAAATTTAAATATTAATTTTTGTTGACTTTTTTAGAAAAGATAAAAAATTTTTAATAAAAAATAAAAATTAAGCTGAAAAAATTAAATTTAAATTGGTAAACAAACTCATGCAAAAATTTAAGAATTTAATTTATGAATGGACTGCTTAATATAGTCAATAGTGACGTGATGTGATGGGACGTTAGGTTAATTAAATAATTTCTTTATTTGGTAATTAAATAAAAACCTGAGAGACATTTGCTGCAAATGCGCGTTCCCATGTTCAAGTCGCATTGCATCAAAAGTCAACGCCACAAAAAAGTCAGAGCGTCTTTCACGATGCAATATGAGAACACACATTTAATTTACCAAAGAACCTTTATCATAAGTTTTTTTTTTTTTTTTTTTTTTAAGAAGTTTTGTTAGAAGTTTTGTGTTCACGAATAAACTTTATTAGAAGTTAATAAAATGACGTGATTATAAGTATAATTTAATAATAATTTTATATTTAATTTTATTATAAAGTGAAAAAGTTAAAATCTCGACGTGTCAAATTTTTTAAGGAAAAAGAAAAAGAATTTAACAAAATGATAACTAATCATCATTTTCAAAAAAGAAAAAAAAATAAAAAAAGGAAACAAAAAGATCACTTGTCTTGTAATATGAACTATCCAAAATATAATATATCGCCCCCCACCAACACACTCTACAGGAGCCACCCTTGTAAAGTAAGCATGTGTTTGATGCGCAGGTTGAAGTTAAGTTATGAATTTGGTGAGGTGTTTAAATTGTTAGAATTATAAGATGTAAAATTTTGAAATATAGTCAAAAAAAATTAATATAGAATTTATTTCGTTCACATTAAAATTATATACAATTTATATAATATAAAATCATCCAATTTCGATTTGTTTACGTAAAATTATAGACTTTTAAAGTTTAAGTTACAAAGTTATAATAATGTTATGAATAATAAAAATTGGTTGACTTTTTAGAAGAAAACAAAAAAATTATGATTTAAATTAGATTATACTTGTGCACCAAAAAAGTCTACAATTTATTGTGTATTGGGTATTATCAGCATAAACTATTTTTTCACTATTTTGTTAATGTTTTAACAATTACATTATTAAAAAATTTAGTTTGCATTTAATTCATCAATTAAATATGAAAATTTTAAATTAAAATTGATAATTTTTTTAAAAATTAATTATAAATTTTATTAATTAAAAAAATAAAAAATATAATTTATTTAAAATTAAACTGAAACATCAAATAAAATCTTCGTCCAATTAAATAGTGCATATTAATAATGCAGAAAGATTTCTTAAAATTAATTTGAAGGTGCATTATCATTATTATTTTTTCATTATTGATAACGCGGGAATGGGGGTGTAAAAAAAATAAAAAACACACTTTTAATAATGGGTCCCACTACTATTTTTAATTCTATTTCTTTAAAATAAAAAAAACACTAGCGACAAAATAATGCAGAGCTTCTAATGGCCCTTTTTTTTCGGGTGAATAGTTTCTATTCTCTCGTCACACTCTATGCATACACATTTACACACACACACGTATCCACACACACAAACACACATACTGGCGGGGTCGGCGAGGAGTGAATCAGAGCTGCTTTCCTCTTCCTCTGAGATTTTTGGTCTGCAAACGCCATGGCAAGGGCTGAGGTGACGTTGGAGGTCGGAGACGACGGTGTTGCGGTCATTTCCATGTCCAATCCTCCCGTTAATGCTTGGCTATCTCCAGTAAGCTTAGCTCGATTCAAAACCTTCCCTCTATAATTTCCCTGATTTTTTCCAAAAAAAAAATTTTGTTTTTTTTGTTTTTCGTTTTTTGTCTTGATTTTTCTGGTCGGTGCAGTTTTCGCGGGGTTACAGGAAAAGTTCGATGAAGCAACGACGAGAAATGATGTCAAAGCCATTGTTTTGACTGGTGAGCAATATCACCGTTTGGATTTCTATTTTGTTGTTATTTTCTCCGTTTTTTTTTTTTTTTTTTTTTTTTCGGTAAGTCGTTGTTTGTTTTGCAATGAAGGCAAAGGAGGAAAATTTTCCGGTGGTTTTGATATCAACGTTTTCGAGGAAATTCACAAGAATGGTACGAGATTTATTCAGTCTTTGCTTTGTTTTGATCGGATATTTGGGCCCGTTTGGCAGTGGCAGAGCTTTTGCTTTTACTTCTAGTTAATAGAAGAAGAAAAACAAAAGCCATGAATTCTCAATTAGTGTTTAGAATTAATAAACCTTTGAGGTCAAAATGATGTTTAAAGTTTTCTAATAAATAACGAAACGAAACTATTAAAATGAAGTTTATAATAATTTTGTTATAAATTTTAAAGTTTACTCAGAAGAATTTTTGTGAGAAATAATATTTTTTGGTTTTGACAAGAAGTACTTCGAAGACTAAAGCTCTTCTAATAAATCATCCAAACACTTAAAACTGCTCGTTTTCTCTCCCCCTCCACCACTCCTCCTACTCGCATTCACACACCACCAACTAACTCCGTCTTCCGATTCCGATTCCGAAACTGTTTTTAGATGTAGGAAGCCAAAAGCAGCTTCTAGGAAGCTCTGCCAAACAGTTCTTTGTAACTTGAGAGTTAGTATTTACAGTTGGGCAATATTGCAGGGGCTATTTCTGCTTTGCCTAATGCGTCTGTTGATCTTGTGCTCAACACAATTGAAGGTTTCTACTGAATTTTAACTACTAAATTCATGATTTTTTCTGATAAATGATCAATTTTTGCTCCATTTTGGATGTATAAACGGCGTTTGTTGTTATGATTTTGGTAATTATAGAATCGAAGAAGCCCATTGTTGCCGCTATAGAGGGATTGGCTCTTGGGGGTGGCTTAGAAATAGCAATGGTTTGTACTTTGTAGTCACAGTCAAACAAGTAGTGTCTCAAGTTTTTGATATGTAAGGATAGAATTATAAAAATGCATAATTCGAGTTTGCAACTTGCAGGGATGTCATGCGCGTATTGCTGCTGCCAGAGCTCAACTTGGTTTGCCGGAGCTTTCGCTTGGTGTTATTCCGGGATCTGGAGGTGCATTCTCTTTTCTATGCACGAGTTTGCTAGTGCTCAAGTGATAAGTGATAATTGTATTTGTTAAGACAATGGTTTTTGTTTGTAAGGCACACAACGTCTTCCAAGGCTTATAGGGCTGTCAAAGGCAATTGAAATGATGCTGGTAAGTTATCCTTCACTTCTATTCTCCATGTTTTGTTATTATATTTGGAATATCGAACCTGATTTTCTTTGCTTTCCAATTTATGATTACATTTTCAGAAGTAGCTCTTAAAATTGAACTATTTTAATGGGTTAGAGCAGTTCATAGGAAAGGACAATAAAAGTGGAAAAAGAAGAATGGGAAAGTTCCTGTATATAGATATTTTCTTAACGGCAATTAATTGTAGTATGCAATGCCTTTCAGTCGTCAAAACCAATATTTTCTGAAGAAGGGAAGAAGCTTGGTCTCATCGATTCCATCGTGTCTTCCAAGGAGTTGCTGAAAGAATCACAGTTGTGGGCTTTAGATATTGCAGAGAAGCGGAAACCTTGGATACGTTCACTTCACAGGACAGACAAGATTGGTCCCTTGTCTGAAGCACATGAGATATTGAAAGTTTCCCGGGAACAAGCCAGGAAAACTGCTCCGAATATGCCCCAGCACCAGGCATGTCTTGATGTGATTGAGCATGGCATTCTTCATGGAGGATACAGCGGAGTTTTAAAGGTACTCTCGGTTTCTAGTTTCTTGTCCTGGTATTTTGTGTGAATGAGACATTTTGTAGAAAGTATTACTTCCCTTCCTGTTCCTTTTTTGTCTACCTGAATTATGAAGAGTTATTTTAGACAACATGCTTGGTTCACAAGTTGGATTTCCTGTTTATGTAAATACTAATAGTTGAACGTTGCCAATGCAGGAAGACAAAGTCTTTAAGGATTTGGTGTTATCAACCACCTCAAAAGGTCTTGTTCATGTGTTCTTCGCTCAACGTGCAGTATCCAAGGTGCAAAGTTTATACAAGCAGCCTTTATTTCCTGAAAAATTTTCCCCTATTTTTGTTTGTTTTTGTTCTCAATATTTAGGATTAATGATTTTGTGAATTCAATAGAGAGTAAAATAAATTGTTACGATGTATGCACTGCTGGGTTGCTTTTTTTTTTTTTTTTGGTTGTTTCCAGCCAAACAATTTCTATGCTTCAGCCTTCTTTTGTCTCTCACCAAGTTCAACAACTTTCAACATAAGCAGGTGCCAAAAGTTACTGATATTGGGCTTAAACCAAGGCGCATAAAGAAAGTTGCTATCATTGGAGGAGGTCTGATGGGTTCTGGCATAGCTACGGCTCTCGTGCTTAGCAATATAAGTGTTGTTCTCAAGGAAATTAATTCTGAATATCTGCTGAGGGGAAAAAAGATGATAGAAGGTGGTTATTTGGTACAGGAAACTTAGTGATTATTTTCCCTATTTATGGGTATGGCTTTATTATTATCATGAAGGGTTATGAACCCTGTGATAGTTTGCATTCTTTGATGCTTTATATGTACTCGTTGCTGGATGAACCTGGATCATCCTTTGGCAAGGAGGATAAATCCGAGAAACATATGAAGTCATTTTTTTACGTCATGTTACTAAATGCTCTAATTATATAGGAAAAAGTAAGAATCACGGTTTTCTTTGTTTGTTTGATTTTGCAGCAAATATTCAAGGCTTAGTAACAAGGGGAAAGCTTGCACGAGACAAGGGAGAGAAGGCTCTCTCACTGCTTAAAGGTGTTTTGGATTACTCAGAATTTAACGATGTGGATATGGTTATAGAGGTAGGCTGTCAAATTTCCCTTGTATGGTAGAATTTAGAATCTCATTTTCGTAACCATGCTAACAAACACGAGTGCTTGCGATAGTCTTGTAAATTGAGTTACATCTTTAATATCATGCTGTTAGAAAGTAGTTGATAGAGTTAATTCTTCATTTGCAGGCTGTTATTGAGAACATTGCTCTTAAGCAAGAAATTTTTAGTGAAATCGGAAAGTTTGTCCTTCTCACTGCATATTGGCAAGTAACACATCTACTCTTGACCTCCATCTAATTGGGGAAAAAACAAACTCCCAAGATCGCATTTTGGGGGCACATTTTTTCAGGTAAGATGGCTCACTCATTCCTTTGCTTTGCTTATTCTTACTAAGAAATAGTTACGAATTTATTACTTAATAATGTATATAATAAAATGCTTACTTATATGTTTATGTTGACAATGTGGTTATTGTTTCCTGCCACTTGAAGTAATAACTGAATATCGGAGGAAAATGTTAATCAGTGAACAAAACGTACCTAGTTGTTAGACAATCTGCCTCACCTTTTCTATGTCATTCTTACTAATAGCATCGGCATCAACACCAAAACGACTTTGTTGTTATCCGACAATATGAGTTGTATATAGAAATGCGTGTAACTTATTTTTTCTTTGATACACCTTTTGATCATCAGTTCTGTCTTCATCAAGTAATAACCTGAGTTGATTTCATTGTGTCCCTTTTTCTTATGGCTCTTTCCTCACAGTCCTGCTCATATTATGCCACTCCTGGAAATTGTGCGGACCAAGAAGACTTCACCACAAGTGATTCTTGATCTTATGACTGTTGGAAAAATCATAAAGAAAGTTCCCGTTGTGGTTGGGAACTGCCCTGGCTTTGCAGTCAATAGAACGTTCTTCCCATACACACAAGCAGCTCATACTTTGGTCAATTTAGGTGTGAATGTTTTCAGAATTGACAGGGTGATCGTCAAGTTTGGCCTTCCTTTGGGCCCATTTCAGTAATCTCCTTTTCCTTCCATTTATTATTCGTGTGTTTATTTGCTTGTGACAAGCATGTATTTGGCATTTTGGTTTCCTCATCTCCAAAGAAAAATATAGTTGAAAGCTTAGTAACATAGTCCCCATTAGCATCTGTTCAAGAAAAAACTCAGAAACTAACCTCAAAAAATCTCTTGAGCTGATATATGATTGCATTAAAATGACCTTGACTTGTAGGCTTCAAGATCTGACAGGATATAGAGTAGGCATTGCAGCTTCAAAGGTACTTCGTGATGCCTTTCCTGATCGGACATTTAGATCACCAGTAGTTGAGCTTTTAGTAAAAAGTGGAAGGAATGGTAATATAAAACTCCCTATTGTTATTATGAATCGTTCCCTCCTCTTTTGATGTTGAGAACGCTTTTGTTTGTTTATCATTTTAGCTTTCTTTGTACTTGCGGTATTTAGGTAAAAACAATGGAAAAGGATATTACATCTATGAAAAGGGAAGCCGCCCAAAGCCTGATCCGACAATACTACCAATTCTTGAGGAGTCTCGGCGACTTACAAATATCATGCCAGGAGGAAGGTATCTTTCTTTGTGTCAGAATACTGATGTTTATATATTAGTAAATAAGACAGTTGGAGCTGCTTTTTATTAGTGCACTGTGGAACTTTTTTTGGTCGTCTATTATATTAGTATTTAATGTCTTTTTTGGACTATGGTGACAGCCCATATCTGTAACAGACCAAGAAATTGTGGAGATGATACTCTTTCCTGTGGTAAATGAGGCATGTCGTGTTTTGGAAGAAGGAATAGTTGTCCGAGCATCAGACCTCGACATTGCATCAGTTTTGGGAATGAGCTTTCCATCCTACCGGTGAGTGATTGTGGCCTTTAAGCAAAACATTTTCAAAAATTCGTTCTAGGAATCTTTTCCTAATTTTCAATTAGTTACAACAAACTTATATTCAGAACAGTGGAATTTTCGGTAGAGATAAATTCACTCTCTCAATTGCTTTGGCTAATGGAAATAATGATGCTTGCATTCGTTCTCAAAGTAATCGTATCCTATCCATTTGGCAGGGGTGGTATCGTTTATTGGGCGGACACGGTTGGGCCCAAGCATATTTATTCGAGTCTCAAGAAGTGGTCCGAAGTATATGGTAACTTCTTTAAACCATCAAGGTTTTTGGAAGAACGGGCAACAAAAGGCATGCTTCTGGTAAGAAACCTCGACTCTGCAAATGAACATTGACATTCTGATCTACTTTTCACTAACTTAGCACTATTATTGCAACAAAACAAGGGAAAAAAAAAAAAAAAAACAAGTTAACAATATAAATTTGTAGATATTTTGTATGTATATATAAATATATTGCCAGACATGTAAATGAGGGTCAATTTCTTGCTATTGAGTAGTTTTTAACTCTTAAGTCCCTTATTTAAACACAATTTTTTGCCTCAAAAGCAACTTAAAATTATATTAAAGAGTG
>CM046383.1:2728672-2847672 GCA_025413485.1 Ficus microcarpa
TTAATTGGCTGTTATTGGCGAATTAAGTTAAGCGCATGGCATAATAATTGGTGGATGAAAAACTAACTTTAGTCTTGATCGAACCTATTATTTTCAATTTTCCATCCCCAATATCATAATTACTAAGGAAAAGAATCATGAATACTTTTTCAGTACGCTATGTGCTGCTGGATGTATATTTGCGAGATGTATATTCGTGTGATTAACAAACAGGAGGTATTACATCATCCTAATTCTCATACATTGAAAAGGGGCCTCGCATAACGCGTTCATACTGCGAATTCTTTTTTCCCTTCCTTTCATTTCATAATACAATTTGCCTAATCTGCAAATACCTATTAATAATTTGGGCCAATTACCTACATACAAATTAAATTCATAATCTAACCAATATATAACCTGTTATATATTTATATATGTGCGTGTATGCGTATACATGCATGTGTGGATCTAGTCCTAAACTTGTTTTCCAAATCAAGTTAAAAAGCTTCTTTTAGATAATTTCTCTGCTGCTATATGACAAACAATTACATATATATATATATATATGTAGAAATATAAATGAGTTTCAATACAGTGTGACGACGATTACAATATCAAGTACAACAATAACTGCTTAATTTGATTTCTTGCTTGGCGTTGGTAGGTCATCATCCAATATGTCTAGTACTACTAGCGAGCTACAATGTTATATTCTTATTATTAATCAAAGTGATAGGTACATTGGTTAGACCTAATCTTGACCATTGATATAGTTCATCCAAAGACGTAATCTTAGGGAGCATTTAAGGGGCCCAATATTTTAGTTGGCTAGTTTTGGCCTAGAAATATAAAAAAGTTTATCGTCAATTAAGTCAATCATATAATATATGAACAAAAATATGTAATTATCAAATATTTTTTAGACAGATCAAGACATATGTAATTTTCGACGGTCAGACAAAAGGTGCTAATAATCAAATATCATTTGATGTTTATTGATTTTAACGTGCTTGTTTGAGAGTTGTTAAGATCTTGAATTGGTAGATGATAATGACGAAAGGTAGTTTGGTTCTCAAGACTGTTTTAGGTACTATAGTCTTTACAATGTCTTCTCTTACAAAACTTTGAATTTATTATTTAAATTTATTTTTTTGAACCTATGATCCAAACATGCGATAAGTAATTTGTGGGGTCTCTTTTAACGTAAACGATCACAAAAGAGAAGTTGGGCTTAATATTAATTAATTTGTTTGTTTTTCTGGAATGTTTCTGTATGTTTTTTAGACGCAAAAAGGAAAATGGCTTGGAAATTACGTATGGTCAGCAAATGCTTTAGAAATGGAAACGAAAACAATACACAGTAAGAATGGTTTTTGTTAAGGAAAGCAAGCAACTGAAAGTTAGTTTTCCTTTTTCTGTTTTCATTTACTGAATACTTATAACTTAATACATATTAATGTACATATCCACGGGGATTTAAGGCAATTAAGGTCTAGGAGCCCCCTCAACTTTTTTTATTCCCCTCTTATTTATCTTTGTGTGTGTATATGAGTGTGTGCATATATATATATATATATAAACCGACAAAGTTAAAAAATAATAATCTAATCCATATCTCTTAAAATTTACCTACGCAGTTATTAATCTCCTAACAAAACTTTCTAACTTCGTGCATGCCCAAATACGATTTTACATTTTCTTAATCTCTTTTAAAAAAAATTAAATATAACAAAATAATTTTCAGAACGCTTTCAAACATGACCAAATATTTCCCACATTGCAGAAAAGTTCATTTGGCAGTGATATTCACGAATTGGCATCAGATATTAAAAGTTCATTAATATTTTATGGAAAGTTGTTAATGTTTGTTACGTGGAGTAATCGACATTGGCCAAACAGATGAACAGGTGATCAGAATAACCTGCAGGTAACGTACCAAATGTGAAAACGCAGTAGTGGTTGATAAATTTATAGTACGATAACATATAGAATTGGTCATGTAATCTAATCTACCAATGATTTTATTGGCAAAGGCAATTATGTTTGTTACCAAAAAAATCTACCAATGTTTTATTTTTCTTGTCAAAAATGCGCTTTTTATCACCAAAGATCAATCCTACATTTAATATCTCGGTTCTAGTATATGTTATTATATAATTACATTATAGATTAAATAAATCTCGGGTTATATTTATGACTTAATATGTTAAAATGTAGGACATGCTCACGAAGGAAACGGAAGACAAAATGATACGTTTTCTTAATTTATTATTTAGCTAAGAAGAAGGGCAAAAATCTTTTCAGGCCATGACGTGACATGCATGGAAAAATCAATTGGCAAGGCACTTCCAAATTAAACCTCTATAAGATTAATGTGTTAATAAATTATGAAGACTTTGTTGCATAGCACTAATGTTCCAACACAATCAAACTATGATCACGAAACAATATTCTCCTTCTAATATTAGGAATATCAACTTTAATATTAATTTTTAAATATCAATTAATATGATATATACGTAAAATGTATATATTTTTTTATTGATAAGTGTTTAAAATATTATCACATTAGTTGATTGTATTTATCAACGGGAAAAAAATAATAACTCACCATTACGTATGAGTTAATACTTAAAAATTAAATTAAAGTTGGAATCTATCCTTAATGCTTTGGGTAGGTCTGGACTCAAAGAGTAATGGGATTCGATCCCAATAGCCGGACTAATCTTCGGTTATTTGCAAAATGGTGTGGAACTCATCTTGTGGGACTCACAGATAAAACCCATAACGGTCAAATCCTATCTTTCGGTTTCAAACATTCTAAGACTGTTTGTAGTACTAGAGGTTTAGTTATCGCAGCGGTTCAACACTGTTGAGCTGAATATATGTAATAGCAGCATTCTCAAGAAAACAGTTCAACGACAAATTCTTCTTGGTTATTTTCAAGTTGTTTGTTGAATTTCTCTTCTTTTTTATTTTATTTTATTTTATTTTGTCTTTTTATGGACGATGCTTGTATCTAGTTAATTTCTAACGTAGTTTCGTATATTACCAGGACCATGTATGTTCCTGTGATGATCCCATCTTTTGTTTGTGTCTTGAAGGTGTATTCCACTTTCCTTAAAATAGTTTTTTTTTTTTTGCTTGCTAAAAGAGTAAATGGATTATACTCTTTCCTTAAAATAGATGAATTATACCCTTTCTTGCTTAATTTCATGTTGGGTTGGAAAAGAGTAAATGAAAACAACTTCAAACTACTACTCTTTCCTAATCTTATTATTACTTATTAGGCATATCCTTAATTAATTTTCTTTTTATGGTTACAATTTTGTTTTGAAATGATTAATGTCAAGCACTTAATTAGAGGTTGGGCTTGTTATGTAGATTTGCTCTTTGAACTTTTACTAAGTTAAAAAAAAAAATAATAATAACAATTTCAATTTTTAAACTTAGGCAAAATATAGAGGATTATCATTGATAATGGACAATATAACTATCTCTCATTTTAATTGACATCATTGTCTTTTAAATTCTTAGATGATTATATTGTGAGATATTAAAAAAAAAATGGTGCATAGATTAAATCATATGGTGCATAGGTTAAAATCATATGAGAATAATTTTATAATACAACAGTATACAAATTTGATAAAACTTGATCCAAAAAATATATATATATATAACTTGTTACTAGTAGATTTTCTTTTAACCCTAACCAAAAAAAAAAAAAAAAAACCCTGTTAGACTCTTAAAAAAATTCATATTTGCACAGTTATACCTTAAATAATTAATTAGATTAACATGAAAATATACAATAAATCGATTTCATTTTCTTTTAGTTTAGTTTTGATGTAGAAAAACGTTCACCAACCCTTATTAGTCAATAACAAATTCACATATCAATTCCAAATACAAAGATTATAACATAGAATCACATGTCTTACATGTTAGTTTCTAACTAGTTAAAAACATCTTACATTTTAGTTTCTAACGAGTTAAAAAATCAATAATATAATAGTCACTAACTAGTATTTTTCTTTTACAAAATTCGCTAAGAATATACTCAAACAAGTAATACCTCCAATAACAAAATTTAATGCCTGAACCCCAGGGGAAAAAATTTTTTTCCTTTAAAAGGGTTATAAAATTATTCCCTCAATAAATTACGGTATACTAACAACTAATAGATTTGGGTTAGAAGTAACCATAATTTTTCACTTTTTTTTTTCAAAGATGTTTCTAAGTTTAATAACTTGGCAATTCTAACATATAAAATCTTGTCCAATTAATGTGTCATGCAACATTAGATTCATTATGATTTTAAGTGAAATTAGGTTCATTCATTATATAAAATTGGTTCGGATTATTCTACATTTTATCGACGAATTCGGAGATTTCGTTTATAATGCTAAGGGTCCGTTTGGTTCACTAGTTTGAGTTGAAAATTTTAAATTTCAATAGTAATTTTTGTTAACTTTTTAGAAAAGACAAAAAATCTTTTCAGAAAAGAAAAAAAACTTAAAAAAAAAGATAAAAATCGAGATGAAAATTTTGAGTTCAAATGGTGAACCAAATGAGAGCTAATAGCAAGATAAGATGATACTAATGATCATTCTTTATATGCATATTAAAAAAAAAAAAAAAAAAAAGAAGAAGAAGAAAAGAAGGGAAAAGAAAAAGAAGGTGAGGATACAATTGCCCAACCCCCCGCCTTTTTTAACACCGTACAAACAGTAAATCCCATCCTCCCAACCGTATCATATTCAAAATTTCCACAGAGCAAAAAAAAAATTAAAAAAATATTCAAAATTTCCACGTAGATCACACACACACTCGCCTCTCCGTGCGGCCCGACCATACCCCCGAAACACCTTTAATAACAACAGGACGAGATACGTGTCCCACTTCAACCTCGAGTACAATACCAAAGCACACGCGCGAGAGTGTGCGTTTCCCTTCGTCACCCGCCCATTTCCACGGCCTCTCTTTCTTTCCCGCGGCCATTAAATGAGCTCTCGATGCACAAACTGTAATTGCACTTTAACGCATGAGACAGAACGGACTTTAGAGAGAGAAACAAGAGAGAGAAAGATAGCTCAACAAACCCAGAGACTCTTACAGAGAGAAATAGTCATCCGCCATTAATGCAAAGCTCAACTACCAAATTTGCTCACTAGAATTAGTACCACTTCAACTTTTTCAGTACATACACACACATTCATTTCTCTCTCTCTTTCTCTCTCTCTCTCTCTCTCTCATCAGAAAATGCCAGTCTCACGTTCTAGCCCTACTCTCTCTTAGCTTCATCTCTTGGCTGAGGATTTTCCTTTTCTTTTTTTTGAATTTTTTTTTGTTTTCTGTGACCGGAGATGTGGAACTCGACGGAGAATGTTTTCGCTCGATCGGGGTCGTACAGGGAGGACAGGGATGACGAGGAGGCGCTCCGGTGGGCCGCGCTGGAGAGGCTTCCGACGTACAAGCGGGTCCGGCGAGGCATTTTCAAGGACATGGTCGGAGATACCAAGGAGGTCGAAGTCACTGAGCTTGAATCCAATGAGCAGAAGCTCCTCTTGGAGCGACTGGTCAATGCCGTCGACGAAGATCCCGGTCTTTTCTTCGATCGGATGCGGCGCCGATTTGACGCGTAAAGTCTTTGTCCTGGATGAATTGTTTGGTTGCCGAGAAAATCGTAGAACGTAGAAAATATATACATATATATATATATAAGATGCGAAATTCTGAAACTTAAGTCTCTGTTTCTCTGCTTTACATTCCTTTTTCTCTTGTTATTTGAGCAGGTTGATAACGAAAGCCTACTTAACGTTCTCTGTGTTTTATCAAAATGCCGTGTTTCACCTTCGAATTTTCGAAATGCTTTTCTTATAAAATTTTGATCCGTAAAATATATGGTATCCATGTAGCATTTCTGGTTACTATCCCTTGTTTGAGGTAGTAGCTGAAGATTTAAAAATGACGGTTTTGCAGTGTCGATTTAGAGTTTCCGAAGATCGAAGTTCGATATCAGAATTTGAAGGTCGAAGCGTTCGTCCATATCGGAAGCAGGGCGTTGCCAACAATTCCTAATTTCATTTCAAATATGGCCGAGGTCGAACAACATCGCTTTATTTTTTTCTTTCAATATCATAACATCGCTCTGAATTTGCATTTCATGAATTCCATTTTTAGGCTTTATTAAGGCAGCTTCGGATATACAGAGGACACAGAAGCAAGCTGACGATTTTAGATAACTTGAGTGGGATCGTTAGACCTTCCAGATTGACACTGCTATTGGGCCCTCCAAGTTCCGGAAAGACGACGCTTTTGCTAGCTCTTGCTGGACGGCTAGGACCTGATCTGCAGGTACTCAATTATGTTATGTTTATCTTGCTTATGTTGTAATTCTTTGTTTTTCTCCATTTAGGCCTAAAGAGGCCAACTGAGTATCAGAACAAGATGATGGTTAGATAGAACATTTATGTTTTGTTCGGTTGAAGCGAGAAGGGGAAGAGAATAGAAAAGATGCAAAGTTAGATAGGTTAGGTAAGAGAAGTGGGGAGAGATGAAAATATTTGCTATGAATTCTCAATAAAGATGCAATGGAAGGCAAAGAGTTTTTTTTTTTTTTTTTTTTTTTTTTTTTGTATTTTTCTCCGTAATTTGTATTCATATAATTATTTAAACTAAATATTTGTACGGAATAATTAAAACGTTAAACATTATAAGATTAGGCTCCCATATGAATTATAGGTTCGAACCCGGAATTCAAACTTTTTCCTATAATAAAAAATTTGAATTTTCTATTCAAACTTACTATTTAAAATTATTATCCAAACGGGCTATACAGTTCTCTCACCCAATTCATTCAGTCTGGCTTTTCTCGCCTACAAAACATTCATGGGTCTCAAAGTCCTTCCACTCATAACCCAACCCCTCTCTCCTTCCCTGTGCTTTAGGTGTAGAGGCCTTTCTTGGAAGTTTACTAATCGTTTGGTTTCTGAGTTCATTCATTGAGATTTGAACCTTTAATTGATTGAACGCGTATGAAAGGATGTTGCAGGCTTTTTCTAATTGGTAGGTTCTTCGTTTCCTCTTTATTTATTGGATGCTTTGATCTCTTTGAAGATGTCAGGGAGCATCACATACAATGGACATAGGTTCAACGAGTTTGTTCCTCAAAGGACATCTGCCTATGTCAGTCAACAGGATTGGCAAGTGCCAGAGATGACTGTAAGGGAAACTCTCGACTTTGCGGGGCGCTGTCAAGGTGTTGGATTTAAGTATGGTAAGATTTGGGTAATAGTAACTGTATATGATTTATAGATCTGTTAATGTCAAGATTTTAATAACTAATACTTGTGCAGATATGTTGTTGGAACTTGCAAGAAGGGAAAAGATGGCTGGGATAAAACCTGATGAAGATCTTGATTTATTCATGAAGGTATGTGAATTTGTTTGGTGCATTTCTTTGACATGTGCTTTGACACTGATGTAAATATCATTGTTCAGTCGTTAGCTCTTGGAGGCCAGGAGACAAGTCTAGTGGTGGAGTATATCATGAAGGTATTACTCTATAGATTCTTGTTATACTTTCATAAACTTTGGCTCATAAAAGATTTAAACATCATAGTGAAAAAATTTTTGAAAGCCCGCATTGACGATCTCATGTTAGGATTTTTCAAAGCTGGGTACAGACAATTCTGATTCTGAGACCCGGGTCATGGAAAGTAACGCCCGTCAAATAGAATCTTTATTTTTCAAATGTTCATGGTTACTATTATTATTATTATTATTATTTCAAAAGTATAGTTGTTAAGCTCTGTATTAACTTGCATTTCTTTAAAACTTAAAAGCAATGTTCAACGGTTGTGTTTAACTTGGCAGCTGGCGGTTTAAGTTTAAGTGGTAAGATGTCGGATTTTCTCACCTTTAGTGCATTCAACGTGTTGCTGGATGTTTGAAAATCGCTGGGAATGATGTAATTAGGAAACATAGCCTTCATATTCAATCTCTGCCTGGTTGTTTGGATGTTCTCTCTCTTTCTCAGAGTTTATTTTCACGATACATGGTGATGTTTCCGAATGATCCCAAGTTACTAAAATATGTCTGACAAAGATTTTAGGGTTGGATATATGTGCCGACACGTTGGTAGGAGACGAAATGCTCAAGGGGATCTCAGGAGGCCAAAAGAAGCGACTCACTACAGGTTTATTTGGTGGTGTTATATTTTCCTATGTTACTATTTGGTGAAATCTATTTGCTGATAAAGCATGCATGTTCTCCAGGTGAATTGCTAGTTGGTCCAGCGAGAGTTCTGTTCATGGATGAAATATCAAATGGGCTTGACAGTTCAACTACTTATCAAATCATCAAATATCTAAGACATTCAACGCGTGCACTGGGCGGGACCACCATTATTTCGCTACTTCAACCTGCTCCAGAGACCTTTGAGTTGTTTGATGATGTCATTCTTCTATCCGAAGGCCAGATTGTGTATCAGGGTCCTCGTGAAGCTGCTCTTGATTTCTTTTCATCCATGGGATTTGGCTGTCCCCAGCGAAAGAATGTCGCAGACTTCTTGCAGGAAGTAAGTGGTAGAGTGCTTAAACTGCAAATCTAAGCCTCTGCATTAGGCATTTGAATTCAACCTTTTTTTTTTTTTTTTGGTGCAGGTAACATCAAAGAAGGACCAACAGCAGTATTGGTCCAATCCATACCTCCCTTACCGCTATGTACCCGTGGGAAAATTTGCTGAAGCTTTTCGTTCATTTCACATTGGCAAAAATTTGTCCGAAGAACTAAAACTTCCTTTTGATAGACGCTATAACCACCCAGCAGCTTTGTCAACTTCTCGTTATGGTAGGACGAGGTTTGAGCTTCTCAAAACAACTTTTAACTGGCAGAGGTTGTTGATGAAGAGGAATTCGTTTATATATATCTTCAAATTTATTCAGGTAATGTATTTTTCACCACATGGATTGGGAAAAATAAATACCTGTGATCTCAGTTTGAACTCTGGAAAAAGGGAGTCTACATATTATGCCCCTTTCGGTCATCAAAAGAAAAAACTAGCTTTTTTCCATTTCTATTTAGTGCCAATCATGTCAAGAAATTATTTATGCTATTCTGTTCCTGGTTTACAAATAGTATCTGTTGGCTGCTTTTCAGCTTCTTTTCGTTGCGTTGATAACAATGAGTGTCTTTTTCCGATCAACAATGCACCATAATACAATTGATGATGGAGGCTTATATCTCGGGGCACTTTACTTTTCCATGGTTACCATTCTTTTCAACGGATTCACGGAGACATCAATGTTGGTCACCAAGCTTCCAGTTCTTTACAAGCATAGAGACTTGCATTTCTACCCAAGCTGGGCTTATACACTACCTTCATGGCTCCTGAGTATTCCAACTTCACTTATGGAGTCTGGGTTATGGGTTGCGGTCACTTACTATGTAATTGGATATGATCCTGCAGTCACCAGGTATCCATATGTTCTCTTGGAATTTCTTTTTTCATCCCCTGTGACAGTTGAGTTGGAATTGAGTGTTCCTTATAAACGTCATATGCAGGTTTTTGCAGCAGTTTTTGTTATATTTCTCTCTGCACCAAATGTCTATAGCTCTCTTTCGTCTTATGGGATCCCTGGGCAGAAATATGATAGTTTCAAACACCTTCGGATCGTTTGCCATGTTGGTTGTTATGGCACTTGGTGGATACATCATTTCAAGAGGTGAAGGGTTCGTCAATCTCCTGTTTCCATCATAGTTGATAAATTTTATTTTTGCTTATTTTTTTTAGTTCTATTGACACAGATCGTATCCCAAAGTGGTGGATCTGGGGTTTCTGGTTTTCTCCTCTGATGTATGCTCAAAATGCAGCATCTGTGAATGAATTTCACGGGCATTCCTGGGATAAGGTAAAGCCCTGACCCTATCTTCTTCATGGATTTGATCATTGTCACTTTGTTATCCAAGAAACATAGACTTCTTTTCTGCGAGATAAAACTTAGTAAAACAAATGGTGAATATATGTGTATACGCATGTACGTATAGTTATTTAATTCCTCTCTTCATGTATTCAAGATGATATGGTATATTGTTTACATGTCTGTACGGACTGGAGGCACTATTGCACTATTGCACTTTTGCATAAATGCTAGAGCTTATTGTTCTTTGTTCCCATGTTATCTAGGTAGTTGGGAATGATACCAGCTCTGCTTTAGGAGAGGCAATATTAAAAGCGCGTAGTTTGTTTTCAGAAGGCTACTGGTATTGGATCGGTGTTGGTGCATTGCTTGGATATACAGTTTTGTTCAATGCACTGTTCACGTTCTTCCTATCTTACCTTAACCGTAAGAAATTGCATTTGATAAAAACTTTGCTAAATGCTATTCTCACTAAATCCTTATAACAATCGAACACATTTAGAGAAACATAGCCTATTTTGGCAGCTTTGGGAAGGCAGCAAGCTGTCGTCTCTAAGGAAGAGTTACAAGAGCGAGAAAAAAGAAGAAAAGGAGAACCTGTTGTTATTCAGCTTAGACACTACTTGGAGCATTCAGGATCCATGAATGGTTTGTAAATTACATTGTTTTTTTTTTCTTTTTGAAATATTCTATCCAAAAAGTTATCTTGAGACGTCACCTAAACATCACACCAGGAAAATACTTTAAGAAAAGAGGCATGGTTCTACCATTTCAACCACTCTCCATGGCTTTCAGCAATATCAATTATTATGTCGATGTCCCTTTGGTGAGCGTTTAACTCCATTTCTTCATGTCATATACATTGGAAGCATTTTTACTATATGTTTTCTGATCCAAGTATCAATATAGGAATTGAAGCAACAAGGAGTTTTGGAAGACAGATTGCAGCTTTTGGTTAATGTTACTGGAGCATTCAGGCCTGGAATTCTCACAGCATTAGTTGGGGTGAGTGGTGCTGGAAAAACTACCCTCATGGATGTATTAGCAGGTAGAAAAACTGGTGGGATCGTAGAAGGGAACATATATTTATCTGGTTATCCGAAAAGACAAGAAACGTTTGCAAGAATTTCAGGTTACTGTGAGCAGACTGATATTCATTCTCCCGGCTTGACCATTCGGGAGTCACTTTTATTCTCTGCTTGGCTTCGGCTACCACCAGATGTTGGCTTGAACATACAAAAGGTATTCCTAATTTTTTTTTTTTTTTCTCTTTTCCTTTTGTCCATCTTGACATGAGATTAATCTTGAAGGGTTAAAATTCTTCAGGCTTTTGTGGATGAGGTGATGGAACTTGTGGAACTCTCTTCCTTGAGTGGGGCATTAGTAGGTCTACCTGCTGTTGATGGTTTGTCAACGGAACAACGAAAAAGGTTGACAATAGCAGTTGAGCTGGTTGCAAACCCTTCAATAGTATTTATGGATGAGCCGACATCAGGGTTGGATGCAAGGGCTGCAGCCATCGTGATGAGGACTGTGAGGAACATTGTGAATACCGGGCGAACAATAGTTTGCACCATTCATCAACCCAGCATAGACATATTTGAATCCTTTGACGAGGTATTCAACTCGTGATTTATCAAGTTCGTCTGTTTGTGTCACTTGGTTGTTCTTCTCTACTCTGTAAACTTGTATGCAGTTGCTTGTTGTTAATATTTTTCCCTTCCCTTGAGAAATTTTCGAAGCCAAAGCTATATTTCTGTTATGTTTAGAGACATGGTTGTAGCTTGTACCGAGTCTTATTATTTCATCTTTCTTCGCAGCTCTTGTTTATGAAGCGGGAGGGGAGCTCATATATGCCGGTCCTCTTGGTCCAAGGTCATGTGAGCTCATAAAGTATTTTGAGGTCAGCTCATGCATTTTACGCTCTTTAAAGTGTGGTTATGATCTAATGCTGTCATCATTGTACTCTTGGTCAACTTAGTCTTGTAATCTGTATTTCTAGTCAATCGAAGGGGTACTGAAGATCAAACCAGGATACAATCCAGCTGCATGGATGCTTGATGTTACTTCTTCAACTGAAGAGAGCCGCTTGGGTGTTGACTTCGCAGAGATTTATCGAAGATCAAGTTTATTTCAGTATGAGCGATTTTAATTAAATCCAGCTTTGTTGATTTACATGCAGCTAGTTGTTTCTTTATCTAAGTTTGCTCTCCTACTTGTTTCAGACGTAACAAAGAGTTGGTTGAGAACCTAAGCAAGCCCAATTCTAATATGAAAGAACTGTCCTTCCCGACCAAGTATTCCCAATCATCTTTTGAACAGTTCATCACTTGTCTTTGGAAGCAAAACCTGTCTTATTGGCGAAACCCACAATATACTGCAGTTCGTTTCTTTTACACCAGCATCATCTCATTGATGTTTGGGACAATATGCTGGAAATTTGGTGCTAAAAGGTTTTCCCCTTTTTCTTAATCTTTTTTCCAATTCTTGGCTCTCCTATCTAATATTCAATAACCTGGTGTGTTTGGAAGTTGTCCAACTAGATAAACACATACAATTGAAGTTGATCACTTAGTCTTGACCTGTTTGTATATTCTCCATGCAGTTGCAGAATACTATAAAACACTCTGAAATCGAGTAGTTTCAAAAACTAGTAGCGGTAGATGATCTGATAGAGATCGTTGATTAAATTGGCTCTTACGATCTATCAGTGTTCTTAGATTTTTGTTGATCCTAGTTCTTTTTCTTCTTTTTATTACAGGGAGACCCAGCAGGATATATTTAATGCCATGGGATCCATGTACGCGGCAGTCCTATTTATTGGAATTACTAACGGCACCGCTGTTCAACCTGTTGTGTCTGTTGAAAGATTTGTCTCCTACAGAGAGAGAGCTGCAGGGATGTACTCGGCTTTACCATTTGCATTTGCTCAGGTTCATCTTTTGATTCCAGTTCCTCCTTTCCTCTTGGATAAATTGTTGTGTCGTAACTGTTAGCTGATGTATTTATCGGCTTCAATATATATGCGCAGGTTGCAATCGAGTTCCCATACGTATTTACACAATGCATGATTTACTGCTCAATCTTCTACTCCATGGCTTCATTTGAGTGGACATTTTTGAAATTCGTTTGGTACATATTCTTCATGTATTTTACCATGCTATACTTTACCTTCTACGGAATGATGACAACTGCTGTCACACCAAATCACAATGTGGCCGCCATCATTGCTGCTCCATTTTACATGCTGTGGAATCTTTTCAGCGGCTTCATGATTCCTCACAAGGTACTAGAAACGATTGTTTTATAGTATTATGCATCTCTCACATTCGTAGTTAGCTTAACTTCCTTGTTAAGAAACAAAGTTTTAAGTATCAGGAGTTCATATTCTTGATTAGCTGAAACACCGATTTTCCTACTAAGCTTTTAACCAATCATTGCCAAAAGTACTCACACTCACAACTCACAAGCATATATTATCTTCTTTGGCTTCCATTTGGTTTTGGAAGATACTTATACGTCTAGGAAAAAGCTGTCCATCCCTTTATTTATTTATTTATTTTCTTAGGTTTACCATTTAGTGCAATTTCAGCTATTAGATGATGAATAAAAAGATGCGCGGAGTTGAAAATTTTTTCAGCCGAGATCTTTTTTTTTTTTTTTTAATATAATCTGATGGCTGAAATTGCACTGCATGTATTGGCGTTTACCTTAGTTTTTTGACCATATGTATACAAGGAGCAATGACATCTTGATCCACTTCTTCAGAGAATCCCCGTATGGTGGAGATGGTACTTCTGGGCGAACCCCGTGTCCTGGAGTCTTTATGGCCTCCTGGCTTCGCAATACGGCGATGATACTAGACTTGTGAAGCTATCAGATGGAATTCACCAGGTAACTGTGAAGAAGTTGGTCGAAGTAGTATTCGGTTACAGGCATGATTTCCTGGGCATAGCAGGTATTATGGTGGTTGGTTTCTGCCTGTTTTTCGCCATGATTTTCGCCTTTGCCATAAAATCCTTCAACTTCCAGAGGAGGTGACTGGGTCATGAATTTCATACCTGAACAAAACTACTTTATCACTCTGTGTTTTGGAGTCATTTTATGGATTATTTTCATAGTATATGGACAAAGGAAAACTGCTAAGCGTGGATTTCTGTATAGTAACGTGATTATAGAATGATTTATATATCTATCTATCTATCTATATATATATATATATATTCATTTTTCTTAGGGAGAAGCAGATAATGCTAGTTGTTAGCTCGACAATTTTATGCACTGTAATTGAATAATGGTCATGTGACATTTCAGGATTTGTGTAACACAATTAAATGGTTGTAATTAAGGTTAATTGCACACTATTGTTTGCATGACTTGATTTTAAATAAAAGGAAGCCAGTGCATTCCTATCATCTCCTGATTCTTCCTTCTTTTATTTTTTGGCTCAAATATCAACTTCTAATTCTTTTACCTTAAAATTTGTCCCGTGTGTTTTATATTTTTATATCCTTTTGAGTGTACGTACACATATATATGTATATAGATATATATCTATTGGGCCCTCTCCTGTTTATTTGCTCTAAAATCTATGCACTTTTTTTATGAGAAAATTAGGTGGCGAATGACTACCTCCTAATTTCGTCACTCTAATATTAAAATTAAGAATTTTAGTATTATAAAATGATAAAATTATCAACTTTAATATTATGATAGATATAAAAATAAAGAAATGTTAAATTTATGACATTCTTGCATATAACTCTTTTTTTATATGCTAAAAAAAAAAAGAATAACAACGTCACAAATAGTGATAATTTTACATTTTGATACTATTTAAGCCCCAAGGTAAAAATATATGTGTGTGTGTATATATATATATATAAATACCTTAGGCACAACATGCAATTAGAAAAGCAATTATGGTACTTTTCTTTTTATTTAATAATATAATGAGTGTACCTCATTGTTATGATGATTTTAAAGGGACATCTTCTAATTTAAATTAATATATAATGCGAGTACTTCTGTCGTCATTCTCTTTTGGTTAATTCACTCTGAATTGACTTTGTAGTACATGAAAGAGGAAGGGTCTTTAAATCTAGGGTTAGGGAGGATCTTCTTTCTCTTTTTTTCTTTTGAGAAATTATAGCGAACAATATATTTATAAGTATCTTTAAAGTTTATAGCATATTTTTTAAAAGATAATAACTTATAACATATTTTTTGTAAACCCTTAGATTTCTTTGGATTTTATAAAAAATTTTGGACTGATGATTAATTTTTAACAATAAATTTATATACATAATTTCACATTAGAGAGAGAAGAATAACAAGGATGGTTTTTTTTTTTTTTTTTTTTAATTATGCAATCATAAACTTGATTATGCTATTTATTACTACCTTTGAATTTTATGCTATAATTTACTACTACAATCTTCAAAAATGCTATTTAGCTCATTCACCCTTTTCTTTTTCACCTTATGCTTTTTAATATTTTTGAAAACGTAATTCAAAATTAATAATTAATTAAAAGGACATAAAGAAATTTTATACCAAAAAAGAATAATAAAATATAGTGTAGTAATGTACTAAGAATAATAAAATATCTAATTAAGACATGTTTATTAATGAGTAATCCAATTCAGGAAAAACGGCTTAAATTTATGATTTTAAATTCCAATGTTTACTTTTGTATTTAGGAATTAAATGATGTAGGTCCCATCTAGAAATATAAAATTAATTTCCTTAATAAGAAGGAACTTGTCTCCCACCTATCACATACGGAAATAAACTCCTTCTCCTAAAAAATAGGAAGTAAATAACTCTATAATAAATATACCCTTATTCTTATTTAATTATTTTTTTTCATTTAAGAATAATTTCGTAACTATATTAAATATATCCTCAATTCTTCTAAGTTTTAAAAAGTAAACAGCATAATAGGAATTTAATTACTAAAGTAAATAGATTACTTAATAGATTAGTAAACACTTTTGTGTAATTCTGTAATTTAATTCCCTTTTTTTATGGAATTAATTTTCTATTTTTAGAAACATACCTTTGGTACAAACCAACATGATGCAATCTTTTTGGTCTAATTGATGTAGCGGTTAATAATTGAAGATTTACAAATAACAAGCATATTTCATACAATATAAATCTGTATTACAGTTTTTATCCGTAATATTTCTTATATTAGTTTACAAAATAATAGATTGACATTTCTCGTCGTCACATGTCAACAAATTTTCTCAATTTTATTGCAATTTGACTACTTCTATAATTTGCATTATGAAGGCAAATCATGGAGAAATTAGCAATTAATTGGGTTTTATTTATTGTGAAATCACGCAAAGTAGGTAAATTTATCCCATTAAAAAAGAAAAAAGAAAAAAGAAAAAACCTCATCTCTTCCCAAATAGTTTTAGTTTTCTATATTTGAAAGGACATTTGTTACGACAGTTTTATCGGAGGATTTGAAAAGATAATTGTTATCATAAATCATGATTCCATTAGACAAATATATAGAATATAATATACAAGATCAAGATGAATCCTCTCCAAGCAAATTTGGTATAAAAAATACCAACTACTCTTTATAGAAATCCTGTCAAAAAATAATTATGTTTTGGCTATATTATCCAAATATAAGTTACAAAAGGTAGAAAAAGAAAAAGAAAAAGAAAAAGAAAATGCCTTAATTCAAATACATATACGTTTCTCAACCCTTTTTTTTTTTTTCCTTAAAATAAAATGTTATGAATCGAAGAAAATAGAATGAAATAAAACAAAAGGTAACTGTAAGAAACGTATGTACGGCTGTAATAAGATTGTCTTTAACGTTTTGGATAGATGTTATTCAAATATTTTTACAGAAGCTAAGGAAAAAATTTTTTGCCTTAATTCAAATAAAGTTAACTGACGTTTCTCAACCTCTTTTTTCTTAAAATAAAATAATAAATAGTTAAGAATCCAAGAAAGTAAAATAAAATAAATTAGGGGTAACTGTAAAAAAACGTATATGTATTCCCTCAAATATATATATATATATATATATAGAATAGCTGTAAATTCAACATTTACTCACAGAAAAGTACAAGTGGACAATCGTCATCATAAGGTTGGATTGATTTGTTCCAAAAGACGAAAGAAAATTAATCGGGTTCTCACTCTCCTTCTAAACGCTCAGCCTAACAATTGGCCTTTCATTTCCCAATAGCCGGCCCTCATCTTCTCTTCTCCTTTGCATGCATAAGGCGAAACTAGGAAAACACACACACACACACACACATATATATATGTCTATATCTAATTAACGTAACAATTCTTTGAATTTTCAAAAGATATCTCTTTAAATCTTTAATTTTGATCAATTACGTAATCTCTTAATTTGTATCAAATATCGCGTTTCATTAGACAAGTATTAAACTTTTAATAGAAATGCTGGTTTAAATAAAGAGACTGAAATTTTGGATGACAATTACAAAAACATACCATATCTGAAGGCCAATACCAAATCCCCACAATTTCTATATAAACAAAAACGTGTCCAAAAGGTTGCCTCAAATTCCCTGCATAATTCTCTCTCACTCATGCAGGTCCTCTCAAACACTTGTATACATATGTAACATTTTTGTATATATCCATATGTATATGTATATATGTATTAGTATTGGCATTACAAGAATGTAATATGTTTGAAGACCATGATGAATTCCTCTATATCAGAATCCCTCAAAACCAATCCTATAAACCCAACCAACATCGTCCCATTAGACTTCAACTCTGTCCCGATACTTGCCTGACTCCCACACTTGGACGACACTGGCCACCTCGGCGGACCCGAAAACCGCCGACCTTTCGGTCCCCGTTATCGACCTTTCGGACGCGAATGCGGCTTCCCTGATCCGACAGGCTTGTGAGAGATGGGGAGCTTTTCAGGTCACAAACCACGGCGTGCCGTCTGGCCTATTGAAGGAGTTGGAAAGCCAGAGCCGTCGGTTTTTCACCCTGCCTGCTGATCAAAAACTCCGGGCCGTTCGATCTCCCGAGAGCCTCACCGGATATGGGTTGGCCCAGATTTCTAAGTTCTTTTCAAAGATGATGTGGTCAGAGGGGTTCTCCATGATAGGATCTCCGGTGGAACATGCTCGCCAACTTTGGCCACATGAACACAATGACCAATTCTGGTACGTGCACTAAATGTGAATTCTATTAAGGTACAAAAAATAATCATTAATATCATCACGTCCTTCCTGTCTCATTTATAATTTTACTTTTTTTTTTCCTCCGTACGTGAATATTGTGGTGTTAAAATCAAATATTTGGTTCTCGTTTAATTCATTGGTTTAGAAAGAAATTTTTTTAACTTCTTCTTTTTTTAAAATTAATAAAAAATTTAACTAGTTTTTGAAAAATTCAACACCATGACCCAAGAATTTAGTTTCAATTGGTGATCCAAAAATAGTCTTAGTTGGTCTATTTTAAAATGGTCAGTCTTATTAACATCCAATTCTATCAGTTTTGTATCTCTTTCAATTTCGATAGCATTTAATCAAATCTTAACGTTTACTAACTAAAATCACCTTATTAATATCCAACTCTTCAGCTTTGTATCTCTTTTAATTTCGGTATCATTTAATCAAATCTTAATGTTTACTAACTAAAATCTTACGATAAAATTGTAAATTTAAACGTTGAAGAGTGATGCCAATGGAGTAATAGTAATGGCAAAATGGTAATTGTGGCTAATTCGTTACAATCAACGAACTCTGGTTCAGAGAGCCACGTGGCAGCATATTACTGGTGTAGAACTCTGCTGATCGTATGGGTGCTTAATATACATGTCATCTGACCGTATGGGTGTAATATACATGTCATCCATGCATCCTTGATTTTGATTTGATATTTCATAATATAAGAAAGAAAAAATAAATAAATAATAAAAAAAAAAAAAAAACAGAACAGCACAAAAAACCACATTCCTAGGGTACAAAAATAACAATATTAAAAGACAAACTATAGACACAAACAAAAATGAAATTTAAGTGAACAGGATACACGTCATCATCAATGAGTAACGGCGGTTTACACAACTTTCTAGATTTTATTTTGTAGACATCTGAAATAAAAATAAATTAATTAAAATATGTTTTTAAAAAAATAATATATGTGATTTCACCTCTAAAATTATTATAAAAGTTATTGTTGCAAATATAATCTAATAATAATTTTATATATGACTTTGTCATTAACTATACAGTTTGAATCTTCTCATCCTAGCGATACCAATTCACGTATAATTTTTTATTTTGAGTCTCAAGTTAAAAAAACCTAATATCAATGTTCTAATAAAAACTAATATCACCATTACAGTTTAGAAAGTGTTACTGATAATTATTACGATTATTAATTGTTTATCCTAGGAAAAATTACAAGTAAAATAAGCATTAAATTTCTTTGAAATAAAGAAGATAAGAAACCAAATCAGCTAAAATTAAATATCCTCCTTTCAAAAAAATGAATAAATAAATAAATAATCGTTAAAAAGTATTATCATTGTTTTACGCATTTATTTCATTCTCAAATCCCAACTGAATTCTTAATTATACAGCTAACATGTGCCTTGAAGATATTTAATATTTAAATCTTTTGGATAAAAGCATGGTAGTCCCTAAATTATAAATATTGTGTCATTTTGCTTTATGAATTACTTTTCTCAATAAATTACTCTTTGAACTCTGATTTTTTGACAGTTTTAATCTCTATCATTAAAATCGACCAAAATTGCTAAGTTTTAATATAGACAAATGTGTTCATAGCATAACAACTCGAAATTTTACAACGACAATTATTAAACGTCTAATGTTCTCTTTATGCTATTAAAATTCCTCCAAAACTAAAATATTTATCAATTTATGAATATGATTATCTCTTCTAAATTTCAGAAATCCTCTCTCAAGTTTAGTATATTTAAAAACTAAAACTGTCCAAAAAAAAAAAAAGTTGAAAGAGTAATTTATCAAAAAATTTATTAAAAAAAAAGTTTAAAAACTTGTGTATAGTTCGCCGGTTAAAGATAAAATTTTTAAGTTATAGTTAGTTGACTTTTTAAAAACTAATTAAAATTTTGCTGTCCTTTCAAAAAAAAGATAAAAACTGAGATAAAGAATTTTAGTTGGAGATGGAGAATCAGACGAAGGAATATAACACAATGTTCGTAGTTCAAAAACTAACAATATTGCTAATAATCCTAAGATTATTGGGATTATTTTCTTGTGCAAATTGATCTTATCTGATAGCCTGCAGCCGTAACACCGTCCGATGAAAGACAAGTTGCTGCATAGGAAAATGAATATTCACTCAGATTTGTATTATAGCCGTATTTGTTGTTGTCTTTTTGCCAAAATTAAACACTGAAATCTGCTCCCTAATAATCCCACCACGTCCCTAACATATTAGAAAGCATACCTTTATAACATAAATGTAATGTATATATGGAGGGGAAATATCTTCTGTATGACAACCATACATATTCAATAAATTTATCTTTTATAATACATATTTATGTAATTTTCTTCACTGTGTAACATGATTTTACTTAGAGTAGTTAGTTTAAATAAAATTTATCAATATAAATATTACACATTACATATTAATCTTAGTGTTACACATAATTAATCTTTTATGCTATGTTTCATAGAATGTCCGGCATAAAAACTTACCATTCTCTCTCATTGTTTATAATTTTCTTGTTTTTACCGATTTAGTTTTGGAGTTGCAAAATAGTTCTTAGTAACTTAGACCTCACAAGCCAATCGCATTCTCTCTCAACCGTTTTCTCATGATATTCACGTTTTAATAATGTCTGTTTAAGTATTTTACGTCTGAAGGTACCACCGATATTAAGCATTATAACTAATAAAAAGTGAACGCTATTAATGAACTTCATACTATGCAACTCATTCTAATAGTACGCGGGGTCCTTCTAACATTTGTAGTTTTGGAAAGCAATAAATCGGTGTAACATTTCTATATTTATAATTTCATTTTAAATGCGAAATCTGATAATTCGTTAAACTTTGGCAGTACTGTAATGGAGACGTACCAAAAGGAGATGAAGGGATTATCCGAGAAGATGTTTGAGTTGATTCTTGGGTCAATGGGTCTAAATTGTGAAGACCTTAAATGGGCCGGGCCCAAAAATGTGCCTCACATTCCCAGGCCCTACTTCAGCTGAACTCTTACCCAATCTGCCCAGACCCAACAAGGGCAATGGGCCTGGCCCCACATACAGATTCTTCATTATTCACTGTGCTGTACCAAAGTTATAGTGGTCTCCAAGTCCTTGGGGAGGAGGGTATTGGGTGGGTGCCGGTGCACCTAGTCAATGGTGCACTCATTATCAATCTTGGGGACTTGATGCACGTTCTGTCCAATGGACGGTTCAAGAGCGCAATCCATCGCGCTGTTGTGAATGAGAAGCATCATCGCGTATCAGCGGCGTATTTCTATGGCCCGCCGAAGGAAGAGAAGATCTCACCGTTGATTAAGCTGATTGATGGTGATCATCCTCCTCTCTACCGTGCAGTGACATGGAAAGAGTATCTTGAGGCCAGAGCTGCGCACTTTGACAAGGCACTTGAGTCCATCAAGAAAAAAATGCATAACTTATGTTGCATATTATGAAACACATTTTGTCAATATTAAATTGGGACTTGGTTTTTATGTTCTTTGTTGCATATTTATGTTCTTGCCTCGTATCAAAAAGTAAAAATAAAAAATTACAGCACGTAAACTTTGAGTGGAACTTTTCGGTTTAAAAAAAAAAATCATTATCAAATTTGTTTATATATCCTTAATAAATTTCTATATTATGATTATTCACTTATGAATGAAGACAATTTAGTACTTACATTGATAAGAATATTTTTCTAAAGTTTTGTTTTTGTTTTTTTTTTTTTTTTAAGAAAAGAGGATCATTATTATTAAGTTTAGTAAACCCTAGATAGGATATTTAATTGTTTTCCTTTACACTTTCCAATGAACAAGTAAACGTGATTTTTTTGAACTAAAAAAAAGCACATATCTGAAATAGTCTCATAATTCAGAATTTTGCTCTTACAATATCAAATAAGTGGTTTCAGCACAAAAATATAAAAATCCTTAAAATACACACTAAAAGGATTATTTTCATAATTTCCTCCTAAAATGAAGAATGATCCTTATACATTTCCCATTGCATCCCTTTATAATTTAGTAAACCTATCCTACTTTAATCGAGACAGTTACACGTAGCAACATTTTGAGACTACGAACCAAATTTCAAGTCTTGAAAATTTCTTCTATATATAATTACATGTATAATTTAACGATACTTGACTCCATTATAAAATGTTTAATTCAAAAAATAAAAATAAAAAAGCTATCTTCCTCCTTTTAATGCCTTAAGTAATAACAAGAAAATGATTACGGTACATCTCACTTTTTTTTGAGATGAATGTAATCAAACTCAAATGATCTCCATTCACATTTTTCAGCAGATACCAGTTTTTTTTTTTTTTTTTTCCCTCTGATATACATATTTTTTTGATCTGTACCAAGGAATATGCAGTGCAAATATAAAACAGAGATGTAGAATAGATAACAAATAATGTAAGATTTAAGTAAAAGCAATCTCTCTCTATTTATAATTATAATATTTAAAAAAAAAAAAAAAAAAAGCCCTTTACATTATACCCCCCTTTAATTTGAACAAAAAAAAAAAAAAAAAAAAAAAAAGCCCTTGTCCTTTAAGTTTGTTCTTGACTAAGTTAGCTTCTTGGTATGATTTAACTTTCTTCATTTTGCTACCGGGACCGGGTGTGTAAAGACCTAAATACCCTTCTCGTCACCATCTAGAAAATAGTTTTGTTTTTGTACCAAATTTAAAGACGCCTAAACTTCAAAAGGATCTGATAGCCAAACTGCTGTTTTCCTTTGTGTATGAGGGAGTGAAAAGTATTACCCAGTTTGTCAGGAAAAAGAGAGCAAAACTAAACTGTGTGTCACTGCCAAAGCTTAACACACTTGTCATGACTAGCCGAAGCTATCAAACCCGAAACCTTTGACACTGCCAGAGAAGAAACCAGCTTGTCATGAGCACGAACCGTCAGTCTTTTATTCTCGGCCATGTTCCAGATCTCCAGTGTCTATATTTCCCACCAAAAAAAAAGGGTTAGAAGCTCGAATTTGATCATGATAATGGGTTGTCAGTGATAAAAATGATCAGAACAAACGCCAACTATGCATGGCATGCTTGTCACCGAGAAGCAATCCCAGTGTCCTGACAAGCATCAATAAGGAAAAGCATATGCTAACAAGAAAAGTGAGGAAGGAGAGTTAAAACTTGCCTCATAACATCCAACCACCAAAATAGGATAAGACGGATAAAAAACACAGGTGTGGAATTTGTTGCCGTTGCCTTTCAACTCATGGATGTATTCCCCCTTGCTACCGGAGCCAACACTCCACACTCTAACCAAGTCATCGCTCACAGATGCCAGATACTCGCCAGTAGAATCCCAACAAACAGAATGGACAGTGTTTTTGTGACCCTGAGACAACAATCTCTGTAAGTTACAGAACAACAAAACAGCACCAAGAATGCAGAGAAACATCTGCAACATAATAATAAGCAAGAGCGAGTGGGAAGCTCAGTAACAAGGAACGGCGAAAAAATACATCAAGCGACGGAAAATTTGCTTGAAAAAGGCCACCAAGTGAATGTATGATCCTACAAGCTGTTCATTCAAGCACTATCACCCCAACAATTTCTGCTTGACAATCCTTTTTCTTCTCTCTTTTTATTTTTTAATTTTTATTTTTATGAAAGTTAATTTGAGAATACGAGAATTATTACAAATTCATCATCAACCTGTAACTTGAGCCTGCAAACATGAGTCTCCACATCAAGTAGGGAGACCGAGTTGTCAGCGGCCGCTGCGAGAATCTTTCCAAAAGTAGGCTGAAACCTCACCTGGGTTGCTCCACCCTGACAAAAGTTGCAAAAGTCATGTTAGTTGTTTAAGAGAAGACGAAGTTCTAATGCTTGATAGATTTTCAATGAAAAGACATGATTTTTACCTTGCATACTCCAGCACAACCACCGTTCTTGACACCCCAATATCTTATCTCACTATTGTTATCACAAGAGCAAAGAAGGTCCTCTTTGCTAGGGTGGAAGTCCAGAGACATAACAGTCGTAGAATGACCAGTAAAGTTCCGAATCGAATAGCCAGGCTGCAAAATGAAAATCACTCGTCGTTAAAGCGCTTTAAAAAACAAAATGAACATCCTTAAGAAGCAATGGTGACAAGATGAATACGTATGTTCTCCAAAAATAATAAAAAAACAAAGCCAACAAAGAACACCAATACCACCACCACCACCACCACATAGACCCAATGTAACAATTTTGTAATATAAACCAGAATATCTAATATCCACGAGAATTAAAAGAAAATGTATGTTACTAACATTGTCAGCATCCCAGACCCTGACAGTTCTATCAGCAGAAGATGTGGCGAGCCTCAACGCATTAGGGCTAAAACGAACATCGGTTATCCATTGTGAATGCTCTTCAAGTGTGGACTTCACAGTGAAGGAATCAGTACACCACAATGTAGCCTGGGCACAAAAAGCAATCAGGGTTAAGAAAATTTACGTAGCTTTGTTGGGTCCAAAACTTAAATCGCAGCACTAGCATTCCACATGTTAATGACGTTCTGCAGAACTATTTTAATCCATCCCATAGCTTACTTTTCGATCATGTCCACCAGTAGCCAGCAATTTTCCATCAGGTGAAAAGTGGCAGCATTCAATTTTGCTTGTACTTGCAGGAATAACTCGTGCTTCCTTAAAGGAGAAGCCTACGGTTCAAAACAAATATCTCAAAGAGCCTTCAAGACAAATCAAAGCACAATTCAAAAAAAAAAAAAAAAAAAAGAGGTCTGAAAATGTAATAGAATAATAAAAGTTCATATGCACACTACCTTTGCTAATATCTGCACACCGACTGACTCTATCTCTAGGGTCAGCATCATCAGATAAAAATGACTCAACATTATCCTCTAGAGATCCATCATCCACAAAACGGTCAATATCACTCTGCAACACCCATTGCTCCGCATTATTAACTGCCAAATAAGTTACTAAAGAACAATACTGGATAAGAAAATAGCATTCGCATAATTAGAAACATCAAGAAACGCAACCGCTTATGAAGGGTAGGTATGGAGGCATAATCCTTTGCTTCTTAATCCACATTATGAACAAAACATTTTGTTTCTTAACTTAATTACGGCGCCTATGATTAGACAACAATAACTACAAAGTGGAAGGAGTTGAAGCTCTAAAAAAGACAAAAAATACATCAAAAACAAGATCAACACAACTACGTTTAACAATCTAACCAGAATAGCATTTTGCATACCAATTGACTTGGTCCTGTTGTAAGTGGACCCATACCATCAGAGCCAAACACAAGGAGAGATTTTGAGGAACCGCCATTATGGGTCAAATTCGGCATTGACATAGCATCACCTGGTGTGTGGGTAGAAGTTGTTGAGGGTGAACTGGGAGATGGTCCTGTGGTATTTGCCGTCCCTGAGCTATTGGCAGCACCTGAAGATGACACGGGTTGCTTCCTCTTTCGCCCAATTTGGCCTTTTGAAGCCTTAACGAAAAGGATTAAACAAATCAGAGACTTCAACACCAGCAAATAAATTTCCAAATCCTAAAGACGACAAAAAAATTTCAACTTAACCAACAATTTTTCAGACTCAACTGACTTTTGGTGTTGTGGTGAGATTCAAATCTTAAAAGAAAACAAAAGAGAGAAAAGTAAGCTGAGCAAAACAGAGAGAACAAGGACAAATACATGTTTATATTTTATAACAGGAAAGGGGACATATATATTAACATGTTAAAGACACAAAGCAACAGAAGTAGTACAAAAGTAATCTCATTCTTGGCAATTTATTGCCCCAATAATAAAACGAACCTTGAAAGAAATCCAGCATACAGTCACGTTATAAATACAGAGGAAATTGGAAAGCTAACCTGGTCATTTCCTTGAAAGGAACTAGACATGCTACCACCATCTCCCGTGATGCTGCCCGCACCAATGACTTTATCTTGCTGGCGTGTTTGGTGGGTCGAACTCTGAGTAGTTTGGCTTGAAAGCGGATGTTGCTGCAAATACTGTTGCCGTTGTTGATTGTTGCTCTGCATTTGTTGCTGCCGTAACCAAGATGTGAACCATATGCATAAGCAAATAATACTAGGAGGCTTAGAAGGAATTGCCGAATTCTTAAACATAGAAACAGCAGTACCTTAAGCAGCATATCTGGATCTGCACGAGGTAGAACAGGACTACCAACTTGAACTGGTGACCCAACATTAGATACATCCCCAACAGAATTAAATTGGCCATCCTTCCCGAAACTCAGATTCCGATTGAGTAGCATATTAAGCTTTCTGGATTCCAAATCATTAGCAGACGGCGATCCTAAGTTTTGTTGTGCCTGAAGCAGAAGCTGTTGCTGAAGTTGATTAAGTGGCTGAGACGACTGCATCAAAGGATTTGACTGCGGAAGAAGTCCAGGACGATACCGATCCAGCGCCTAAGAAACAATACAAGTTCTCATAACAGAAAGCCCACAACACTACCCCACTTAAAACGTGAATTACATTCCATGCAGCAGAGCATAACACTGTTCATCACTCGTTAAGGGGGAAATGATTGCTGAGATATTTTGCTCATATGAGTTGTTTCAATACTTCTATGTCAGGATTAGTTACTATTTACTAGTTTTGAACTGATACAGATTTATTTATTAGGTTCTAGACTATTAGGATGCTGGTTCGGTTCCCTTAACCGCAAAAGGCATTTACCAACCAAATCCCCTACTACAGAATAACCAATTTTTTCTATACGAAGATGAGCACAGCAAAGATACATAATAGAGGAATGTGGATGCAATTAGACATGACGGAATAAAAGGATACTAGTATAACTTGAATATTGATGTTATTAACGAAAAACTTAACCAAATTGACAAAATAGAGCCCTACTTTATAGGCTATTAAATCCTAAACTAAATACATAATTATAAGCCTAATAATGAATAATAAAGAATTCTAATCATACTCAAACTAAAGATAGATAATCATAAATAAAATAGAAATCCTAATAAAACTCCAAAAGCTTCTAAAATCCTGTCCTACATTAATCTGCACCACTTGAAAAAAAAAAAACTCGTCCTCAAGTTACGATGTTGGTGAATAAATCCATCTAGGATCTAACAAGTCTTTAGTCTAGGCCGAGGGTGGATTTTGTTGTAATTTTCTCGATTGCATTATCCATGCACACCTTTGGTAGCTAGTGGCTAGGTTGTTAAAGAGCGGCACCAACCCTCATCCTCCTTGGGAGATATAAGGCACGAACACCATTATGATTCATGTTTTCTTAACTTGACTCTTTATTGATAATTCATCCAGTTGTTGTCCTAGCTCATCTTCCTTTTTGTGCCCATTCGGTGATGGATCAAATTCAACAGCTCAAGTGGAGTGCTATCTTTGAACTCAAAAAGTAAAGGTTTCAAGTCAGTTAGAATCATAGGTTCCTCCGAGTCAACAAGTGAATGTTGCAAGCCGATGGAATATCAAACACCTTCAAGTATTTGTCCTCCACTGTTGTGTTTGGAAATATCCTCATTATTCCTCAAAGATAATGAAACTCATTGGCATATTCACTTACTGAACTACTTCCTTATTGACAATTTCTGTATTGTTGAAACAAAACCAAATCAATATTAGAAGGAAGAACTCGACCACACACTAGTTGTTTCATCACTGCCCAATTTTGAACCAGACTTTCTCCTCCATTTTTTCTTTTTTGCATCAATCAACTCCACCAAGTTTCAGCACACCCCCTTAGTTCGTGATTTCTAGAGCTTCTATAACAGAAAATCCCTCCAAATCCCCAAAATCATCTATGTTGGAGTGTCGGAAATCTATTTGAGGAGTTGAATCTGGCAGTGGTACAACTCAAGCTATGCTCCATTAGTTTTCCTATTTGTGCTCGCCGTTGGGCTCAGTTGGCCACTCCAACTGCGAGATTCACGATGTTTGTCGCTGTAAGATTGCTAAACAATGATTCCAGAGACACATCACTGGTCACCAACTGTTGCTGTGGTCTAGGCCGGACCCCTCTTATGGCAACATCAACAGACGCTCAATTTGGAACGTTGAATCTTGCATCATGTCGAACCTGATAAAAACCCCAATCTTCGTTGGTGGGTAACCCATGATCTTCGTCGATACATAATCTACTTCTAAGGCCCACAGCAGCCAATGGAATGAAGCCAAGGTTCTAATACCACTTGATGCAGTGGAATAAAAAGATACTAGAATAACTCTAAACATCGATATTATTCATGAAAAACTTAACTAAATTGACAATAATGAGCCATATTTATAGGCTATTAAATCCTAGCCTATTTAAATATCCTAATTCAAATAGAAAACATGATCCTAATCAAACTCAAACTAAATATGAACAATCATAATTAAACAAAATAGAAACCCTAATAGAACACAATTTCCCAAAATCGTGTCCCACATCATGCGTCATACCTGTAAAGGCCATCCTTTCAGAGTCAAATTGTTACTGGCTTGATTTGGTCCTGTACGAAGATCAAAAAAAAATTGTTAAAGACCAATATTCATAAATCATATAGTTTATTACACCCCAAAAAAAAAAATTGACGAAGAAGAAGAAAGAAAGAAGGGGGAAGAAACACATCTGACTATGAAGCATTCCTACATGGCTAGGACTAATAAACTAACGGCTAACATACCAGGCAAATAAAACATCACAAACAACCAAGTAAATTTTTAACAATTTCAAAAATTCCTTTCTACGTTACATTTGTAAGTATTGCTACAAGCTTTACGGCAACAAATGAAATGTAGAAAACATAAATAAATAAATAAAACCGGTAAAATACAAATGCATAAGAAGTTTATTGCAAGTTCATGTAAGTTCAAGTTCTCATAATATCATACGCTAACTGGGAAGGGCAGAGCAAAGCAGACCCGGAACAAAACAAAATAAAACAAAAACCTTTTAAACTAAGGAGTGTCAGAGAAAAGAAACAATAATTAATACCAGAAATGCCAATCAACGATCCTTCGGGAACGGCAGCCTTGGAGTTCATCATCTCACCTTTTGTGTCCTGCTATAGCATGCAAGACATACTAAGATAAGACAATTAGAATCATAGTCACATAGGAAACGAACAAACTGAAAATATAAGAGACCTGTGTTGACACAGGAACCGAGGGAAGTTGCTGGGTTCGATTGCGGGCTAGATGAATATTTGCAGAAATACCCCCAGGTGAACCATGCAGCATTTGCCTGCAAGGAGAGCAGCACCACAACATAAGCAAAAATTGCATAAAAAGGCCAAACAGAGTGGGAATAAATAGAAAACGCGACTGAAACATGATAATAACAATAACAAACAAATTTGAAGAGATTACCCAGGAGGCTGGCCACCCAAACCAGTTGCTTTCAACAATGATACCTGATTTGGATCCAGAATCTGACCCGCATTTTCAACTATCCTTTGCTGCAAAATAGATCTACTGTAAATACCCAAATTGAATATGATGAAAAGCAACGTCTCTAGTTTATTGCAAAACCCCCATGTTGTCACTCACAGGAGCCCCAAGGTAGCCCATCGAAGAAGAAAAGCAGGCTCTTCATGCCGGGAGAGTTTATAAACAAATAGAGAAATAGAGATCCATGGCATCTTGATACCACTGGGAAGGGTGAAAAAAAAAAAAAAAAGATTTAAGGAATCAAAAAGATTGAAAATTTGGCTTTTACCTTCATAGCCGCATCATCAAAAGCATCCTTCTGTAGGGGAAGCTTAAATCTTTCCTCGTACATTTTTGCTGCCAAGGCGCTTGCAGCTGCAGGGTTCTGCCTCAAAAGCATGTCATTGCCCCCAACAAGTGCATTTGCAGCACCGTTTAAAAGCTGACCCCCATCTCTCCTCTGCTGCTGCTGCTGCTGCTGCTGATGCTGATGCTGCTGCTGATGCTGCTGCTGATGCTGCTGCTGATGCTGCTGCTGCTGCTGCTGATGCTGTTGAGCCTGCCTCTGCAGTATAAGCTGCTGAATTTGCGCCTGCTGATTTGGAGACATCTCCTGTGGCTGCTGAGGCTTCTGTTGTTGCTGCTCTCGAGCTTTAATCATTTGAGTCTAGCATTGACAAAAAGATATTAAGAATACAACAAAAAGATGTCTCCAATATGAAAAATTATTATGTGATTGAAAGTGAAGAAAAACATATTAACAAAACAGAAGGAGCAAATAAAATTACAAAAATCCACCTCAATGAAAGATGCAGCTGCTTCCGAGTGCTTCTCATTTGTTCTAGCGATGAATATGTCCCAAAAGACAGACCACCATTCAAACAGAAAGCCACCAGGTGCATCAATAGCTGAACGTGACATAACAATCATAATCAAATAAACTATAATAATACTAATAATATATATATATATATACACACGAAATTTACAATACAGTAATTATTTGCCAAACACATATCTTTTACATACTCTTACCTACAGGATCCGTAGAGATTTTCCCTTCCTCTTGAAAAGCCTTTGCAGAGGCATGCAATTTCCTCTTCATAAGGTAATCATATATATAGACATCCAACCTATCCTCCGAAAAAACACATGCATTTGACCAATCAGAAAATATTTCCTTCATTCAAAAACTCAAACATAACAATGGTGGACTACCCATTGTCTACCATGCAAAAGATAAAACCCAGTTGAAACTCTAATCTATGAATCAAATGCCCAAAACAAAAGCAAGCGGGAAAAAAAAAAAAAAAAGGGAATTCAAAGTTATCGCTGGTGGTCGTTCTTAAATCTTTCATACTTGATTAATTCTATTACTACCATTTTTTGGAACTAAACCGCACAAAAACATACAATTTAACAATCCTATTAGTCCTTTCCTCCAAGTTTTGATTTTTTTTTTTCCCCAGGGATCTGGAGTGGGGAGAATCGATCTCTACACCTCAATATTGGAGGCTCAGGTTGGATTTGCCACTAGACTAAGCCTACAGGCTACAACCACCATTTCCTCCAAGATTCAAATTAGCTTCAAAAAAATTATTATTATTATAATAGCTACAAACCTATTATCATGTATATAAATCATATACATATAATATATATATATATATATTTCAAAACTAAATACACAATAATGTGGAGGAGAAAAGAAGAGCCTCTATTCAACATAATGCACCGTGACTGAATTTTTTTTTTTTTTAGGTGAATTCTCTTATTTTCCTTCTTTATTTATATAAGAAATAATAGTGAAAAATTAAAAGAACACAAAAGTAATTTCCTTTGCTGTGCCTGTTTTCAAATCCTTCCCAGAACCAAAACAAAAAAACAAAAAAACCAGCAAAACGAAACTCAGTACCCCATAAATGAGAATTCCATGACCGTTAAAAAAAAAACCCCCATTAATGGAATGAAAACCAAATGCCAAACAAGCAGATGACATCTCAGAAACATACAAAAACACTAGTGGCCATTACAGAGTACACAACCTTAAAGTGACAACCCTATAGTTAAAACAAACAAACAAACAAATAATTTAAATAAAAGTGTGTCAGAAAACACACGCACAAACACACACCAAAAAAAAACATCCACCAAAAAGCATATGAAAAAAGATGAATGATCAAAAGCTAAAAAGGTTACCATCATTATGCAGAGCTCCAACAAAACAAAAAAACAAACGAAACAAACAAAACCTCCAAAGCAAAACCTTGACGAAACCCATTCAAGAAAATACAACAACGAAAAAAAAAAAAAAAGCCCCAGAAATCATATAAACAGAAAACCCTAAGACCAGAAACTAAAAATCCACAAGGCGGTAAACGAAAAACCAAGACGAACCCAGAAAATCAAACGCTTAAAAAAATCGTTCTAACAGGAAAAAAAAAAGTGAAAAAAAAAGAGAAATTTGATTACAGTCGGAGACTCACATTTTATCGGCTTCCCATATAGTCTGAGACATGGTTGCAGGCTAAGTTTAGAGGGGGGGGGGGGAGACTTGAGGAAAAACGTTTCTTAGAGAGAGAGAGAGAGAGAGAGAGAGACAAGCTTTAATTTATAGAAAAGAGAAGAAAAGAACGAGAAAAAGAAGCAACCAAATCCTATTCAACCCCCCGTGGTTTCTCAGAACTCTTATGTCTCTGTCTGTCGTATGGTTTTAAACATTTTTTCCCTTTTTTTTTTCTCTTTTTCTTTTCTTTGCTTTTGTGAGAAGAAATCTCCCACTTCAGGACGATGACCTTCCTTTTATAATTAATTTTTATATCCCTTTTATATTATTTATTTATAATATACAAATAATAATTTAACATTATTCAAAAATAATAATAATAATAATTTAACAATTTAATCCGGGAAAATTTTTATAATTTACTATTTTCACGTTTCTGGTTTCTTAAGTCTTTTTTTTTTTTTTTTTTTTTTTTTTGAGGATATGCTTTGTCCTTTTGAGTTAGTTGACTGGAAAGAAGAGAGAACTTTTTCAAATGGAAGAACCCGTGCCTTTCTTATGAATCTGCCAAATTTCCACGCAACCTTTTGCCCAAAAAAGAGAGAGAATAAAAGAAAAGAAAATACTTTTTGAAAATATTTTTAGTAATTATAAATTGATAATTTCACGCTTAATTATATCATAAGATGCAAACCTTAAATTCTCTAATCTCAAGTTTAAGGAGAAAAAAAAAATAGAGCGAAGTTGGATTCTATTTCAAATGTTTTATATAAAAGATTTAATAAAAAGTCTATTTATCTAGTTCAAACAGTATTGTATTAGTAACGTATTTTTTCATATTAAAGAATTTTCGTTTCATGCAGATTTGTTGCTAAAATAAGAGATTTTCTACGTAAATGTCGAAAATAAACCCTATATCTTATGCATTAATCTTGTATAATTTTATGAGTCATTGATCCTCTATGCGTTCCAATAGTCTTTCTTCACAATCGTCGTCCCTATTCTTTTAGGACTCCACACCCTTTGACGATTGTTATCCTTTCCCTGCAGTCCTACGTCCTCGATGATTTTTGTCCCTATCCCTTTGTTTTTATATCTTGAACCAGCTAATGCTCAATTCTGACCATTGAAAATATCCCAATATACTTCCAAAAAAAAAAAAATCAAATAACTAATTGAAAAAACAAAATAAATTTCAATACTTACAAATACCCCTCTAAAGATCCATGCTAAGGACTCCTTCAATTTTTTATTAAAATAAAATTTTTGTAGAAATTTTCTTTGAAGATGTTTTCATCATTACGGTAGTTAAAATTGAGCATTTATCTGTTCAAGATATCAATTTAATCTATGCTTTAAATTTTTCGATATAATTGACAAGATCCAAAATAGATGGTTAACTTTCTCAATAAACCTAAAATATAGACATAAGAATATAAATTTTATTTCATCATCCCCACTGCAATATAAGATGTTAATACAAGTTGACAGACAACACCCGCAAGGGTGGATAGGTTGTAAGGGTGGGTGCCTTTGCTAGCTTTTCCCCTTTATCCAGCCAGGTTTGATTCCTATGACATCCCCTTACACCTCACTTCAGTTTCGGCTGTTAAAACATGGTTTGGGATGACTAGATAGACTCCAGATGGTCGATTAAGAAAAATCAGTATAAAAAAATACGTCTCCCTGTCATAATTAAAGAAAGGGGTTCCTACTTGTAAAGCTGAAAATTTGAAAATGATGGAGTCACTCCCAAATCTTCTACATCTTTTTATTCACCAAAAGAATACAAGTTGGTAGACCAATTTTCTTTCACATAATCTTTAAATTTTTATCATTATTTTTTAAAAAAAAATTTTGGACTTCAAATTTGTTGTGACAGTAGGCTTTTCGGTGAGGGGAGTAATGTCTCATGTGGCATTGTGGAGGAGTATTGAAGGTATAGTGAAGGTTGTTGGTCATTGGTTTTATAACCTTGTTATTGGTGGCATTTAACGTCCGACATCTGAAATCCTTTAGGGGTTTGATCTACATGGTGGTGGGATTCCTATGATGATGGCATTGTGGTCTTAAGACGACGATTGTGGTGTCGCTTGGGGTTTATGTGACGCTACTCAAGCGTTGCTACTAGCTTTACTGCTTTTTCCAATGGCCAATTCGCTAATCGTCTCGTTATTAGAGGTTTCGTCAGCGGAGCTTAGGATTTTTCTTTTGTCTTGTGCTTTGAATTAACAGTGTTCTTACCCATTTTTATTAGTGTTTGTCTTATATTCTAATCTTAGGTTGCGTGATTTCAATTCCGCTAATTTTTTTCTTGGTTGTATGTAGGGGTGGCAATTTGTGTCACCTAAACCTTAAACCCACTGGTCTCTTAAATTGACAATAGATTGATTGATATATATACTATATATATATTGCCATTTGTATGTTGTGTGACCTAAACCTCCTTTAAATTCAATCCTTCCTTTAATCAATTGCAGAAGTTTTTATTAAGGAGTTATGTGAGTACTTGATTGTTGGTATACCTACTTGGCTGTATGTTTTCATAACTCAGCATACGTCTAATCTTCTTAAATATTTGATTCGGGTTAAGTGGTAGAACCAATTGCCCATTATGATTGTAGTTTTCCTAGTTTAAGGTCATATAGGTCAGTATCCATGTTTCTCTTGCACATTGACGTGAGAATCCAAGTAAGACTATTCTATCCTTTACGAAGTTGTTGATAAATTTTAATGGCTCCATGTCTCCTTTCCTTTTTCTCGGTCATTCTGGAATGGAAAGCAAGAACAAGATTTGTCAAAAAGAACTATCATTTATCATTTTAACCTTCTCTCCTTCTTATTGAATGTCATGACGGATTTGGTACATTCTTCCTCATCTTTCACATTATTCATCCTTCCTTCTCTTCATCCATCCATCTCCCTCCATCATACTAAACAAAGCCTTAATGAAAGTTAAGAGTCAAATATTTCTGTCAATATTAGCATGTGTTTGGACGCATAATTCAAATATTAAAATTACAATCAAATTTTTGTCTTTTTAGCATGTGTTTGGACTCGTAATCCAAATCTTAGAATTACAATCCAATTTTTGTCTTTTTCCCTCAGCTTCACAATTGACACAGTTTTTATAACTCAAACTTTAAATGTCCATAATTTTGCATAGACAAGTTTAAATGAGATGATTTTTTTTTTTATAAATTACATAGAATTTCAATACGAACAAAACAAGTTCTATATTGATATTTTTTTTTCCAAACATATTTCAATGTTTTACACTTTTTAACTCTAACAATTCAAATATCTGGATAAATGCACAACCAATCCAAACTTAAATTATACAATCCAAATCTTAACACCAAATGCATGCTTAGAGAGTCCTTTTAATAACGATTAAATAGTATAATAAGGTTGGTCACACCTACGACTTGTGATTAATGAAAAAAAAAACACAAAATCTAAAGATGAATGGAAATTGAATAAGACTTGACAGCTGTGCAGGCGGTGCAGCTTAGGGATTACAAATATCGAGACGAACAAAACAAGTTCCATATTGATTTTTTTTTTCAAATACATTTTAAGTTTTTACACTTTTTAACTCTAGTAATTTAAATACTTAGGTGATGTTTGGTGAATGAGTTTAGTTTAAGATTTTTAAGTTTCAATAGTAATTTTTCAGAAAAAACAAAAAACTTTTTCAGAAAAAGATAAAAATCATGATGAAAAAAATACAATTTAGTTTAAAATGAGGTGGAAACCAAACTCACCCTTAAATAAATTTACAATTAATCAAAACTTAAATTTTACGATTTAAACCTTAACACTGAATGCAAACTTAGAAAGTCCTTTAATAACGATTAAAAGGTAAAACTTGTGATTAACGGAAAAAGAAAAGAAAAAAGAAATTAAAAAAAAAACATGAAGGGTCCGTTTTGTTGGTTAGTTTGAGTTGAAATATTTTAGTTATTATAGTAAATTTTTTAAATTTTTAGAAAAGATAAAAAAATTTTTGAGAAAAAGATAAAAATTTTTTAAAAAAAAGATAAAAAAAATACAGTTTAAATTGAAATGAGATGACGAGACAAATAAGCTCAAGATCTAAAATGAATGGAAATTGCATAAATTTGACAGCTAAGCAGCCTAGGGATTACAAATGTCAGACGCCACTTGTTAACTTTGTCTTATCCTTTGAAAGTTTCTTTTATTTTTTTGACCAATGAATGCCGCAAGAGATGTATATGTGGGCCCGTGACACAGCCAAGCACGTGAAAACCGGTGAAAGGACTGCCCAAATTATTTTTTTGATGAATTGTATTTAGCATTTTTTCCCCCCGTGTTTTGCATGTGAGGACCAAAAAAATGGGAGGCTCATATTTTGCTTCCTAGTGATTTGTAAAATCCGGACCGCTCATTGCTATAGAACTCACGTAAATCTCACATCAAAACCCACTAAATAAACAGTTTAGATCTTGCACTCGCGTGAATGCATTTCGCATTTCTCACGTTGTTGCAGGATCATTCATTGATGGGGTTTGTTGCGAGATATAAACCCGTAGTCATAATCATGAATCGTCAAATTCTTGTTAAATTTCATTAAATTTAACGATTTAGAACCATATCTTATTGTTAGTATTTCTTTTCATATCCGATCGTAAACTTCTCTCATAGATTAGGCCCACAACTACAAGTGGATGTTGAAACTTGTATGTTAGAATGCAATAGATTGCTTATCCATTTTCATCTTTCAACTAGTAGATCCAAAAACAAAAATCCAAGAGTTAAGGTTATAAAAGCTATTTAAATGCATAAAACACTAGTTCAACCAAATCAAAGGCTTGTTGCCAATTTCCCTAGGCTGATATCTAAGATGTACACAACACTGCCAAACCCAAGAACCTAAGATGAGAAGCGCAAAAAATCTCACACTCGCATAATTGAGAGAGCGATCTTCACTCCTTGAAATCATCCTTGTCGTCAACGGGAATTGGTCTGTTCCTCCAGAAAACGGCAAGAGCACTTCCGCCGAGCTGTGATTGATACGGTTCCATTAGAGGGCAAACTAGACAATTCCCCGTCAAAATTAACTCACAGTGATGCTAAGAAAGAAAAGGAGTTTGAGTGAGAGGTAGAAAAGAGTCATACCGCCATGCAAACAACGCTAACGGCAGAAGGAACTGCTACAAGTGGATTTGTGAAATGCTTTTGAGCTAGCAAAAATCCGAGTGCAGAGCTCTGCAGATAAAATGAGGAAGTCAATAAACCTATAGGTCACAATGCATAATCTGATATACAAATTTGAGGGAAAAGTTGGTGATTCCTCTCTTTGAGCATTAAGAAATACTCCTACTATCCTTGGATTCTACGTCACTTTAACTCTTTATATAATGAAAATGTTCAAAGGGTTTGATGCCCTGTATCCAAATCTCATCGCCTGGATCCAAAACTCTAGCAGGTATGTTTTTATCCACTTTGAGCCTAAACGCGCTTTGATGCTCAAAGCGCATGGTTATCCAAACCCCAAAGACTTCATGCCATCGGTAGATGCATCCTTACTTATAAATCATCACTTGTAATGTTTTACAAGTCATGTAGAACTGCAAAACTTACCCTTTCTTAGGCCATTTGTCCCATGTAAACTTCTTAATTCAACGTAGGGTGAATGCGCAGGGGGGGTGTGCTGGGGGTGTGGGCGGGAGGGATATATATGGTGACTTTCCATGGAAGAATATTGTCCTATATAAGTAATGAAGATAACTACCGTTGCCAAACATGGATCACAAACTGTGTGAACTTTTATAGAGTTTTTTTAGATAAACTCAAAGAAATTAGTGCTTATAGTTCACAAGAAGGTATTACCTGCATACCACACTCGATAGATATGGTACGAGAAGTGGATTCACCGAAAGATATTTTTGAAACCCAATAACCCAGAGCAAATGCAGCACCGTGGAGAATAGCCACTGGCAATATTAGCTGTGCTCCTTGTGCTTTGAGAACTTCTGAAACTTGGCCGATCTGAAATAGTATAGTAATTAATTCAGTTAGCCCCCTTCCATGCAAAGAAACTTCTATTAAACCACTGTAATGGATGCCATCAATGCGAGATTTAAGACGGGTTGAATATTTTGCAAACTTACCGGGCTTGCACAAAGTAGAGTAGTGAGAATAACTCCAACTAAAGGCGTCACCGAGATTATTTTTGAAGTGAATTTGGGGAAGAATTCATTTGCTAACACTGTCGGATATAGAGCAGGAGTTAGAGCCAAATCATATATCTCAACATTCATGTGACTTTCGAGATTTTTAATAATTTTTTTTTATCCGTTTTTGCTTATTTAACACCTTTAAGTTACCTCCAACAACTGTTGGCACAAGAACAACCTGGAAAGTGCTGATTGCTAGGCCCTGCATAGATTGCGAGAAGAAACATTATTGTCCGTAAAATTCAAATTATTGACACAGGTAATTCAGTAGCAAATATTTTGTGACAAGTACAACCAATACATATAAGAAATATACAAATTAAATACTATTATTAAGCTTCATTCCTCATTTATCTAGGTTGTAGTGGGACTTAAACTGTTCCTTTTGGAAGGCCATGTAGCGAGTGCTAACTATTTTCCATATATCTGACTTACCAAATTTTGCCTTACTGCACCGAAGCATAACTGGAAACATTGGTTCTATTAATTACAATGAGGACTAGAAAGGAAAGTGTCTTGATAGGATCATTAAAGCTATGGACAATGATATTATAATCCATATACAAACCCGTCAAATACGAGGTTGCTTGTAGGAAATCATACTATTGATCATGCTGTGTAGTACTAAACTACTAACCCTGTCTGCAATTCATGTTTTCTGGATTAGAAACATTAGTTGATAACGAGTTTACAACTTTCAAGGATTTTCCTTTCTCTTTGATTGTATTAAATTGAAAGGATATCTTGGGAACTAAAGTTCTCTTTTCTAATCTTTTTCTGTTCTTTATTAGAACTTCCCTTTCCTTTCTTTTTTCTGTCTTTGCTTTTGAGGATTTCTCATCCTCTTTCCCTTGTAATTGATTTTCTATCAATGGAAGGAGGTTTTTTTTTTCCCCTTTTATTTTATGCACACACACACATACATATACAAAGATTTCTGGCGTAATAATAAAAATTAAAAACATGAGTATAAATCACATTTGAACTTACAGCAGCATCTACGGGAACAAGCTGGCCAGCAAGAAGCTTGGTAAGAAGTGGAGTCATAATGATAGCTCCTACAGTAGAACACCTACACAAATCCCACGAAACGATTACAAGCATTCTTACAGGTACTGCCATTAAGATGAATATAAAATTATGAGGTACTGTTTATAGATCGATTCATGCTTCGTTTTAAACCACAATTATTTTCTAGCTATTGCTTTCTATTACACTTATGGAATTATGATTAGTTCAGAAGTGACCCTCTACTCCTAGGAATAGACTACATATACACAATATCATCAATGTTTCCTAAAACCCCTCATGAGAATGTCATGGAAACAAATTACTGTATGCACAAATCTTCACAATAAAACTTGAGTATTAAACAAAAAGTAAAGATTCTATGAACCAACAACAAAGTTCTTCTTAAAGAAATGGAATATCAAGTTAAGAACAGCACATCCTGTAAAAGTTAATTGGCCAATATAGACCTGAATTTTTTACATGAAGGTTGAAAAACCATGTAGTTTTAGTGGTAATAATGCCAGATACCTTTATGTGACACCATTTAACTGTCACTTTCTACTTAGAACAACAAATGGTTAGAAGAGAAAGGAAAGAAAAACAAAAAAAAAAAAAGCATTTAAATTTATGCAGCTTACGTTGTCATGAGAACAGATAGCGCCACATTCCCCTTAGATATATAAGTTGCAACATTTGATGCCTGACCTCCAGGGCAGCATGAGACCAAGATAAGGCCGGTCGCAAGAGGAGCGGAAAGTTTTAGACTCTGAATGTCGAAAGGAAAATTGTTGAACAATAGATACATAAGTTCAAGAAAAATTATCATTGCAAAACTCTAGCACTTTCAATTCCCATCCACAACAGCAATACATCTCCATTTTAAACTAAATCTGGAGATCCATAAATTCTGTTACCAGTCACCGGCCCTCTTGTTCTTGGAAAGGAGAGGGTTCTCAGAACCAGAGTAGCAGATCATGAGCGCTTGTACTGCACTATTAAGATAAATAACTCACATTATGCAAATTTTAGAAGGGACGGAATGATGTTTGCTTTCAAAAACGATAAGCTAATCCTCTGTCACGGTTTAAATGAAAATTACTTTCGTTATAGGTTTAACTGTATTGGCCTATTTTACGACTTAAGGGCATTGAATATTCCTTTTAGTGTGTTTAGGGCATGAAATGTTCTTGCATCTCTTGCGACTATGATACAGTAGTGAGATTCATGCATTCATGTCACGGATAGTAACGTCTTACTGCACTGCAAAAGTGCCAAAACATGTATATGCACATATGCTCAAGGTTTTATATACTTCCTCGAGTAAAAATTTTTCGGTTATCCTAACTAACAATAACATAGCCACTTCAATCAACTAACTAGGGCACGTGCCTCCACCGATATTTTGATTTTTTTTAATCACTTAAATTTTGGACCACATAAGAGTGGCAAAAGCCCTTTTCTGAAATGCAAACGAAGAAGGATGATGAGATACTTAAAAATACATCAGTCATAAAATAAAAGGCAGCAGTAGTTGTAATATTGATTTCCTAACGTACAAAAGTATAAAGCTTGACCACATAGCAAGAGGTGCTTACGAAAATAGATTGATCTGAACAACCAACGAAAAAATAAGCTAAAAATCTCAGAGAGGAAATTACCATCGAAATTGTGAAGCCTAACATGGGTTTGATTAAGTATTGAGCAAGAAATCCAACGCCCACCTGCAACACAAAAGTTTAACAATCACAAATGCTGTGGAAAAACAAAAACTCGTGTGTAATTGCCTTCAACAGAATAGAAAGACATAAATGTGGATATTAGTTACAGTCCAAGGGTTTCGCAAACATCGTCTGAAATCCTCAAAGGTCAATGTTAAACCCATAGATAGCATGAGGAACCCCAAGCCAACAGTGAAGAGATCCGTCTCCAACCAAGTCACCTGTAGAAACACCAAATTCCGAACTAGTTAGAGAATAGTTGATATGCAATTCATCAAAGTAGCAGATAAATAGAGACATTACAGCTGAAGGCTTGTAGATGCCGATAATCGTTCCCAGTATGACCTGTCAAAGCAAGTAAATATACATTACGAAAGCATATCAAGAATGAAACTACTAAAATATATATATGTATATATATCTACAACTATAGAACACATACCCAAACAGGAAAAAGAGTAGTCAGAGTTTCAATTATTCTCTCATACTGGCTCATCTCCTTAGGAGGGCTATCTGGAACATCCCCGGAGACATTAGCTGCAGCCGTGCACATAACTTGGGAGCGCCTACAAGTACATGACAGTGGAATTCGGATTGCACATCACCAACTTATTCAAAACCGAACAAGGAAATATCAAGTTTTTTGTAATCACAAAACATTTTAGTGACTAGTGATCATCCAAATAGAGTAACTGTTGAAATATAAAACTATTGTTGGCCCACCTCTTAACAGCTTAAGCTTTTGACATGGATTGGTAAACTAACATGGTATCAGAGCGAGAGGTCTTGAGTTCAAACCCTGCAATTGCATTATTTAACCCTTTTATTATCATTCCGTGTCGGGTCCTTAATATGTTTCAGGATTCTTATAATTTGTGTTGGACTTTCAAATTTAATATTTATCTGCACGTTTGCCCATTGTCTGGCCTGCACATGGGGGGGAGTGTTGAAATATAAAACTATTACTGGTCCACCTCCTAACAGCTTAAGCTTTTGGGATGGATTGTTAAACTAACAGTATTATAAAATTGGGAGTGGCTGAGGACATTAAGTACAGGTCACCAAAATTTTGATCACATCGCAATTGAAAATGGCCAAAAACCAAAATCTCCCAGCTTATCACCATCTCATTCAAAGTGAACAAGGCATCGTCGTGTTTCCCACATCACTTGGAACATGTTTACCAAACCGTAATGCCCGTAATAGAATGCCATGAGAACGGTAATGAGTTTGGAAGGAAAAGTAAAAGATTAAGAATAAGGATCAATAGGATCATTGATTCTCTTTCAAGCATTTACTTGCCTATTAAAAAGTGGAATAGAAAGCAAGCCAATTCACTTTCTAGTGTTACTAAACTTAAAAATACAGATCTTATCAAATATAATTACTGAAAATTGTCCTTCATAGAGTTAAATAATCATTGGTTTACAACCCGTGAACTTATCAAGAGTATAAAAATAAACATTACATTTATTTCCTTTTAACGAGGAACAATACCAACAAGTAGTATTGGCATTCCTTCTTATAGAATAATCCAGCACACCAACTCTGATATCAACTTTTTGATACTACTACGTAATAGATTTCATATCTTATTATTATTAAATGACGCGACAGATTTTTAAATACCTATCAACAAAAAATGACCTTTCATGTTTCTATTGATCATACTATTAAAGTAAAGTGAAAAAAAAGGTCCAAACACATACCTTGAGGAAGATAGAATGATTGAAGGGGCTCCAAGAGCAACAACTGCACTCCGAGGCTTGCTTTGGATTGCCCAAGTTCGTCCATTCTCGGTTACAGAAAACCCACCTCTTAGATCTAAAAACGAGTTAAAAAAAAAAAAAAAAATTGCCCATGTTAGAAAACACGCAAAGAAATCATATTAAACAAAGAAATTTAAAAAAAAATACCCAGATGGGTTTGGAGCCTTCTAGCAGATAAGGAAGGCCTGTAGAAAGCTTGATAAGTGTTTAAGCTGCAACAGTCTTTGGTGGCAAATCTAGAAATGGACGCCATTGAAGGAGTACTATGGTTGATAAGCAATGAATGAATATTGGGCTTGTTTTTGAAGTGAAAAAGAGTGTGGGGATTTTTCAGTTTTTGTTTGAGATAAATATGAAAGGGGCTTTCTTTCGTTTTTTTCTTTGGTTGTTTGTTCGAGATAGAGACGATAGACGACAGTCGTGGAAAACTACACACCACACACATCTAGGCGTGGCCTCATCCAAAATCCAAAACTCGGCAAAAACTCTAAACCAATTTTTGTGTTGATTTTTCTTCATATTTTGATATATGTAAAATAACATATCTATATATGTATGTGTGTATATAGAGAGAGACATGGATAAAAGTAGTGATGATGAGATTGTTGTCGTTTTTTTCAGGCAGTTTGTGAATTTGGTGCAACGTGAGCTCCAATATTTCGTGAGATGTAACTGTCATCCTGGATGAACGACTGAAAACGAAAGCAAACCCCCAAATTCAGCCTTTGCTGTTGTTGTTGTTCTCTTCTATTTAAGGTGGTGGTGTGCTTTATTCGGATTCTTGCCTTTTTTGGATCTCCAAATGGGTACTTTTTTAATCTTGGTTGCTACAAATGGGCTTTGGTCCAATCCACGACAGAGGGCTCTTCAGAGTCCAAGCCTTGGATTGACTTGTGCCAAAAAAGAGAAGGAAAAAAAAAAAAAAGAAAATTATACATAAACTTTCTAATAATGTTGAAATATAATAGAAAATTTTAGAGCGTTTTGCAAATAACCAAAATTTATGCCAATTATAATTTAAAACTGGAAATCATTTCTATGTAATTATGTTATATACAAAATATTAGAAATATATATTTCGATTGAACTTTAATGAATATGCCATGTAGGGTTTTTCTAAAATAAAATTTGAAAGTCATTGTATAAATTACTATTAAATATACCCCTAAGATTATCAATTGGTAAATACTTGTTTTCATTATGATAATGGCAGGTTGTCACCGTGATATCGATTGTTAATTGTTTGTAACTATCGAAAACTATCGATATCTATAGAAGTATCGATTGGTAATCGCCGTTATCCATCATAAATTGCCATTATCAATAGTATTAAAAAAAATTTAAAAAAAATCCACAAATATATATTTTTTTTAAATCAATCCATAAAGAATACAAGGAAATTCACGAAAAAAAAGATGTAAAGGTTTCACAAAAAAGTCCAAAAAATATAGAAAAATAATAATTAAAAAAAGAAGAAGAGGAAGCACACAAACGTCCCCTACTTCCCTTACAAGCGAATCTCTCGTCTTAGACACTTGGGAGAGATCGCAGCTCCACGCTGAAGCCAGCGAGACCTTGCGTCGTAGAGTTGGCTCTCCGCCGGCAACGGGTTTGGAGACCATGATCTCCTTCGGCTTGGAGTTGGAAGACAAGACTGCTCGAAGTGTTTTTACTTGGTAAATAGGACGGCTTGAAGTTGTGGCATACTCTTTTATTATTGTTAGAAGATGATAAGCATTATTATTAAATAACAAATTAAAAAGAGGGGTCTAGTAACCTGATAATTTGAATGAGAAACATGTTATGGACACTTGGATTAGGATGTAGACATGTAGTGGTGTAACTAGGTCTTTCATTGGTCTTAAATAAACCACATTAGAGGTCTCTAAATTACCATTTATGTAAAGCAAACATGCATGTCGAACAAAAATCTCACGTTAATTAAATATAATATGTCTGTTTGGTGAATGAATTTGAGTTGGAAATTTTAAATTTTAATAATAATTTTTGTTGACTTTTCAAAAAAAGACAAAAAACTTTTGCAGAAAAAACGAAAAACTTTTTCAGAAAAAGACAAAAACTGAGATAAAAATTTTGAGTTTGAACTTTTCAACCAAATAAGGCCAGTGTTGAAAATGAGTTAAAATAGCTTATGTTACTCTTCCCAATATAATGTTTAAAGATGAAACCCTAAAGACTCAAGAAGTGGTGATGGAGCCATATTCTAATTTGCTAGGTAGAGAATTGTTATTGAAAATGCACACTTAAAAAAAAAAAAAAACAATATGGGCCTATGACACTTATTTATTAAGAGAAATAAAAACATTATCTTATTTTGAACCTAAAAGCTAGTATCTAAACCCCCCACTAAATTATCAAATAAGATCATATTTTTTTGTTATCTGAATCACACATTCATGTTTTTAATTTGCAACTCCTGCTTTACTTTTTAACAAAGAAAAACTTCAAACTTTTTACTCACCTAAATACTAGTCATTCAACCCTATTCTTGGGACAATAATTTGACACAATTTTGATGATTCCATTTTTTTTTAAATATTATTTTGATGATTCGATTTGAATTAATTGCACGTCTAGAACAATGTTTTCTAAAATTTACTCCATTCTCTATTTATCCCTCTCTCAAACATATATTTATTTTATTTTTTTTTTTTTTTTGTTAAGAATGTTGATATCCAACGTCAGTTCAGATGATAACTCAAATAATTTTACTTTAATGTTTTCATCTCAAATGTTATTATTCAAATTGTTCCCCAAATAGAGCCTAATGTGCTTTTTATTTGGACCCATATTGAAAAGAGGGTCTTTGGATTTTGCAAGGTTGCTTTAGGTAAGGTAACCTTAGGTAAGTGATTAGTTGACCTCTCTCTAAAGTAGACATTGCAGTACTTTCAACTGCGAGCAAGCAGAACAAAAATCTGGTAGTAGTTAGTACACCTTTTTTTTTTTTTTTTTTTTTTTTTTTGTAATTAAATTGTCCTTTAGTTTGTGTGAGCTTATTAGTGGTGACCAAACATATCGTTAATGTGGTCTAGCAATCTGTTGGACTTTGGAGCTTACTTCTGGAGAGTTTTGTTGGTTGTTTTCATGCTTGAAAGAAAATCTAATCGAATAATAAATTTCTTAAGCTGATTGGATATCTCTTTTTAGCATTAATAATTTTCTTGGATGTAGATTCAAAATTATATCCTTTTCTTCCTTTCTATATTATACATACATATATATTAGTTGAGACAGGTACAGAGCGTATGTGAAATAATATATTGTCTAAATGATATAATTTAGAAGAAAATAAAAAAAAACACACAAATTGACAAAACAAATAAATAAAATAAAATAAATACTGAAACTTCCTTATTAGACTTTAAAATAAATTAAAAAAAAAAATCGAAACTCCATTATAAAATTTTATTTAAAAAAAAGAGAAACCACCCTTCGATATATCTATAACATTTGTCCTTCTACTTAGGTCTCTTATCTGCTTTCTTTGTATTCATGCGCGCGCTCGCGCATATATATATATATATATATATATATATGTATATATATCATCTATACTTCTACTTAGGTCTCCTATCTACTTTGTTTGTGTTCACACACACCCATATACATCCATTTTCGTCCTGTGTTTATCACATGAATAGCTATCATACACTCTTCAATGGTCCAAATGAAAACTACTGTTTGGACTGAGAGAAAATGGAGGTATTTAATGCAAGGTATCTCACCCCGAGTCAAGAAAATCTAGTCAGGTATTGTGAAGTTTTGTGGGACATGGGACGTACTTCACGGGGTTGATTAGGGACCATTACACTATTGGTCAATATATATAATGTCCACACTTTCTATCAATTTATGTATATATACCCAAATATTTAGATATATACCTTGTACACACCACATATATGTACTCGTATTCAATATTTAGCTGGGTTTGGACTAGAGACATAAAAGCAAAGAAGTTGGGAGTGTCATGGAAGGCTGCCAATATCGGAGAAGAAAATGAAAGGCAAAAGAAATTTGATCGGTTTTCGATTACTGATGGTTTTCAAAGATGCAAAACTACGAACTGTTCGTTCACTTATTCGTCGGCGCCGACACGGTTAACCGCCGGCGTCGGTTCTTTGAACCAGTTTTGATCTGTATCACTCGGACCACCGTTGGTCTCGGTTAATCTGTACCCTCCTACCGGCCTCTTTAGATCCTCCTCTCTCCGGATTTGTCCTAATTTCCGTTCACAACATCCACACCTCCGGATTCGCACGGAATCTCTCTTGAGAAGTTGTGATTGATTGTAAGAATATTAAGTACGTGGTTAACATGAGTTGATCGTGCTATGAATTATAGTATGTATATATATATATATAATATAGATCTTGATCAAGTGTAATGTTTGCTTCTTATATATCAAGTCCAGAGAGTAGGAATCAATTATTAAAACAAACTCTAATTAATAATTATAATTCCACTTTCTGCTTTACATCCATTTAGCAATAAGTATTAGGCAAAGCAAAACATCTTTATACATATATGCACTCAAAATTGCACATTTGAATAATTATTATAAACTTTAAATATAGTAATCCTCATTAGTAATTTTGATCATTTTTTATGTAGTTACAAATAGTAAAATGTTGAGAGATTTAATATTTTGAGTAATTTAATTTACGCGATTATGTAATAGTTGGACTTATAATATGAAGCAAGTTCACGCTAATGCTACTTACAAGTAGATTTGTTCTTTTTCTTCTAGTCCGTAAATGTAAGCATATTATAGAAACACTTTAAATTTTTATGTTGTGCTCTCCTTTTTTTTTTTTTTTCTTCTTGTTTTTTTTTAATACTATAATGTTTTTAAAATAACATGATCATCTTGTCAATTAGCGAATGTACATTATATAGAGCACTCATATTTAACACGATGGGATTGAATCGGTACAAGTGAGAATATCTTTAAAAGGGAATTTTATATAAATTATATTTTTCCCTATATATGGGTCTAGCACCATTTCTAAATAGTATTATTCAGGTTCTTCATCACCCTAACCACTCTTCTTTATTATGCATAGCGAAAAGCTAGAAGAAGCCTCTTAAACCCCGTAGACAAAAATTATTGAGACATGATGGAGAGGTGGTTTTAGTGCAATTAACCACATTTAATTAGTAGTTTTTGAACGGTTTTTATTTAATTATTTAATTTTTATTTGAACACACAACTCAAGTACTCAACATATATATAGGTAGAACTCCCACACCCACATGCGTGTAGGCACTAAATTTGGACAATTTTAGTATAGTTTCATATAATATTTCTCGCAACCCAAATATGGCAGGCATTGAGGAGTTGGGTTTTGTGGATGTTTCATTTCATTTTCATCTTTTTGGAAGGGTGCCTGTTGTATGGTTTGCTACATATACTCCTGAAATTATGGTGTTAGGTTTTGCATTGAAGTTCTCGTTTGTTACTTTTCGTGGAAGGCAACTGCGAAGCTGGCTTATTATTTGATTGAGGATGTACATTAAATGATAAAGTTTTTAAAGAGGTTTAAATAAAATTATAAATTTTTAATAGGGAAAAATAATAAAATTGGAAACAAAAATAGTGAGGCCAAAAGCTCCCACTCGACTGTGAGTGGCTCCGTCCCTGTTGGAAGGTACTGCCATTTTCAATTCTATTTTATCTTTTATGTGGTGTTTATTTCAGAGTGAGTTACTTTCTTCTTCTTCTTCTTCTTCTTCTTTTAACTACTAACAATGGTAAATGAAGCGACAAATGATAAATATAAACTATATATATCTAAGGGAACATGCTGTGAGTTTATTCCAAGTTCCAATTCTATATATGTTAGCCGTAACTGTTGGGGATTTAGTTAATGTATACCTTAATTTTTATTCACATTCATGTTCATTCAATAATATTATGATACGTGTGTAATTAATATGATTTTTTAATTAAAAATAAATATTTAATTATGTGTTATGATATTATTAGAGGGAAATGAAAATAAGTTTTAGATTGATGTCCCTTTAAACATCATGCTTCTCTTTCGCTGGATAAGGTAATGTTTAGATTTTTACCAACAGAATAGATAATTGTAAATATGTACACAAATTTGAAGCAAAATAATAATAATAATAATATAACAAAAATTAAGAAGCGGTTTTGGCACTTATAGAGCTTTTTGTGAATTGACAAGTCATCTTAAGAGTTTTTTTTTTTTTTTTTGAGCGAAAATTATCTTAGGAGCTTCTAATTATAATAAAGTACTCCTGAGTTTAATTACGCGATGCAAAATGTCCAAAATTATACGATGTGCTCTTTGTGTACACGTAAAATATGATGTGTTCCGTTTTCATACGAAATTATAATCCTTGTCTTTCAAATAAGCTTACGTAGGGCATTTTAACAACCATTATTGTTATGTAATATTCTGTAATAATTTATTAATTACAGTATAATTTGCCAAAATTTATGTACGACAACAACTTGACGATTCGCCAAAAGTTCAGAAGACAAAACCCCCAACCCACACACATTCCTATAAAAGGAAAAGAAAATGAAATAATAAAACAAATATATATATATATATGTTTTGAATAGTGTACGGCGGGATTGGCAGTTTTTATGTTATTGCAAATAAATGAATTTACAGATATATATTCAAGTAAAATTTAAAGCTCAAACAAAAGGACAACAGACAGCAGAGTTGAATCAAAACTCCCATCTTGCATTTAATTCATCAATTAAAGATTAAAATTTTTAAATTAGAGTCGTTTGATTTTTTAAAAATTAATTATAAATTTTATCAATTTAAAAAAAAAGATAAAAATTAAAATGAAAAAATATAATTTAATTAAAGTTAAACTTAAATACTAAACAAAATCTTAGTCTAATATAAGATACCAACTCTGAAATTAGTCAGTAATTTTCTGCACTTCCAAGTTACAATAATCCTAATTACCTTGAATAATGACATACAAAAGCGGAGTTACTTATGATGTAGATTTTTACCTCTGAAAATTTTTTCCTTTTTATCAATTTTGTCTATTATATTTTTCTTATTTCATCACCATCAAAAATTGATTAATTCTATCCGGTAGCCCCTATGAAAATTTTATCTTGAAGGACATATTTTATTAAAATAATAGATTGATGTGGTCGGCATTTGTGACAATCATTAAGAATTTGCCTGTGGGTATTTGTGGCTTTATGCATCTAGTCAAGGGGTGAACGTACATTGAGTTGCTTTTCGGATAACCATTTGTCAAAAGGAAAATGTGGTGCAATCATTGTTGTTAAAGTGTTTTTTTATTTTTATTTTTATTTTTTATTCCTTTTCTTTTTTCGTTTGGTTTACTTTAATGGTCGAATTTGAGAGGTTGATAACTTTTTTTTTTTTGGGTAGCATTGTGAGGTTAAGAACTAGGCAACTGGACACTTGAAGTGTTTTCACTCCATTTTAAATAATTATATACATGGAATTGTAAAAAGTTGTATTATCATAGATGTAATTTAATAATAATTTTATATATAATTTGATGTAAAATGTGATCCTCATTTTTAGAAAAATAAATAAATGGGGTTTATCATCCTTATAGTATATTCATTTTTCTTAAAAATTAAAAAAAAGGAGGGAAAAAAATAAGAACACTCGTTCGCTGCAGATATATACCACACAATATTTCACCTAAAAGTATAGAATTTGAATCTCTTACTCTCAAATTTAAAGATGAGGAAGAACACGTAACTCGTTGTCCATTTTAAAACTTAAAAAATATAACAATAGCAATAATAATGGGTCAAAAATAGTTTATTAATATAATGCGATTTTAAACTATTGTTATTTAGTAACTTTTGTTAAATTATAATACTTTAAATTTAACATAATAATATAAGGCAAAACTCACCATGGACATTGTACTTTTATTTATTGGTAGGTATTGTTATTTTAGTTATTGAATTAAACTTTCAATTCCAAAAATCAACTTTGCGTTGCACACTGTAAACTTTTAATGTGCACATTAATATATCAAACTGTTAAAAATTTAATCAAACAATTAAAAGGAGAAAGAAGTAGAAAGTATTTATTAAAAATACTTGGAGTAAATAGTAAATTTACTTGGTAAATTATCTATTTATTAAAAGTAATTAATTAAGTAAATTTTCTATTTACTGTTCTTTTTACTTTAAATATTTTTAAATCATGTTGTTTCCTTATTTTAGTTTCATAAAAAGCTTGTTACTACATATCTTCATAACTAAAATATCAATAAATTCTGATAAAATGAAAATACAAATGTTATCATAAACTACGTCATATAAATAATGCATATTTTTCCATATTCTAGCATTGTCATATATTTTTCCGTATCATGGCATTCCTCCGACAACAATATAAGGATATACAAAAAAGTAGGATGGCGAGCACCAATATCCATAATAATTACAAAAGCCCACATGCTTCGCAATTATAAGATCGTTACATTATGCCCAGTAGACAACCGTGACACCAATAATCCTTTTATCAGAAACAATTTCATTTCATCATTTTTTTGGCTGTGAATACGAGTGAGTAACTAATTGGGGACCATTTCCAGGGCAAAAGAATAATCTCAAAGCTTGCCTTTCAAGCCCGATAAAAGATTTTTTTTTTTCTCTTCTGTTTTTTAATATTTTTTTTGTCATATATATGCAAAAATTATTAATCAGCCAATGGAAATCTCTGCCACATGGTTTGGCTTGTAATTTGGAAATATTTGACTGACAAAGATCTTAGAAAACATTGGTGGTTTAGTTTACCATTTGCTTTGGAACCACATGTTTAATTTGTCCTCGTAAATCATATCTGACTAATGTTGAAAAATATCAGTTATGTTTAAAACCAAATATTATTAGAAAATATTTCATATATTATTTTATTTATCGAATGAGATTCATTGTTCGTTAATCGTGATGTTCAACACAATTAGTATCTCGAGGAAGAGAAAAATTCAAAGTGGGAATTTGTCAAAAGAACGGCATATAATCAATAAACACAAGCTATTGAGAAAAATGCCGGCAAATCGTGTTGAATTTTATATCTTCCAGAAATAAAAATAAAACAAAATCCGAACTTTTGTTTTTTAAATGTATTAAAGCATATCTTTTCCTCACATGACATTGAGTCAGCTGGGACCAGCATGCGTATCTGAGTTGTCAAAGTATGTATATGTAAATCATTCACATGTTTTTTTTTTTTTTTTTTTAACCCTTGGTGGAATTCATATATATGTAAATCAAATTTATTCTTTATTCTTTTTTTAAATTCATAAATTTATTCTTTCTACTTCACAAATTTTCTGTTGACAAGTGGGGAAATATTTTTGTTAGTAGTGAATTTGGTTTCAAAGTCAAAATCATTGTCAAAATGCCTTTTTTTTTTTTTTTTTTTTTTTGCACTTTTCTAACAAGTGTATCTTGAAATTTGAATGAATTTGATTCGTACAAAATTCAAATTCTGAATTTGACTTTGTGTGCTTCTTCATCCAACCACTACTCTGAACACAAATACTCTTATCTTGTATTGTGTCATAAATACTTACTGAAATCATATGGGAAAATTTGTCCCAAGCATGCAAAATTATGCAAAGGACTTCACTTGGAGAGTTGCTCTCTTTTAAGAACACAGACTAGCTCAGTTAGCTTATTGCCCTGCCCTTGTCCTCTGTCTCAACATTAAATTGGAACGTGGACTTTCAACTAGACTATGCTCTCGCCTCCCATTTGGTATCTACTATCCCGTTTTAATTCATTTTTCAAATTTTTCCGCAACTGTTTTCTATTATAAAAATTTAAATTTACGGTGCGTTTGGTGCACCAGTTTGGAATTAAATTTTTAAGTTGAAATTGATTGATTTTTTAAAAACTAGTTAAATTATTGTTGATTTTTCAAAAACATACAAAAACTTAAACGAAAATTTTGAGTTCAAATGGGATAGCCAAACACATTGTTAGTGTTTGAACTGTGAATCTAAACCTAAGATCCAAAAGTGTTAGGAAAGATGGGAATGTAAAAGGGTCAGAATGCCATAAATTTGATAACTCTTTGTATCTATGTTTACCATATACTTAAGTTGATGATTTTGTCATTTCTTCATACTGAAAACATCAACTTTAATATTAGAGTAGATAAAATTATAAAAAGGTACTCAAAACATGAGTCTCCATTTAATTTTGTCAAAATATATAAAACTCTTTTTGTTTTTCCTTTTTTTTTTTTTAATTCACAGTAAGGAAAGCTTCATATTTAATCAATCACTTTTTAATTAATGCAAAATACCGTACATGTCAAATTATTTTTTAATGGAATGCTAAAGTGTGAACTTGATGTGGCATTCGTTTATCATTTATTATTGATTTTAGGCATTCATAGTGTGTAATCTATTAAAAAAAAAAAAAAAGTAAAGAAAAACAGCACACTAATTAATTAGTATTTAAACTTCGATGCAATAATGCAGTCTGGACGGTGCTAAAGATAAGTGCATTTTTTTAATTCTCTTTTGCATCATATATATATAAAAATTTAATTCAAATAGTACCGACAAAATGGTGATGAAGAAATCCAAAAAAATCAATCACAATGTTTTGTGGCATCAAATTATTGAAACAAGGGAACGTGTCGCATGTTTTCATTGTACCCACTAGTAAATTGTACAAAAGTTTTAAGATAACATGGTTATCATCGTACATGTTGCATTAGGTGTTACAGATGTTGCATTTTAACTATTTATGGATGTGTAACTCACATTTTATTTTGTTTTATTTTATTTTTTGAATTTGATAGATTTGAGTCATGCATATACTATGTTGTGACATGATATGTAAAATTATTATTAAATTATATATATATGATATTATCTTTTTGTTTTTGGTAAATATATCACCCTTTTGCGTTATTTATATAATGAAGATTTTAAGAACAAAATAGCAAAGCATGACATGTGTTAGATGAAAGAGATATTTTTTTTAGTAGAATTTTAAGAAAGCAAGTAAAAAATATATACATTTTTTAGAAGAACAAGTAAATTATCATTTCTTTTAGCAAAAAGAAAAAAAAAAAATATATATATATATATATCATTTCTTACATAATGCTCGTGGAACAAAAGAGACGATGCTTTAGTACAGCCTGTTCAGACGGCATACAATCTCTACCTTTTTTTTAAATGTCATTATTAATTATGTATGATCCCACCTAATTAATGATTTTGAATCTGCGTTAAAACCCAACTTAGATACACTAGTAGATACGGTGCGCTAGTATGGACTTGTGAATGTTAGATAAGGTTAAACTCACGGCAACATGAAAAATATGCAAAATTAACAGAGCTTAATATGAATTTGATATTTTAAAATAAAGTCATGTCTTTAAGGTAATTTTTTCCCTCGCCTATCATGGAATTCTCATTATCCATTTATTGTTCCATTTGCCTAAACAACATTCTGTAGATATTAATTTTATGAAAACATTAAAAGAACAAGTAAAACTAAAATGAACTACATTCCATAAAAACAAAAACAAAAAAATTTAAAGAATTACATTGCATGCACGTAAGAAATCAAATCTTCATTACATATCTTAAAATAACAAAAGTGTCTCTAAATTGTCACGTGACACTTCCTGTACTCACTACGTGATATTATTATTATTATTTTTTTATTTGTCTATTTTGTAGTCGCGAAACTCTCTAACTATTGTTGTTGTTGTTTTTTTTTTTTTTTTTTTAATTTTTAATTTTATGATTAATCTTCTACAACAAGGTCGAAGTGGCTTATTAATCTGGCTTTAAGACAAAGCCTAAAGGAGTACCACTTTAATATAAGTAGTTTGCAAATCATATTCTTCGTGGGTTTGGTGCAAATACAGGTGTGAAGATTACGAAAATAATATAGAAAATAGTTCTTTCTAAAGTGAATATACACACACACACACACTCTGAAGGATATTAATGGTTGCTTTTTTTTTTTTTTTTTTTTTTTGGTAAATAAGGATAATAATGGGTGCTTGAGTTAACGAGGATTTAGAGTTGGGATAAATGATTAACTTGTGTCAGTATACCTCTAAAAAAAATTAAAAAAATGAAAGAGAAGGTAGGTTCAATGAAGTGTACCACTTGGTTTCAACCAGATGAAACCTATAAATTAAAAGCACGCCATTTGGTTAACGATCCTAATTCCTAACCAAATTTTCGTTTTTTCAATTGAATTAAAACTTTATTGGTGGGAATAACTCAAACAATAGTCTCAACCACTACCTATAGAATTGAAATTATAACAAAGAACCAATAAATGGTTTTTTTTTTTTTGAAAAAAAAAGTAGTTTACTAGTTGATGGTGAGGATGTAAATAGCATCTCCTGGCAAAATGGCAATGCGACATTTGGATCTTCAGTGTAATGTCTATCAAATGAAAATTGTTAATTTAATTAACTTGATTAGAGTAATTTGATTACTCTTTCTCACTCAAATCTCAATTAGTGTATCCCATCTAATGATAAATTCTATTTAAGTGAATATAAATACTCATGTTAATTTCACATGAAAAATACTACTGCGTATAGACCAACACTGAATTATTTAATTCATCAATGTACACTTCTATTAGAAAAAGACACTATTGATGCTAATTAAAACAGAAAATTGATATTAATCAGTTTTTTTTTTAGCACAATTTTGTCTCTCTCTCTCTCCTCTCCTTTTTTCCCATAGTCCAATGAAGGGTTTTTTTTTTTTTTTTTTTTTTAAACATTTTTTTATGTGATATTGGAAAGAGAGGCAGATAGTGATGTTACCCGTGAAAGTAAAAAAGAGGCCAATCACAGTCAAAACTGGGAAATAGGATCCTCCTTCTTACATCATGCTGGACCTTTTTTTGGCACTTATCAAAGCCCTACCCCACAATCACACTCAGTTTCTTCATCACAAATAAATAAAATAATAAAAATAAAAACCATACCCAGTTTACTTTATTTAAAAAATATAATTAATTTCTATTTTCTAAAAAATAGAATTAATCTTACATGACTTTTAGTTTTACAAAAACTTTCTTTTTGTTAGATAAAATTGAACATAATTAGACCGCGTTCAATTAAAATCATAATTAAACTTTTCAATAAAGAAAAAAAAATCTCATTAACTTTATTATCTAATGCCTATTTTACCCTCACTACTCCCCCTCCGTACCTCAACCTGTAATTCACAGCGCGTGGTGCTCACCTCCTCCTTGCGCACTCCCCAGCGACTCAAATAGTCGGCAGAGTATCATGGGACACCTCAAAATCTTCTTTCCACGCGCAAACATATGAAGCGTTTTGGAGAAATTTGTCTCCCCATTTTTTTTTTGTTGTGTTTTTTTGGGGTTCAGTTTTTTTTTTTTAAATTTTTTTTGGGTTATTGTTTTACTGCACAAAAAAAAAAAAAAAAAAAAAGAGAGAAAAGGAAAACAATTCTACTTCTACTACCGCTACTTGCCAGCACAGCACGGACGTTTCTGTATTCTTTCACCAACTTTCCCTTTTTTCACCTTTGTAACCTCGTGATACCTTCTTCCTTACTAAAACCTCACACACGCAGACACACTACCCTCCCTCTCTCTCTCTCTAGAATTCTTTCTCTCTCTAGAACTATTTCCTTCCCTGTCATGGGTTTTCCTTCCCTGGAAAACCATTCATTCCTTCATCCATAAACGACCATCGTAAAACTCACGAGAACAGAGTCGCCATTGTCGTTTTTGGTCCTTTTCGCTGTGAGAAGAAACATGGGCGTGGCTTTTGTTGGTCCCTGTCGTGTCGTTTGCTTCCAGCTGTTCTGGTTTCTCCTACTGAGCTGGCGATTCGCGGTCAACTCGGAGCCGACTCAGGACAAGCAAGCCCTCCTTGCTTTCCTGTCTGGAATCCCTCACGAAAACCGCATCCAATGGAACTCGTCCAACTCGGCCTGCGATTGGGTCGGAGTCACGTGCGACGCGAACAGGTCCTTCGTCCAGAGCCTCCGTCTGCCTGGCGTTGGCCTTGTGGGCCCGATTCCTCCCAACACTCTCGGCCGGCTGAGTAGCCTCCGAGTTCTCAGTCTCCGCTCCAACCGCCTCTCCGGTGAGATCCCCTCCGATTTCTCCAATTTGACAGTTCTCCGGAACCTCTACCTCCAGGACAACCAGTTCTCCGGCGAGTTCCCGGAGAGCCTCACTCGCTTGACTCGCCTGACTCGCCTCGATCTCTCGTTGAATAACCTCAGCGGTCCGATTCCTTTCTCCGTCAACAATCTGACGCACCTGACCGGACTTTTTCTGGAGAACAACAGCTTCTCCGGTAAGCTTCCGAGTATCTCAAACGTCAATTTGTTGAAGTTCAACGTCTCGAACAACAAGCTCAACGGCTCAATCCCTCAGAGCCTGGCCAGATTCCCTGAATCCTCCTTCGCCGGAAACCTAGAGCTCTGCGGCGGACCTCTCCCCCCGTGCAATCCGTTCTTCCCGGCTCCGGCCGAATCTCCAGCCGGAACTCCTCCATTTGTCGAGGAAGGGAAGAAATCGAAGAAGCTCTCCACCGGTGCGATAATCGGAATCGTGGTCGGAGCGAGTTTCGGCCTCATTCTCCTCGTCCTCCTCCTCATACTCTGCTTCCGGAGGCGCGACCGCCGAGGGCAGCAGGCGAAGCCGCCGAAGCCTGTGGCGACGAGCCGAGCCGTGGTCAGCGCCGCCGCCGCTGCGGAGGCCGGAACTTCATCGTCGAAGGACGACATTACCGGAGAATCGACGGAGACGGAGAGGAACCGGCTGGTGTTCTTCGAGGGAGGGATTTACAGCTTCGATTTGGAGGATCTGCTCCGGGCGTCGGCGGAGGTGCTGGGGAAGGGAAGCGTCGGAACGTCGTACAAGGCGGTGCTGGAGCAAGGGATCACGGTGGTGGTGAAGCGGCTCAAGGACGTCGTGGTGAACAAGAAGGAGTTCGATTCCCAAATGGAAGGCCTCGGAAACGTCAAGCACGAGAATGTCGTCCCTCTCCGAGCCTTCTACTACTCCAAGGACGAGAAGCTTCTCGTCTACGATTTCATGGCCGCCGGCAGCTTGTCTGCTCTCCTTCACGGTACGTACGGCTTCTGATTAACATTAATTATTGCTAATAATTTAGTTACTAGAATGAATGTTTGGTTGTTTGTTCTTAATACGAACTTAGTGCTTAATTAATTTTCATGTTAACACTGCTCAAACATTATTATTATATTAATTTTTTGTTCAATTTTTATTTATTTATTTATTTTTGTAAAATGTCACAACTCACCAACCATGCAAGACTGCTAGAGACCTCCATGATTAAACACTCCAGTCATCGACATGATTTCCGCTACTTTTGCTTCTTTTCAGAAAAGCCCTCGCAGGCCCAAAAAAGATTGGGAGCGGATTGAAAAGAAAAAAATTAAAGTGGGGAGCCAAAAACAAACCGAAATAGATGAAACTCCCATTGAAATCTTTTCCCTCTTAGACTAACGAAATTAGAGAAAGGAAAATTAAAGTCTTACCTTTGCTTTTAGAAAATCACGTTTCTTGACTAGAATTTCCCCTGTGTTGACCATTTCATGACCATTTTGTTCCATTCTTAATGTTTCACATTTTTATTATGTTAAACTTTAATTTTCATAGCTAATTTTCATAGCCCTTTTAGAATGCTCATTTTAAATTTAATAATGTGTCACATTGTTAATAAAATGTGACATGAGTAGGGACTCGTTAGTTGTTACTGAAGTTGGACATACGCACGGTTGTTTGAACCAAACGTTTCCTGATTTTGGTCACAGGAAGCCGAGGTTCGGGTCGGACGCCGTTGGATTGGGACAGCCGAATGCGGATCGCCATCGGTGCTGCCCGAGGACTTGCACACCTTCACGTATCGGAAAAGATTGTCCATGGGAACATAAAGTCGTCCAACATCCTCCTCCGCCCCGACCATGACGCATGTGTCTCCGACTTTGGCCTCCACTCCCTCTTTGGAACCTCCACGCCGCCCAACCGAGTGGCGGGCTATCGGGCGCCCGAGGTGCTCGAGACCCGTAAATTGACGTTCAAGTCGGACGTGTACAGCTTCGGGGTGTTGCTCTTGGAGCTCCTAACGGGGAAGGCCCCAAACCAGGCCTCCCTTGGAGAAGAAGGCATTGATCTTCCAAGGTGGGTCCAATCTGTGGTTCGGGAAGAATGGACAGCCGAGGTTTTCGATGTTGAGCTTATGAGGTATCACAACATTGAGGAGGAGATGGTGCAGCTGTTGCAGATTGCCATGTCGTGTGTGTCAACCGTACCGGATCAGAGACCCGTTATGCAAGAGGTTTTACGAATGATGGAGGATATGAACCGGGGAGAGACCGATGACGGGCTACGACAGTCGTCCGATGACCCGTCGAAAGGATCCGACGGGCAGACGCCCCCGACGGAGATCAGGACCCCACCCAGCTCCATTACGCCTTGAGGAAGGACGTTCATGCAATGTAAAGTAAAAGAGGGGGGTGAAAAAGAAAGGAAAAGAAAATTAAAGGGGCAAAAGAGAAACGACAAGAGAATGTGGTGGGTCGTCTTAAAATGTGCACAATGGCGTACATTGCAGGATTAAAGTGTGCCAGTTGATTGGAGGACTCGGTGCCGATGGTGGTGGTCCAATATCTGTTTTTCTTTTCTTTTTTCTTTTTTTGGCTAGTTTTTTTATTTTTTATTTTTCATTTTTCATTTTTTGATTTGGGTTTTCTATTTTTTTCTATTTTTAATTTTTGCAATGATTTTTACAGGAGGGTGGGGGTTGAGATTTGAATTGTCTATGATAGGGGAAGTGGGAGATGACGATTGAATGGGATTTCAATGAAACTGATTGGAATTGACCATTTGATGGACTCTAGCTGGGTTTTTATTTTTTATTTTTTTCCTTTAAATTTAATTCTTTTTTTTAATAGATTAGCTCCCTTAAGTCCAATTTTCGTCTGGTAAACATGGGTTCTCTCTCTCTCTCTCCCTCTCTTTTTTATATTTTGTTGATTAAAAAAAAAAAAAAAAATCTTTGCAAGTATTTTATTCGTGTATTTTTTGTTTGTATTAGATATTTGAATACAGACCACAACCAAGTTGGTGTCTATAAAAAAAAAAAAAAAAGTAATAAAAGGAATATGATAATTCCAACCACTCGTTCATTTTGCATAACGCCAGGCACTTAATTCGCCCTTTGTCTCATACTAAATTAAAATTAAGCGCTGTGACAAACGTAAACCAGTGCGTGCGTGGGTCTATTTCACTACTCTGGCCGTTCGGAAATGGTCGTATAATTATTATTACGAACTATAACCTAAACTGAAAATGATTACTTTTTAAATGTGAATTTAATAGTACCATAAGAATCCAATAACCACATGACAGAATGGTATGTTCATGTGAGATTTGTTTTAATACAAAATTTTTATTCACCCATTTCATCATTCAGTATTTTATCACAGTTAATTAATAATTGACGGTAAAAACTTAGTCAATCACGGGTTGATTGATTTTAAAAATAAGTATTTTGTTGAGTTAATAAAACTTTAGATGTTTATTTAAAGACAAAAAAAACTGGAAAAAGTTTATTTACCCATATATCCCGAAAAAGAAAGAGGTGCCAAATGTCTATTATGAAGAATTTTTTGTAGGAAAAAAAACCAATTTAAAAATCTACTAGAATCATAGTTAGAATGAAAAACACATTTATGTTCTCATTGATTATTAATAGAAAGTTCGTATATATCACTAAGGAATATCATCGATATTAAACACCACTGCAAATAAAAAATAAGTCTTATTCGTGGATCTCATGTTTATAATATTGAATCTTCTGTTAATTTCGTGCTTAACTCGGTCGGTATCTTGTAGTATTGTTCTTGGAATCCCTAATCAGGTTGGAGTGGAATACTTGTGGGGGGATGGGAAGAGAAGCGTGCCACGTGGCGCAGTGATTTTAGGCTTTAATCGATGATGAATGGCAAAAGGAGGGAGTTGTGTGGGGTGGGGAACAGCCTGGCCAGATTTCAGATTCTCTCTCTCTTCTTCTTCTTCTTCTTCTTCATCTTTTTTTTTTTTTTTTTTTTTAAGTACTCTCTCTTCTTTCTCTCTCTAGAACAAGAGGAAAAAAAAAAGAGAGAGCGAGAGAGGGGCTTTTGACCCAGAGATGGTATGTCAGTCGTTGATACAGGCGACCACGGACCCCACCTGTCCTCACTTCCACCTTCCATCTCTTCATTCTTTTTACCCTCCTTCTTTTCGTCTTTTTTCGTCTTTTCAAATTCTCCCATTATGTTGTCGTTTGTTTACTCCTTCCTTCTCACCATTACTCTAAACGACATTATTATTATTTCGATGTGAGAATATTATTTCTACGTTATCTAATTAAAAATAAATAAAGGGCTGTCAATGTATTTATTTACTTTTGGGTAAAGGGATGTTATGATTGTCTTTCGTCGGAAGCCATACGACGTATTATAACCTTTTTTTTTTTTTTTTTTGAAATGGTATCGTTACAGGATAAACAAATAGAGGGTCTCATTGTGTATGGTTAAAATGTGAATAATTTATTTATAAAATAAAAATAGTTGAATAATTTTATGATAGGATATAAAAAGAAATCTTATCAATATGTGTATAGTTTAGGGTCGATAGACAAAATCAAAATTTTATATTAGATTTGAAAAAATAAATATGATAATTTAAGAGGATTTAATGAAATTCTAACATTATAGTTGATACAACTTATTTGTTTAAAGGGAATTAAAAAAAAAAATTGCATTCCTCATTTATTAATGTTGTTATTATTATTTTTTTGAACTTACGTGTAAGGGGATTTGAACTCTTACCTTTAGGTGGAGTCTTGTGTGATATTACTATTAGATTATGTCTGCAACTACTAATTTAGTAACGGAGTTCTACTATGCTACTCTTGTTATTTATGAACCACCTTCAGAGTAAATATCTACTTAAGATTACTGAAATTTGATGGTTCATAAACGTTTTGGTAGATTAATTTATTCAATTGTTCCTTAAATTATTACATTTATAACGATTTGGTCTTTTTCTTTTTCTTAATATTCAATTTGACACATATTATGTTTCATGCTAAAGTTAACACTAGACATAATTTAAAATACAACAAATCGATTCTTAATATTGACATATTAATTTGACACTGGAGTTGCATTGGGACGTGCCCAATAGGCGAGGCCACATTGTCCCGCCTTGGGTGCACCGAAGGAGGAGTGTATCAGCCCCGTTTTTGGTCGGGACCCTAAAGAATTTTTTTATTTTCTATTTTTTATTTTTCTTTTCGCTAAAAGGACCCTAAAGAAATTGACTGCTCATTAGGATTTAGGACTACTCTCCTCTGTTTTTTGCTAATTTGCTGTATGCTTTGGCGTCCTTGATGGTTGGCTTTTTTCATTACCAACAAAAATTTAGAATCCCCCTCACACTCCAAAGGCCCCCAACTTCCTCGTTTGGTTTCAATCTTTTATCCAAGTTTAAACCCCTCATTTTGTGCTAACACACTCAACCAACACAAACACGGCCACAAAAACTCACTCGACAAAATCAACAACCATTCTTTCACCCCCTCTTACGCTTGCCGGTTTGTCCTCCCCAGCAAGTTCACGTCCGAAAATCACCTCTACTTGTTTATCTCACCATTATTTTGTCCTTGAAATTTACATGCGTCACTAGTACTTGGCATTATTATCACAAGACTACTATATACAGTGTAGGACCAGTTTATTATTTCACTGGAAATGAACATCAGAAATGACAAAAGTTTTATAGGAGTTTATAAAGGGATAATCAACTTTTTAGTAGGGACTAATGAGAAAATTACAAAATTTTTAATTGAAATTGAAAAAAAAAAATTCATTCAAGACGGAAGCTCTTACTCGATCATGGTGACCCCACCCCATATACACACACACCATCTGTGAATAAGATATACAAAAAGTGATGAAGATTTAGTCATCTACCATGAAGAATTTTGAACTATAATATAGTTTTATCAATTCTGTTAAATAGTCATATTTTTCTGTTGATATGATTGTTGATGTATCTTGCAATTTAAATGGGGGGTGAGAACTTCTAGTACTCTTTAGAATTTTTCTGATTTGAAAGAAATATTTCCAATCACAACTAATTATTGCTCAACCACAATTTAGTAGAGTTTTTATTTTTTATTTTTTTCTTTGGAATAATTAAAGAGGTTTCCGATAATTGATAATTATTTGGAATAATTGAAGAGGTTAAAACCAAAATAGTGATAACCTTAGGTAAGTTCCTGCCAGTGGGTGTGGGGTGGCAATATCAAGTAAAATCCTCTACTCTAGCTGATATCCCATATTTTATAATATATATATATATATATATAATATATAACTCTATATATTATATGTTAAGGGTTCAACATGACATTAGCTTTTATGCCTTTTGTAAGGTCACTTTTTTTGGTGGGACTTTTGATAGAGATGCTTGTTAATTGTGTAAATGAGTAACAAGAAGAGTGGATGGTAGGTTGGATAAAATAATTTTGGACACAACTATCCGCCTAACTTCGGGGCTTGCTGAGAATGTCAATTTTTTTTGTTTTTGTTTTCGTTTTTTTTTTTTGACAATAATGTGTTTGATGTTTTTTTTTTGTCAATTACCAAGAGACTCATCAAAATTATATAATAAAATTCATCATTTTTTGAGACCTAAAATACCTTCTAAGCAAAAATGGCCCCAAATAATTTGGTGCTGTTCCAAAATATATATGTAACATATAGATATATATATATATATTTACATATATTATAAGGAGACACACGTTGCCCCACTGAATGAATGATTCCCTTCATTGTCTTTGAAGATATCACATCAACCGTTTGGGATGCAAGAGTGAAGGAACAAAGGAAATAGCATGATAATAATAAGAATAATAATATCGGATGGAGTGTGCCACTGTGGAAAGTCTTGCAAAATGATTAGGGACACTGAAAAAAAGCTGAGGATATTACAAAGCTTTTGAGAGGAGGCACTTTCTCAAGAGTAGCCTAGTTTAATTTGTTGCGGGTCCATTGAAGATAAGGAGAAGTCTAGCGTAAGTTAAAAAAAAAAAAAAATACTGTTTTGATAAGACAATTTTAAACTATATATAATATTATATTAGAATCATTTAATGAATATTGATAAAAATACAATGTTTTAAATTAAGTGTCTGCTTAGCAGAGCTTTTTAAAAGTTGCTTTTGGTTTCTTAAACGAGTTTTTGATCTCCAAAAGAGCTTTTTGTCAAAATCAGAAAACTTGATTTCAGGAAAAGCTCTTTTAAATAAACTTTAAAACTTGGGTTAGAGTTTGAAGTTGACATTTTAAACTCTATTTTAATGCATTTATTATTTATTACAAAAATTTAAAATCATTTTGATTTTAAAATTTAAAAATATAGTTCTCAAACACTTACTGAAAAGTCACAGCTTTTACTTCTCTCTTCTACCGACTAAAAGCAAAAGCTTACCCTAATTCTCCTTAAGAAAGGTGCTTTATAGCAAATCCATCTGTAAATGAAATGGCCTTAATTGCATTCTAGCAGTGATAGGGTAATATTTCTACTTTTTAGTTAACCAATAATTCACCCACAATCTTGTCCCTATATATATGTATGTATAGCCCTTTAAACTTGTCCATGTGCATTTCACAAAAATCTAGCAAAACAGTTCACCTACAATTTAATCCACCCTTCATTTACTTATGGGGCACCAATGACTTAACAAAAACACAAGACTAATTGATTGAGGCAAATGTGCAAAATTATGCACACTGAAATAACTATTCCCACAAATTTCTCCATTTGACTTTTCTTACTCATTTTCCAGCCTACGGCAGGTTGTGGTGGGGTTGGGAAAAAAGTTACCTTGAGTGTTCCTGAAGCAACTGTTGAGCAACAACCTTCTCATTCATAAATTACTTAAAGCTCTTCCACCACAAAGAATATGAGATGATTATGTATCCCTGACCAACATTGCTTTATAGAGCAGAGCTAAATACTAGCGGTTTACTTGCCTTCTAAGTTCATCTTTGCTATATATATATATATATATATGTATATGTATATGACAATATGTTACAAGCTTTTTCTAGTTTGTATTCCAAGGATCTCTAGAAGAGTGATTACAAGTACTAAAATGGTCATATGCATACAGACTTGGGAACAAGCTTACTAAAGAAGGGCATTAAAATCGATAACCATCGTGAGTTATGAATTCAGAACCAAGTAAGCTAAGTGGTGTTAGATGAGTAATCAGATGACTAAACAACTGTTTTTACCTAACTGTGATAAATCTTCCTCTAACCGGTGAGCTAAATGCAAAACTGAATGCATACAAGCTGAGCCGATGAATTTGCGAAACATCTGTTTTGAAAAAGATATAACAATAGATATGTACTTCTTTGCACTTGGAAAAAGGCGTCCCGTTGGGTTAGGGTGGTCACTGAGCGAAAACTTTTTCCACATGCTTGTTCCATCTTTTATCATAAGCACAAACCCTGTAAAGGAAGCCACAATGTGTGGTTAGAAATTAAAAAACTATCTTGTGAACTGTCTTTGGAAACATGCTAAAAAGTTTTACATGCATCTGAAAAATGGGGGACCTAGTTTTCTAGTTCTACGTTCTCCATTGCCTTGCTCAAAATAACAAGAACATGACATTTTTCACTAGCGTACTTTTATCGACTTTTTGTTCTTCTTGTTTCAACAATTCCAGTATGCTAAGACATTGTGGCCACAAAAAATTTCTCCCTAATTTTATCTTAAGCCAATGAATTGCACTTCTGATCATTATTGGGTGAGAGGTTCATATTTCTCCAATCAATTTCTAAAATAAGAATACAATCATGGACGAGGGTCCAACAATATATAAGTTGCAAATATTTGATTTTTAAGTATAATGTAAACTAAAAGGATTAGAAATTTGATAAGTACCTGAACATTGATTCATAGAATAAATGCTAGCTCCAGTAATCTGCTTGTTTCTGGAGAGATGATGTACAAGCATACTTGAACTTGGGAGGCGGCTATGTGGCTTAGGCCTCGAAGAAGTGTATGAGCCCAGCTGTTGTGTGTGCCTATGGATTCATAAGGGACTCCTTGAAGTAAAAGCCGAAACTAACAGTGCTTGGGTTCGATTCCCAAGTCTAGTAGCGGCGGTGTTTAAAGGAGTTGATTGCACCTATCCTATCAATTGCAACTTTCATGCCAATCCCTTTTCAAATTGTATCTTACATAATCCTCTTTGTAATATTTAACCAGCATCAAATCCTGGTAAAAATGCGAGGCACGAGTTCTCAGCAAGTCAAGTAAAGAGTTTCTTCTCGAACTCGGCGTCTACGATCTCAAAGATGATGAACTCCATAAAATATTAACAAAACTTATCACTTAAAAGAGCCGTAGGGCAATCCAACTGTCCATCTTAGATGCTTCAAATTTGTAGAAAATTCACTCGCAGAAAATAGCAGGCATTCAACGTTCTTTATGGGAACAATTCAAAGTCAGTATAAATTTGGCACACAGAAACATAGATCACGAGACGGCTTCAAACTAGAATAAGCTTAAAAGTATAGTTGTTTACCATTTGTATTTCATACAATTCTTTAAACACAGTAGGTTACAAAATTCCATCTCCTCAAGACAAACCTAGACATGGGTCCGTAGCTGCACAAGCACGGAACCCCAGAGTAACTAAATATTATGTTTAACTAGAACTTACAGGCCTCCCTTAAGTGAAGTTGCATTCGTTAGTTGCGCCTTAGACCTGATGGTGTTTTTCTTCACAGCCTTTTCCTTTAAGTGTTGGTCAGGATTCTTAAAGTCCCTGCTCGGCAAGTTTTTGTGTCATATTCCACCTTCAAGTGTTAGACATGGTACGCAAGTTGTTTTCACTGGTCACATCATTCTTAAAACATTTTGTTGCCTAGCATGCCAATCTTAGGAGCTCTTAGCTCAGAAAATATTCCATTTCCTGAATAGAAGATCTCTTCCTGAGTCCACTGACCAAATGGATATCTTCCTGCTTCATGCTTTGCATTTTAGCATGCGGATATAGTCTTGACAGGGTCAGAGAGCTGTAACAAGTTGAACTTCCATTCAAAATATGAACAAGAAAGTCTAGAATCCTCTCGGGGGACTACTTCGGTTGGAGGGAAAAATCCAGTGAACAAATTTCCCATCCTAACAAAGTCAATGTCAAATTGATTTCCTCAATTTTGGGGTGTGTTTTGTCACCAGCAACAAATACATGTGATTCTTCTCCAATTTGAATCCAGCTACAACCAGGAATTTTCAGTTAGACCCTTTATTTTCATCAATTGCCTCACGTTTTCCACCTCATCCCACTTTCCAGCAGCTGCATATGTATTTGAAAGTGCACATAATTTCCTGAATTGTTTGGCTCTAATGCCATCAATTTTTCAAACAAATATTCTGCTAGTTCAATCTTGTTGTTTTCCCTACAGGCAGCAAGCAATGATCCAAAAATACGTGCATCTGGCTCATAAGGCATTGAGGCGATAAGCTTAAAGGCTTCATCCAAATTGCCGCATCTAGAGAGTAGATTAACCATACAGCCATAATGTACCATACTTGGCTTCAGATGATGTTTTGAGACCATATCAACAAAGAGCTCCAAACCCTCATTGACCAGGCCCGAATGGCTGCAGGCATACAAGGCATTGGTAAACGTTATGCTATCGGTTTAATGCCTTCGCCCTCTAAACTGCTATACAATGCAAGAGCTTCCACTGCTTGACCATGTAATGCATAACTAGAGATCATGGCATTATAGATTGGCAATTCCTTTTGTTTAACAATGTCAAACACTTTCTGTGCTTGATCTATTTTCCCACATTTAGCATACATGTCCACTAAAGAGGTTGCTAGTGGAATTGACGAGAGAAGTGCCTGCCTTATTGAATAACCATGTATCACCTTTCCACATTGTAGTAATGCAATGTCTATACAAGCTGAGAGAACAGAGACAAGGGTTACAGCATTTGGTCTAATTCCGGCCTCTTGCATTTGCTGGAATGCAAAAATTGCTTCGTATGCAAAACCATTCTGTGCCAAACCAGAGACAAGACTAGTCCACGTAACCAGGTTTGGCTGGATACTGATAGCCTGCATCTGCAAAAACATGTCCTTTGCCTCATTGACCTGGCCATTCTTAAGAAATCCTAAAATCACCGAGTTCCATGATATTACATTTGGTGGCACGCTTTCTAACTGCATTTGATAGAACAACTTCAAGGCCTCACCGCTGAGACCCAACTCCGCGTATGCAGCCAGCATTGTGTTCCACAGGACAAGATCTCCCTTTGTAATGGAGTCAAAAACTAGTCTTGCACAATCAATTCTCTTGCATTTGGCATACATGCCAACGAATACTACTTGCAACAACTATGTCAGAGTCGAGCCATTTCTAATACAATAACAATGTCCTGCCTTTCCAAGTTCTAAATTAGCTGTATCAGCAGAAGCAGACATTAAGGATGCAAGAGTCACAGAATCAAACCTTGCATTCTCATTTCTCATTCGATGGCACAGACTGAGTGCTTGTTCCACCTTTCCAATTTGCACATAACCAGATATGATCAAGTTCCATGTCACCACATCTTTCTCAAGCATACTACTGAAAACTAATTCAGCATCCTGCATCAGACCAACCTTGGAGTAAAAATTTATAATTGAACTGCCCAAAATGGTATTCAACACCAATCCTTCAACAACTGCCACTCCATGCCCTTGCTTACCCTCTTCTAACGCACCGATATTAGCTGAAGCTGAAAGAAATCCTGACATAGTAACTTGAGTGGGTTCAACACCTTCCACTCTCATATCATAAAACACCTTAATAGCTTCCTCATTCATCCCATTTTGTACATAACCAACAATCAACGAATTCCAAGTAACTAAATTTCTTTCAGGCATTCTATCAAACACCTTCCGTGCATCCTCCAAAGCTCCACATTTCCCATACATATCCACAAGACTACTTGCAACAAAGACACACCCGCCAAAACCCATCTTCAAAACATACCCATGAACCCCTTTCCCGAGCGCAAACCACTGGAGAGCCCCACAAGCTTTCAGCGCATTCGGGACAACGAAATTATCAGGCAAAAATCCAGATTCCATCATTTCACGAAACCCCAACAAAGCTTCCTCGCAAAACCCCATCCTGCAATTCAGTCCAATAATGGCAGCCCAAGAAAACACGTTCTTCTGACTCACCACGCGAAACATGCTACTCGCGACACGATAAACGTCGCACTTCGCGTAGAAAATCACCAGCTTTGTCTCGATATACTCGTTCCTCGCAATGAACTCACCGCTCTTGACGATCCGAGAGTGAATCTGTCGACCCGTTGAAAGATCTCGTTCGTAGACACACCCCTGGAGAAGCTCTCCGTAGATTTCCGGCTGAACCGGAGGTTTCTGAGCTCCATTTCCGTGAACAACTTGACGGCTTCTCGGACTTGGCCCTGTTTGCAGAGAGAGGATATCTGGTTGAAGTAAGAGTTAATGTACGAAATCTGATGGTTATTTGCATGTTCTAGTAGTTTTGTGAAATGGGTTTGAGTGGATTTTTGGGAATGATGGGGTTTAGAGAGTCTGGATAGAGGAAGAAAGTGTGGTTTTGCAGGGGAAGTGAAAGGAAGAGAAGCCATGCATGAAGCAGGGCGACCCTGGAGGAGGATAATGGTTTTGCGGTCGTTATTGCCACATCAGCCTGAAGGGCATTTGCGTCAACTTAGAATTTGAGGACTTTTTTAAGGAGAGAATTTTTAAAAGTTGTATTAGGATGCCAACTCAAATATCAATTTTTTTAAAACCACTCACATGTCTAATATTTATTAATAAATACGATCAATTAATATGATAATATTTTACATAATCAATTTACGTCGAAGTACATATTTGAATTATGTGATGGCTTGAGATCTAGGTTAGAGATGGCGCCATCATCAAGTTATGACGAAGCAGATATTTGGATTGGGCTTGTCATCTTTCTTAAACCACTAGATTCGTGCAAATCTCACATGGACATGAGATCCATGTGCCGGAGTCAGAAGGTGAAGCTGCCATGAGATATGAAGTGTCTCGGGTGACATTGTTGTTTTTGACATCAAATGCTCTTTTGAAGGTTTTGGACCCCAACCCACATATCTAATATGTTACGCGTAAGGAGTGTGTTAAAAATATAATTTATCACATATCACTAAATTATTAGACTGCTACAATGTCTACTTGGAAATTGAACATCATCTCTCATGGAGTAAACATGTGGGGATGAGTTATAACTCCGATCATCTATGTGGAGAAGGAAAAATAGTTTAGTGCATCACCAAAATTATTTATTAGATTACTCTTTAAAGATGAAGATGTTTGGTCATTTACATTGAGAAAAGATTAAAAAAAAAAAAAAATCAATTACACTACTCTTTACCGACCAGAGTCAAGGATGTTTGACCATCTGTTTATAATCACGTAGATGTCATCCAACAATAATTGTTAGTTCCGATGATATTTGGTAGATTATCGGTAATAATCTTTAGTAGAATTTTTTTTTTTTTTTTTTAACAAGTTGGGGCAATTTCATTCGTATAGCACAAAGTAAGGTTTTCTCGAGGACTTCTTGAGAATTGTTCTTATGACTAAGAAAGGCCCATTTTCCACAAGCCCAAAGAATGATGTCCCATGGTCGCCCGTACCAGCCAATGCTGCCGGTAACGTTCTACATCTGGTTCCCTTCGCGCATAAAATTATACGGTTATTTACGTCAATATCTAAATTGAAGACTATAATTTAGAATATGCCCATTTTTTCTTTTATTTACAAGGATGTCTAATTTGGTAATAATAAAGATCACATTACCCTTTCATCAAAAGTTGAATGTAAACAAATAAAGAATTGATAAAAAATGAATAAATCTCTAAAAAAATTCAAACTAAGCAAATCTTTTAGAAAAGAAAAAAAAACCATTTTTCTTCATTTATTATAAAGAAAAAAAGGACCGTAGTAGATATTAGTTGTATTGTAAATGAAAAGCAGTCATTATAATATATAATTGATTAGTAAGATAAAATTCACAATGGACATATAAAGAAAATTAAATAAATATTGTACAACAATATTAAATACTTTAAAATCTAAAAAAGACATCATAATGATATAGTAGTTATCATAAAGGAAAAAAATATCATATTGATATAGTAATCATAAAGAGAAAAAAAAAAAAAAAAACACACCACATTCAAAAAGTATCATAATGATATGGTAATTATCATAAAAAAACAAATAATTTTTTTATGACATTTAAATTTTAGAAACTAACTATTAAAATAATCAATAATAACAAATCAAATAAATTATCATAATAATGTCACAATTGTCATAAAGAATCTAAATCATACTAAAAAATTAGGTTTTTTTTAATGAAATCTAAATCATACTTAAGAAATAGGTTATAAATGACCTAAATCTTACTAAAAGGTAATCACTATAATAAAGAACTAGTTATTAGCAAAAAGATAAAACAATGATGAACAAATAAGGAAAAAAAAAGAATCATGATGAGAGAAAATGGTGTTAAATATAGTAAAAGGGCAAAATAGGTATAATGAATGGTTCTCTTTGTAGAAGTGAACATTTATGTAATATTATGGAAAAAAAAATGGACATATTTTAAAATGGGATTCGAAAAATAGACTTTTTGTGTAATTATTTAGCTATCATTTTTAAAAAGATAAATTGAAGTATATAGTAATGTTCATAGTTCAAGTAAGTGATATATGAGTATTGTAATAAAAAGTATTTTTATTACAATAATTGAAGTAGATACCCAGGTTTTAAAGTATTCGAAGGAAATAACAGTTTATTAAGTTATTGAAAAATTTATTACGTAAATAGAAAATTTAACAGGTGAATGAAAAATTTACTGAGTAAAATAGTACTTTACAAATGCAATAAATCATTTATCTTATAAATTTTTATTTTCTATTATTTACTCCAAAATATTTCAAAAACTTGATATTTACTTCAATTATTTTTTAAAATTGCTCTTTACTTCATTCTCCCATGACAAATTTCTCGGGTAAATAATAAGTTTATTTGATAGGTATATATTTCTGACAAATACTTCTAATAAATAAATTATTACCCATAAATTTGTTGTTTACTTTAAATATTATTAAAACTTATTATTTACTTCAATTAATTATTGTAAAACTTCTTTCTCCTCAACCTATCCGGCGCGTTGAATGTCTACCACTGGCCCAGAATGTTCGCAAACAATTATAGGTTTAAATCCATATTCCAAGCAAATGACAAATCGAGTTCTCACTATTTTTACAATTTCCAAGTATGAATCTTTCTCTTTCTATCCTTTTGTTTTGAAATATATATATATATATATTCCATTTAAAGTTGGGACAAAGGAATAATATGACTAACTGAAATCCAATAAATAAAGTCAGATACTAGCAAGTAGAGTTTATTAATTAATCAAAGATGTAAAACCAAATTTTTTTCTTCTCCGGGATTGGGAAGGGCTTACATAAGGGGAAAAAAATTAAACAACAACAACAACAAACAAACAAACAAACTGACCTAACTTCATGCATGATTCATCATCATATGGTAATATATTTATATTATTAATCTAGATTACCGTCAAATCGCACAACACAATATATATATATATATATATTTATTTATTTTATGCTATTTAACGCTTTCCTTATTCTCTCCTTTATAAATATCTCTTCCCATAGTCCAAAAAATTAATGCATAAACTTTTAACACTGTCGTTACGAAAGTTACATTTTCTTTCTACAATGTCATGAAAGCAAAATATTAATTATAAAACATTGAATAATAAGGAGAAGGAACCAATAAAAGTTATAATTAATAGCTAGAACAAATCAAACTGTGTAGAACGTTGTAGACACAATATTCTAGCGGTAATATGTCAAAAATCGATACTATGATAATAAGATGTAGTATTCAAATCCTTCCGTTCCTAAAAGAAGAAAGAAAGAAAGAAAAAGAAAAGAATCAAGCGGCCAGCTGGTGGATGAAGTTAGACATGTATGTGTCCTGCAACTTTCATGATAAGCATGAACAAAAACAAATAAATTAATATTTCAGCAGTAAATAAAACAATATGAACCAGTCCCGTAACTAAAGAGATACTTGATTAATTATGTGTGGAAATTCTCATTTCTGACTTTGCAATGACGAATCCTCGAGATGAAGAATTTTTGTTCGATAAAAAAAGCACTTTTTTTAAGAAACTTATTTTGACAACAATAGGTCAACAAGTTATACCAATAATATAATTTATCAATTTTGTTTTTGTGCAATTCCTGTCTTCATTGACACACTAAATGTGACTTTTAAATTTTTATTTTTTTTATTTTTTTGCCCTTCTTTTCTCAGAAGTTGATCTTTTTGTTAGAGGCCGACCAAAGTGATTCTAATTCCATTCTCCACTCTTTCGTGCTAATTCAGATGCCATATGCACTCAAACTTCTTATCTATGCTTGGTCAAACTTAATTTCTTTTTTGCATATTTTTAAAGTCTAATTACAAGGGCACGTATGATATTTCTAGAGCAAATTTTATCAACCATTCAAATATATATGGTATTTCTTGGTATTTTAAAAATTTTCACTTCCCTATCCTCTTATTTACCAAATATATATATATATATATACATATATTGTATTAACCTAAATATATTATAAGGTAAATGATTTGAATTTCCCGTTCCAAGTGTAAAAACAAATTTTACTCGTTTACGATTTTTTTTTTTTGGCTGAAGACTCGTTTATGAAATTATACATGATTTTTTCCTCTTAATTCTCCTCTTCATTTTGTGAACTTTTTGGCGTGTTTCAATTCTGCCTTTTGGATTATATTCCTTTTATCGTTCAAAAGAGAGATCAATGATCGATGAAAGAAACTTAGCATAGTAAACTTCCTATTAAGATAAGTATGGAGAATATATATGCACACACACACACATACATACATATAAATAAATAAAGAAATAAAGGTATTTATTTAAATCACCTTCCAATCATGTAATAAATAAATCTAGTAGTGATCTGATGCCAAAGCACGCAAACGAATCTAACCTAATTGAAATAGCGAATTTAGTAGAACAATCCGTTTCTCACCAAAAGTGTTCTTTTCCAGTTCATGATTCTCTTACACACAGACACACACAGAGACACACACATACATACGTATAGATATGTATATATGAAAGGGTTGATTCTCTCATTGACAAGCCTTACAGCCCGTAAATGTATCTATCATTGGCTTTCCGCAAAGCAATTAAGAATATTTCATATAATGCAACCAAAAGCTCATTCTTCTTTCTCTAAAATAAAATAAAATAAAGTAAAAAATAATTTTCTTTTCCTCTATTTAATAAGAGACTAAGACCAAGTTGAAGGGGAATTTTGAATTCTAGAGCATTGATTTTTTTACTTCTTTTTGATGATGATCTTTCATGAAGAGGATTTTGGTAAGTATATATATCTATATAGTCGGATATGTTAGAATAATGGAATCTTATGGTGCGTTTGGTTCATCAATTGAAGTTGAAAATTTTAAGTTGAAGTTGGCTGACTTTTCAAAAACTAATTATAATTTTTGTTGACTTTTTAGAAAAAGACAAAAATTAAGATAAAAAATTTAAATGAGAGTTGAAACACCAAACGGAGGCTTAGACTATTATTCTCGTTTATAATGTCAAGATTATTGTACATATATATATGTCAGAAACCTATATAAGCACATTTCGTCAGGGACAAAAACTGAAAAAAAAATAATAATAAAGGATTAATTTATGCCAAAAAAAAAAAAGTTCACAAATCAAAGCGATAACGTGAAGTGGTAACTACAACTGCTTGCCCCTCCTACGTTTTTTTTTGTTCCAAAAAAAAAAAAAAAAAAGAGGTCCAATATGCAAATAGCATACCAAAAACATAACCAAGGATGGTGTACTTATGTACCCTTTTAACTAAGTAATAAAGTATATCAGGAATAAGGTTCTTGTCACTAGCCCTGCCAAAGAAGGTATCTTATCAGTAATTGGAGTATAGCATCTCATAATTAAAAGGGCTTTTAGTACGGACTCATGACCCCATGAATTTGTGCCATTAGATTTTCCTACCATGGCATAAACATATTTAGAAGGTATAACTGGGTTTGGCTTCAAACATTAACTAACAAATTAAAAAACCACCGGCAGCCATGATGGTGGTATAACGGTAAGATAATGATCTATCAAGATTTTTCCGTTTAACGTCCAGAGATCAGATCTCATTATCTACTGTGAAGTTACAATTATGCACCTCTAATGATCTGTCAAATTGAACTGGATATTGATGGTTTTGAATTTCTTAAGTGTTAGACGAGAAAACATGTATCAGATGATGATGGTCTGAGAACGTAAAGGCATCACTAATTCCTTATTATATTAGAAGAAAAAAAAACTATATTTAAGTTCAATTGTTTAACTTTTCTTTGGAATTATCGTTTGCCCCCTTTTTCCGAGGGAGAGAGAGAGAGAGAATGCATGGGAAAAGTTTGAGCTTGGAGGGAAATTTCTGTCAGAAAGTAAACAGTGGTCCTAATTAACTGGGCTTTTCACAATAAAGTACGAGAGTAGCCTTGTAAAGTATTATATAGGCTGTTTTCTGGTCACTTTTTTTTTTTTTTAAATTTAATTTTGGCCCATCTCGAAACCATTGGAAAACTTCAAAGTTCTAACGCACAAAAGCATCATTAATAATAATTGGGTGAAATATTGTTGTAATTATATATATATATATATATTTCTCTTCAAACATCTTCTTTACAAGATTAGGCGTGATAAAAGTTTTTATTTCATTTTAACTGAATTTATTTCTTATTCTTCTTCTTCTTCTTTTTTTTCTGGGCATATGTGATCGGAAAAAAAATTGTTGGGCAACCCTTAATTCTTGAGGATGGGAAAAGAAAATCTGACTACAGATAAGAAGAAAAAGAAATTCTGGAAACAAAAAGTATACTGCAATAGCTAAAATAGTGAACTACTTTCAAATGACAAATTAATTTTTACTTTTTCTTTTTATGGTTCTAAATTCTGAAAATTACAATAGTTATCCCAAATTCTTTTCGCTCAATAAGAAAGAATTCTGCCATATTCCCTTACCCCACACCTTTTACACCTTTTTTTTTTTTTTTTTGACTAAAGGTAAGTTTGAGAAGAGTGCGACTAGCCTTAACATACTCTTCACATATATGACTAAAAGAACTCTCCAGACACTGACAGAAACATCTAGTTTACACTTTTTTTATTTTGCTAAAGATTAGTTTGAGAAGAGTGTGACCGGCCTTAGCATACTCTTTCAAGATGTGACCAAAAAAATTCTTCGGACACTAACAGAAATGTCTATTTTGAATTGTGTTTTTATTTTGTTAATGCTTTGCTTGTGAATCCTACCTCTTTACAAGAAGCTCCTGGGGGCACAGGTTAGCTGTGACGATCACAACGGGATCATGTTAGCATGAACAACCAAATTGAGGCAGTGGTGTAAACACACAACAACATAACAAAAGCACCTAGCTACCTCGGTTTCGGTTTCAAACAAAAGAGAGAGAAATTAAAAAAAAGAGAGAAAATATGGGAAAATGTGAAAGGGGAGGGAATATTCCTCGGTATTTGCGCCAGACAAAAGGGATATTCAGATGGACGATATGGTGGGAATATCATAAGACGTGTCACGAGGAGAATCTTTTTCCTTTCTTTGATTTACAGAGAGAGAGAGAGAATCTGCAGAAAAGTTGTGGGTTGGAGTCTTGTATCAGAAGACTGAATTTGGAAAGAGACCAACCATCATTATTGTCACTCTCTCTCACCCTTTCCTTTCCCGAAGCTCCTTTGTCTTTCTGAGGGAATTCGATGCACATTTGCACACTGGAGATTTCTTATACTTTGGATTTTTATTTTCTTCTTCCTTTTTTATCCTTTTAAATAATGTCCTATGGATTTTTACTTTGAACAAAAAAAAAAAAAAAAAGAAGATATGGCTCTACTATCAAGAGTGTATATATATATATATATGAGCTTTTTATGATAGAGTATTTTTATTTCGATAATGTATGTTTGTGAACGTTAAATCTAATAAAAATATGTATTCAGATTAAAACATAGCTATACTAATATTTGTATGTGCCGTCTATACATGTTTGTATGATTGTCAAGTGTACATAATTAATAAGCCATTTTCTCCTAATTTTTACCTTCTGTTTCCTTTTTCTAAGTTACGATTTGACTAGAAAATCTTGGAGTTTTGTACTTATGAAGTTGCGAATAAACACATGGAGAGTATATAAATATACACTTGATTTTGTATATAACGCATCTACAAACGTGATATGTCCTTGTCCGTATGTATATCACAAATTTGTAGAGTAAATAACAATAAATTAGTATTGGTATTTAAGATCTATCCAAGATAAAAATAAACTTTGTTATTATTATTTTGCATTTATGTATCGTGAACTTGTAGCCAATTGACAAATTAGATCCCGAAGAGGAGGATTGAAGAGGACACGGAGAAGAAGTTCCAATTCAAGTTCACATTTCTGGTGTATTACAAGCAAACTAGTAGAAGAAGAGAGATTAACTAGCTAAATGCTGGTTTTCTTGTAGATTTCCTCGTAAGGAGCATGTGTTAATTGTGTCTTCAATCACTTTTCAAATTGTTAATTTCTTAGTTCAAAATTCCTAGTCTCATCGGATGAACCAAAAGTCATTTCTTGGTTTTTCCCAATGGATCAAATTAAGTATGACTCGCACAAACAAATTAGAATTGAGAATAGTTGATCGGAGCTAATTATTGGAGATCCGAGTTGCCTTTGGAAAATCCTAGGGCTTTTCTTTGATGATACGTCGAATTTAAGGTCTCTGTAAAGGAAGCTATTAGAGCTACATTTGTAATGGGGGGATAAGTAGCTATGAGAAAGAGAATATGGAAGAAGAAAAGGAGTAGAGAAAGGATATTTTGTAGCATTGGTGATGGCGGCCGTGAGAGGAAGCATTGCGGCAGAGAGTTTGACGAATGTAGACGAAGACAAGGGTGTACTTTTTATTTTTTTTTACCTTCATGAGTTCTTAAAATCAACGTTCTCAAACATTGACAAAATTAAAACTTCAAGGTCCAAGTTGTCAAATGACAAAAATTCGAAGTGCAATTTTGAAAGGAAAAACCCTAAAATTAACAATACTGTGTTTGAAGTATATTATGATAGATATGCATATATATTTTAATTTGTACCAAACAACAAGTAGAAGAAATGAAAAAAAAAATCAAGGAGTCTTCATAAGCAATACAAGGATTGTTCCACTAGTCAAGCTAGCTAGCCCACGAAATATTTGGTGGGTATATCTCATATATTCTGATTTTTAATTTTTTCTGACCCGGATCCGAATTCGAATAGTGATGGAGGTTCAGAACCCCCAGAAAAATTCGTGTAAATATATTTCATTTTTGGAGAATCTTCTTACCTTCCTACCCACTTCATTAAAGTTAGTAGCCGAAGAAGATTCCATTCTCTTAGGCTCCTTCAATATTCTTTCGGAGGAGATGAGATATATATATTTATATATATAGTTTAATTAATTTTATTATTATTTTCGCCCCCCTTTAAGCTTTTGTGAGTTGTGTGTTCCCTTAATTTAGAGTCGTAGAATTGGAACTAAGATATTCCTTCCTTAGAGGCAAATATTATATTCTTTAAGATGAATGTCTAATTTTTTAAGATTAGATATTCCTCTCTCTCTCTCTCTCTCTCTGAATGCACTAAAATTTAGAACAATTATGCAACTTTTGAAACCAAAAAGAAAGTTGCATGGTGGATTGATACTAAACCCCATTTGAATATGTACCTCTCTCTCTCTCTCTCTTTCTCTCTCTCTCTCTCTCTCTCTACCATTTGATATGGTGAAAATTTAAATTGTGGAAGGGATGATAGTATATGCTTCTCTCTCAAAGCTTTTTGGTATATATTAACAAATAATTAATCATGGTAGAATCATTAATACATATTATTATAAGGATGATCATAGAATACTTTGGTTTTAGGACGATTAATTTATATTACTACTAATTAATAATTGGCCACATAAACGTGTCCAACATTACTGCCGGTGATATGGAGGTTTTTTTTTTTTTTTTTTTAACTAGTTTGTGCTACACTTTTTATGGGTTAGATCACAACCATAGAATCCATTTCTACATATCTTTTTGACCCTTTTGTGGCCTGCCAATAATTTTCATGCCCAAAAAGCATATATATATGTGTGTGTGTGCATATGATATGTGTGTGTATATGATAAAAATGCATCTATTGTCTTATCCATTGGGGATTTTTGCGTACCATATACATGCATGCATGAATGAATTTCTTTGACTAGACAAATGATATTAACATTTTGCATGAATATATTTGTAAAATTACAGTTGGTGAAATGGAATTTTTTGATTTGAAATTGAAGAATCATACAAATAGAGGTTTATAGCTAGCCCACAAAAAAGAAAAGTATAGAGATAAAAAAAGAAAAAAATATTTAAAGAAAAGAAAAGGGAAAAGGAAAGGTACAACAGTTAGAGAAGAAGAATCACTTTTTATTTTTATTTTTATTTTTTGGGTGAATTTGAATTTCGTACCAAAGACTACTACTATTTACTCTCAAGACAGAGAGAGAGAGAGAGAGAGGCCTCAAAATCCAGGTCCCTAGCACATGACCCTCTACTGTCAGACACCTTGATTCCCTTCTCTCTCTCTCTCTCTCTCTCTCTCTCTCATATATTTTTGGCTTTTGTTTTGCCCTTTGTTCTTTGCAAGAAGTTACCATCCTTCTTTATCCCTTTGCCTTTTTCTTTTCCTCTCTCTCTCTCTCTCTCTCTCTCTCTCTCTCTCTCTCTCTCTCCCCCCTTTATTCCCCTTGAACTCACCCCTAAAAAGAAGACGATCCTCACTCGGATCCTCATTGTGCTCACAAACAACATACCTTCCCTTTCTCTCTCTCTCTCTCTCTCTCTCTCTCTTTCTCTCTCTAACATCTGATCTTGCTCATCAAACTTGGAAAGAAGCCAAACACTATCTTTTGCCCTTGTTTGTTCCCACATAACGCTGTTGTTACTCGACCAAATTAATGAAAAAAACATATTTCTGTTCTTTTCTCTGAAAGAAAACAAAAACAGAAACCGAAGGAGTAAAAATGGCGTCTCCGTCGGAGCTGTCTTTGGATTGCAAGCCTCATCACAGCTATTCGATGCTTCTGAAATCATTCGCAGAAGTACAGCCAGCCGATCAGACTCACAAGCTCGAAGAGTTTCTCTCTCGTCTTGAAGAAGAACGCCTTAAGATCGATGCCTTCAAGCGTGAGTTGCCCCTCTGCATGCAACTTCTCACCAATGGTACGTATACATATCACCTTTTATATTTATACATACATATATATACATATATACATATATAGACACACACACACATGTAGTATCATATGTGTTTGATGATCTTACAGCTTCCATGCCATGCATTATTAAGAAAAACTTATAAAAATTTAACGAAACCTCTGTATATGTATGTGTGTGTGTGTATCTTGATGTTGTCTAAAGTTCATCATTCATGTATGATGTTTTTAATTAGCTTTCCAAATCTTTTTCTTTTTCTACAGCTAGCTTTTTCATTTATAGAAGTGAGAGCTGGTATATAAATTAACAACAACAAGCCTTTCCATTTGTTGCAACTTTATTTGTTAACCTCATTGCACCAAATCCAAAGCAGGCAGTCATTTTCTAAATTATTTATATGCATTACGTGTGTGTATATATATATATATATGTATATATAAGAAATCAAGAAATTCATCTTCCATTTTCAAATGTTATGCTTTTGATCTTTTGCCTTAGTTCCTTTAATTTTCGTTTCATCTCTACCATATCAAATCGATATTAACATTTTTCTTTGTTTTGGATATTTATATATGTATATAATTAGCTATGGAATCTTCGAGGCAACAACTACAAGCGTATAGAGCAAATAACCAATTAGGGCCAATTAGGCCAGTTCTTGAAGAATTCATACCCTTAAAAACTTCAAGCTCCGAAGGCGGCGGCGGCGGCTTGGAAAAGACCACGAACACATCCGATAAGGCAAACTGGATGACATCTGCGCAACTATGGAGCCAAACTAGTGACGGAACCAAACCACAAACCTCCACAAATAGTACAACTATCAACACATCCCAAAAAGACCACCAACAGACAGACCATAACATAACCTTCAACATGAGCCCCAAGCTAGCCTTGGACAGCAAGCAGAGAAACGGCGGAGCCTTCCTTCCCTTCTCCAAGGACCGCAACACCACGTGCCCGGTCAGGCCGCTGCCGGAGCTGGCCCTCGTCTCCGTGGAGAAAGACATCGCCGCCACCACCACCGTGGAGGACAAGAAGTGCTCGGAGGGTGTGGAAAATGGGCTGATTAGGAGGGAAAATTGTGGCAAAGTGCTTGGTAATATGGAAGGAAAAGGAATTAATGGAAATATATCGGAAGGACAAACAAATAATAATAATAATAATACTAATAATACTAATACAAATACCGGGTCTAACACTACAACTAGTACTACTACTACCGCCAATCAAACTCACAGAAAGGCGAGGAGGTGTTGGTCGCCGGACTTGCACCGGAGATTTGTGAATGCTCTTCAGATGCTTGGTGGTTCTCAAGGTATGCTATGACTAAATAGAAATAATGATCAAATAGTAATTATTCGAATCGTTAATTAAACGGGCATTACTCAAAATAATCAGAAAATAATGTTGTTAAAAATTTCTTGGTTGTCTGTTTAATTAATGATAGTTATTGTCAATTTGCCAAGAATGTTATTATTATTGGTTCTTTTGGTCTAGTTTTTGTTACAAAGTATTTGATTAAATTTTATGTTTGGGATCAATATTGGAAACAGTTGCCACTCCCAAACAAATCAGGGAGCTCATGAAGGTTGAGGGCTTGACCAATGATGAAGTTAAAAGCCATTTGCAGGTGTATATATTTATATATATCTCTTTCTCTCTCTAAATCTCTCTCTCTCCCCGACATGCAAGTCATGGAAAAAGCCTTTGTATGTACTGTCTAACTGTTTTGTGTACTTTTTTTGTTATGGCAGTCTGAATGTACATAATACATATATGTATGTATGTATATGGTGAAATAGTTTTTAATATTATACATGTAATAAATTTTCTTCCATTTTGAACAAAATTACATAATTTTATTTTGGACCCACAGACTATATGTAGATATATAGTTGCATAACTTCTTTAGTACATTTTTTCAAATATCCTTTGTTATACATTAAAAAATAACTTCTACATGTTGATATACATTTTTTCAAATTTTATTAGTACTATTTTACTTTTGAATTTCCATTTCTTCATACTGGTTTAAGAAGCAACAGCACGAAGAAGAAAAATAGAAAGAAAAAAAGAAGAATATTTACAAACAATTAACTATATCTTTTTCATTTTTGGTTCTCAGAAATACAGGCTGCACACTAGACGACCAAGTCCAAGCCCACAATCAGGAGGACCACCAGCACCGCAGCTGGTGGTGCTGGGAGGCATCTGGGTTCCGCCGGAGTACGCCAGCGCCGCCGCCGCGGCCCACGGCGGTGCCCCAGCAGGCCTCTACAGCCCGCACCCGGCGTCCCATGCACCGCCGCACTACTGCGCCCCGCCGGTTCCCCAAGACTTCTACGCCTCGCCGGCACCGGGGCCGGCGCAGCCGATGCCCACCACCACCACCAGCTGCACCACCACGCGCTCCACCACCAGCTCCACGTGTACAAGGCCACGTCACAGACGCACAGCTCGCCGGAGTCGGATGTCCGAGCGGCCGGGGACCGGTCGGAAAGCATCGAGGACGGCAAGTCGGAGAGCAGCAGCTGGAAGGGCGAGAGCGGCGAGAACGGCGGCGGAGAGCGGAAAGGGTTGGCTGCACTGAGAGAAGATGGAGAAGAGAGCAATGGAAGTGAGATCACTCTCAAGTTCTAAGAGAGGTTAATATTAGGGTTAGGATAATATTAGGGTTCTTGCGTGTTTTTTGTCGTATAAGGTCCTAATTAATTATGTTTAAAGTTCTAATTTTTATTCTTGTGTTACATAGTATTATTATTATTTATTTAGTTCGTAATTTAAGTAGTCGAGAGAGCACCAATGAGCATAACGGTACCTAAAATGAGTATTTATTTTGTTCTAATTATATATATATATATATAAAAATATATATATAATTCAATAACTTTTGTATGTCTGATAACATAATATCCTTATTTGAGGATTAAAAAAAATGAAGATTTGAATTATTTTGTGGTCTTTCTGAATTTTTTTATGGTTAAATACTTGTTTGCACATTTTGGCATGTGCATTGAGCGTAGATGCCATGCATGCTAGTATTATTATATCGAGTTTCTTTTTCTTTTTCTCTTTTTCCCCTTTCTTGTGTAATTTGTTTTGTTTTGTTTTGTTTTGTTTTAGATCAAAATGCTACTATACGATTTTTTGTACACCGTACACGTAATTTCAACATAATACTATATAAGATATCCTATAAGATGGTTGTCTAGGGTAGTTTCTGTATTCACTCTCTCTCCTCTCTCTCTGTTTTTTTTTTTTTTTTTTTAATTACTTGTCTTATTCGTCAAATTTTAGTTGATCTTTTTATTTATTAGTCATTTTATGTAGGATGGGTAAATAATAAAATTGTTAAACAGTTGTCTCTCTAATTGAAACGTCTTGATACACATATTATCTTTTGTCATTATCATTTATTTAAAAAAAGATATATCAAATAACTAGAAAGATCTAGGATTCTTGTTCAAGGACGCTTGTTTTTTATTTAGATTTGAGGGTTTTAATGCTCACAGCAGGGTTGCTACTTTCATCTGTATTTTGATTTTTTTTTTTTCATTTATTTAATAAAAAAGAGTTAGGATCCTGATCTAGAATGAGACTATAAAGAGGTGCCAACTTAATTAAGATGTCTTTATTTCCTTTGATGCCAGTTGCTTCTCTGCTATCATTTCATTAAAAACTAACAAAGGTCTCATTATTGATGGAATATGTTTCAATTAAAATAGAATTCTATGCAGATATCTTTTTATACCATGCGTCAATGGCTATACGTTAAAGAAAAAGTGTATTTATGGCGATACGTTGCCATTATACTTTTCTATTGGATTCAATATTTAAAGCTGTAAATTTGCATATATTTTAATGTAATATATTTTATAATAAACGTGAATAACTTTAATGAATTCCTTGCATGCATGACTACGATCCACCACCGACAAACATTCCAAACTTGAAAGTTGAAAGTTTATATATCTCTGTCCCAACTTGTAAAGCAAAGCAAACCTCTTGGTAACCGAGCAGTGATGTGTGTGTGTGTTTTCCCCCCCTTAATAACCGGGTAGTTGTAAGAGAAGATAGCTGAATTGAGATTTTTTTTTTTTATAACTTTTTTACTAATTTATTGAGTAACTGACAACACAAGAAAGGAGCACCGAAAGCATGGCTGCTGATATCTTTCCACCGTAGTCTGCCATAAGCTTTCCCAAGAACACATATTACCAGCACTTTTTCACTTTGTTCAACTTTTTTTTTTTTTTTTTCCGTTGTTTATTTCCAGATTGTATTAAATTCGACCATAAATTTATCACACTCTGTTTAGTCCATTTTTGGCATTCACACCATGCTGGTTTGCTCCAAAATCCAATCTCTTTGGCTAGAAAAAAGTTGCATATTCATACCCCTCAAAAGAAACCTCCCATGCCAATGACGATAATCATGTCTGATTCATTGTATTTCCGCGCATATATAAAGTTCCATGCAAACAAAAATCACCAAGATTCATCTTCAGAGTTCTCGAGAAAATTCTAGCATATACATCTCAAAAGTTTGTGGCTGAATATCTCTCTACTTTTGTGTCATTATTTTATATATGTATCTTATATACACGCACACAAAGTACATACATGAGAACCCATGTTCATGCGCGAGGTAAAATCTTTACATGAATACAATCAAAAGCTCTATTCTGATCTAGTCACCCTAAAAAGGCAAAAGAAGATTTTGCATGTTAGAACAGTTCCGAATTAAGCATAAATTATGCATTGCCATTTGCAAGGATTCCGTCCTATAAAGCATCGTTGTTGATATCTTCTTCCAACATTGCCGCATCAACAAGAGACTGCAGGTACAAGATATGCAACTTAAATCCAGTCTATGATATGGATAATAGAGGGAGAGAAATGGGGAGCAAATCAGAGATAAGCACCCCAAAGACCTATACATGCTACAAGAACAACATTGTTCAGCCTAATATTTTAAGACAAGGTCACCAAGTCCTGCAAGACACGTTCAAACAACACTACCAAGAAGTAAGAAATTTGCGTCAAACTTGAAACACATACTTTTTCGCCGGTTCACAATCTAAGTTCAAGTAAAATATGCCTTTTTTTTTTTTGGAGGGGGGGAGTTGGCGAGATTATAGAAGAGATAAAGAAATTAAAAGAAAGATGAACTGGCAATATTGTCTAATGATGCTATGATATAGAGAGGGCATTTAAAGGAGACCAATTAAACGAATGACATATGCAAGTTCGAAAAGCAACGACACATATTAGAAAGAAAAAATGGTTTGGGCACCAAATTGCTTGCCAAATTTTGGAAACCAAATTATGTGGCAATTGACTTGTCAAAATATATGGATGAATGAAATTTGAAAATCTTAAACAGGATGTACCATATGGCAAAAAGGGAGTGTTATATATGGGAAATGATAGAAGATAATTGTATGTGCTATCTGTGAGAGTAACCAATGTCATTACGTAAAGCAGACTGATAGGCTCAAGACTATGAATCAGACACGAAAAGAAAGTGCATATGGAATTTTATCTCTATGGTCCCCTGTACATGGGGATTTTTGAGAGAAGAGACCAACCTGAAGTTCTTTTTCACAGCTTTTACGTCTTTCATTGTACTCTTGTACTTGCTGGAAACTTCTGTGAAGCTGCAGATGGTTCCAATAACATTAGCATTAATCTCCAATCGATGTTAAAACAGAATTTCCCAAAAGCAAATCATTCAACCATTGCAAAAATACCTTGGCCAACTGCGTCTTACGGGAGGCAGAAGTCTTCTTTGCATTGATCAACGCATCTTCCAGTTTCTGCATCCATTATAAAATTCTTTGTCGGAGATAATTGAAAAACATTTTGCTGACAATGGGAAGAGCCATAGTGGAACAAGCAGAATAAAAATGAAACGTTAAACAGATGATGCGGCTATTAGAATAAACTTGCCTTCGACTTTTGCTGCAAGTCCAAAACAAGTTTTCCTTTTTCTTCTAGACTCTCTTCCATCTGCTGAATCTGTAAAGGGAAAAGAATGATAGGTTCTTGTTGGACATATTGGAACCTCAGAAATGGAAAATCAACAAGGTACATAATTTCTCACTGCTAAACAAACGAACCTCCTTTTCAAGCTCTCCGAGCCTTTGCATGGATTCCTGCAGTTGTTCTTCTGCCTGATAACATAAAGAGGAAAATTAAAATGGCAAATCCAATGAATATCAGACGAGTCTATAAACGCCATTAGCTACCTTAATGAGAATATTTGAACATGAACTCACTTGATCATCAGAATCATTATTTGAATTGGATGGATATTCTCTACCATGTTGATCATTTGAATTGGATATATGTTCTCTACCATGTTGATCGGTGTTATTAGACCTGTAGGAGAAAATTTTTGTAATTTTAGTGAAATTAAGTCACACCAAATGAACATATTTAAACTCCTTTCTTCTCATTTTAAGAAGTAATTGCTCGTTAAAAGAGGCATGATGCAGTGAGTTCCATAATGCTGCAAATTTATGCAAGACGATATATCTAACAGCTGGTAAATGTATGGACTTTCATCTCATCTTAATCTATTTACTGAGGCGAATAAAGTATTATGGAAGGAAACTCCGACAGCATCCAATTATCAAAACTCACAATGAGTTGTCACTTTCATATGAAAGATAGAGCAAAATTCTCTGGAAAAATAGTCGATGCACTAGATAACAAACCCAGGACACGGTAATATAAGATTAGGCTCTCCACAACAGCTGGAAAATGCATGGACTTTCATCTCATTTTCCAAAAATATAGAAAGCTCAAAATCTGGACAGTACATACAAATGAATCGAGGTAAAGAAAAAAGAATTGTTTGTTTTTTCCTATCGAAAGACCTGAGGAGACCATGACTTCAGCAATAGAGTTCTTAGACATATATCAATAGATGTTAGTATTAAAATATTTAACTAATTACTGTCCTGTTTTAAGGATTTGCAATTCTGGGCACAAAGAAGGGACCTTACCCATTCCATTTCCTTGACTTTTGATCCGTATCCAGTTCAACAAGTTTAACATGATGCCCTTTGGTTCTATACATCTCCCTATCTCCATCGGGATCCAAAACTTGCTCTCTTTCCCAACTCGGATTGCGGATCCTGCTGTGTCCTAGGTCAGCATCTCCCAGATCTCTATCTTGATCAAACAAACCATTCCTTGCTTGATCATGATTATACACATGCTCATGCCTTCTTTCTCTTTCTTGATCATAGTCTCGAGTCCGGTCACGATCTCTCAACCTATCACTGCTTCGATCACGGTACCTCTCCCGATTATGATCATAATCCCTCCCCCGATCCTGATCTCGATCTCGGTCTCGGTCTCGGTCTCGGTCTCGATCCCAACTCCGATCCCAGTCCCTGCCACTCTCAAAATCATGTCGAAAACTTTCTCCATCGAAATTCGATCTCCCACCTCTGGTCCTCACTTCATTAACTCTTATAACTCGCCCTCCGATGGTCTGTTTCAGTGCTTCATAGTATCAAACGCGCTATACAAAATAAACTAACTTTGCAACGACAAAATTAAATATATAAACTGCATGTTCTCGACGTTGCACCTTTAAATTTTAACTTCATCTCAAATCTATACCTTCTATCTGTTCAACTCGTAATCTGACGACTTAATTGACAACTTTACTCTATAACGAGTATCATCAATTTGTTCGTCAACTTTTCACTCTATACATCACAACTAGCAGATTCGTCAACTGACAGCTCAAAAATCAGCATTTAACTGATATGAGTTTAATACGAACTTAAAACTCAAGGGTTCAATATCGAGAGAATCCAAAATAAATAGCATAAATTCTTAACACACATTGGGGGAATATAAAATCAATAAAGAAATAACTAGTGAAAAAAAAGTACAATCAAATTAATGACTAGAAGGAGAGAAAATAACAGACCCTGCCATTCATTTCTTCCATGGCGTCAATGGCGGACCTAGGATTCGTGAAAGTAACAAAACCATAGCATTTCCCTCTAGTCGCACGATCATTAATAATCTGCACAGCCAAAAAAAAAAAAAAAAACACTTTACCGAAAAATCTACGATTTTTCAACTATTGAAGTGAACGAAAAGCTAGTTTATAAACCAAATTAGGAAATCCCAAATCCTGGGGTTCCAAAATCTCTCAAAATCCCTAGAAAAGGAATGAAGAAATTGGGCAAAGAAACGACGTCGGATTACCTTGACGGCGACGACGGAGCCGTAGCATTGGAAAACGCGGCGAAGGGAGTCCTCGGAGGCGTCGTAGGGGAGGCCGCCGATGTAAATGGAGCTCTCGTCGTCTATGGTCATCGTCGGTCTTTTTGTTGTTTGGTGCTTGTTGTTGTTTGTTGTTGCTGCTGCTGCTGCTGCTGCTGAATCTCTTCCCAGTTTCCAACCCAAGTTTACTGCAATTTTGACGGAAACGGCTTCAAATTTTCTGACGTTTAGAATGCCCTGAACTTCGAAAAATTGTACGAAGACCCCCTCAACTCTAGGTTTGTTACAAATAGCCCCCTTCCCTAGGTTTCCATCGCCATCACAAGACTTATAATTTCTTTTCTTTTCTCAACTTAAAAATAAACAAATAAATAACAACAACAGCAACAAAAATACAAAACAAAAAAATAGACCAGTCGGTTAGCTACCATTAATTTTTCTGTTATCTTTAATGTCAAAATGTCTTATAAACTTTATTTTTGTATCAAAATATCCCCTGATCTTTATTATTTGAGTCAAAGTAGCCCTTGATTTTTAATATTTATATCAAAGTATTCCCTAATCTTCATTATTTCTGTCCAACTGCCTCATCTATCTTATTTCATTTATTTAACAATGTATAATTACCTAATTTTTTTAGAATAGGTAAAAAAATTATTATTTTTTCTATAAAAAGAAAATGTATCTTTTTTTTACCCACTTTTTTTTGGCTTATTTTAATTCAAATTTACATTCATTTATATTTTTTTAAACAAAAATAACTATATAACTTATGTTCGTTATCGTATTGTTCTAACATTACAATTTTTAATTTAATTATGATACCAAAATATGCAAACTAATCATTTTTTAATTTCAAAAATATAACTAAGAATGAGTATCAGAGTAAATTTACAATACTTATTCTCATTATGGGTTTAAACAAACACATAAATGAAATTCATTACAACTATGATTTCAAATTATGTAGGTCAAGTAAATAGCGTATTTGAAATATAAATCTTACATCTAAGTCCTACCAACTATGGTTATGCATAAGTAAATCCATAACCCAAATAAATTTGAATTAAAATGAGTAAAATAAAAATAAAAGTGCGTTAAAAAAGATGCATATCACTTTATTATAATAAAATATATATATACAATATTAGAAAAAAAAATAATATAAATGAGGCAGTTTAATACAAATATTAAAGATTGAGGAGTAGTTTAACACAATATTAAAGATTAGGGAGCATTTTGACACAAATACAAAGTTTGGGGGTAATTTTGACATTAAAAATAGCAGAAAAACTAACAGCAACTAACTGAGGGGGTAACTTGACACACATGTTAAAATTCAAAGGAGCACAATTAGTATATTTCATAATTCATGGAATATATTGACACTAATAACAAAATTCAGATAGAATTAATGTCGTTTTAGGAAATGTTGAATTTCATTTCATTGAAGGTAAATTGATCTTGACCAAGGGACCTAAGGAGGAGTCAAGCCAAACAAGATTATTATAACTAAAACATATGACTAGTCAAATAATGGACTAAGAAATTCTTTTGATGGGAACAATAGCAAATACTAATACTATTATTAAAAAAAAAAAAAAAAAACCTTTTTTAATATCCCTATTTAATAACACTCCGTGAAATAACAGATCTAACCACATTAATCACATTCAACACAATGATCCATTTTCAAAAATCATATCTTCTCAATTTTGCTCCCTCTCATTCTGCGAGGCATCCTGCTACACGAATTGAGAATTATAGATAATTGAAAAGTAAATTTAAATTTTTACAAGAGAAAACGTTATGGACAATTTTTATAATTGTACTAGAAAACAGTCTTAAAGCGTTTATCAAATTCTTAAAATTATCGTAGTTTGCGCAACCATGTTTTAGATTTGAGACAGTATGCTCGTTTTTTTTTTTTTGGTAAATCAATATGCTCAAATTAAAAAGTAACTAATGATGCTTCTTTTTAGATAACTCGTTTTAATTACCAGTCAAAAAGTCTGCAATGAGATTCCTTTTCAACTAGGAAGACAAATTAGATGTCAAAGTTTAATGAGTCTAATCAATCAGTAATAATTGTGAACATAAAGGTGGACCTTTTTAGTCTGGTAATGCAGCTGGCTCTCGTGAAAGATAATCTCCGTATTGTTGGTCATGGGGACATTCAATCCTAATTGTACTGTTTTGTCTCATTTAGCTAATTATTTACTGTTAAATTACTTTTTTTCTTTTACCCAATAGTTCATATTTTTTGTCTTTAATTTCTTTTTTTAAATAGTATTCAAAAAGTATCTCAAGACTGAGCACGCGTATTAAGGTTTAAATTGTAAAATTTAGATTTAAATTATTTATTTATTTAGCAAGGTATTTTAATTATTTAAGTTAAAAAATGTAAAAACTTAAAATTTGTTTGGAAAAAAAATCAATATAAAACTTATTTGTTTGTCTCAAAATTCTATGTAATTTAAAAATAAAAATCATCTTATTTGAACTTATTTATATAAATTTATAAAATTTTCGAGTTTGAGTTATAGAATTGTGTGAATGATAAAATTGAGTAAAAAAGCTAAAAATTGAATTATGATTTTTAAATTTTAATTATGCATTTGGAGGCATGCTGAGTGTCAAATCCTCTTTTGAAACGGACAACTAGTTAGGATCAAGTTAAGTTCATTTTTAACAGTTGAGCTAGGGAGAAGATTAGATCCTAATCAGCCTATTAATTAACTGTAAAATCATAATCAATTATGACCGTAAACCCTACCACCTAGCCAGCTAGCTAGCTAGCTAGCAACAAAAAAGGTTTAGGTCTTGTTTGGTGAACAAGTTCAAATTGTATTTTTTTATCTCAGTTTTTATCTTTTTCTGAAAAAGTTTTTATCTTTTCTGAAAAGTCAACAAAAATTTTTATCTCAAACTGTACTTTTTCAACTCAAACTCATTCACCGAATGGATCCTTAATCACAAGAATACAAGTTGACTGCAATTAGGATTTGCCATGAAGTGAGTAAATCTATGAGATCAATTAGAATTTATAGGTTGTTTGGTGTGCTGGTTCAAATTAATTTGGATCATAATTCTTTTTTATATTAATTTTATTATTTATAATTATTATTATAATTTTATAATTTAAATTTTAAAAATTCATAATTTTAATTTATATATATGAGTTTGAATGAAACAATTTTTTTTAAAGTTACATAGAATTTCGAGACGAACGAAATAAACTCCATATTATTTTATTTTTTCGAATACATTTCAAGTTTTTATACTTTTTAAATATAACAATTTACAAAAAGCACAACTCAATTCAACTCAAATCAAATTTCCATCCATGCACGAAACACATGCTTAGTCATCTATTTACCATTTAAAACCGTGCTCAAAGACATTTCTCATAAGCATGTCATTCTTCACAAGCTCTGGAGTCAAAAAAAAAATTTTTTTTTTAATAATAAGTGTAAAATTGTAGTTTAATATTGATATTTGTATCCCTATTTTAATTTAAATCATATTTCTTCCAAAAAAATACAATCCAGTCTCCTTCCTCGGCCTCAACTAATATAAGCTGCTAATGGCACGGTGCATGATGTCTTTCTCAGTTCTCATATTATAATGCGTACAAAGGTTCTTTTATATTTTATAAACTCTTGTTCGGTTAATAACTTGTTCGACATTACGTGTATATTAATTGAAAATGAAAATTGGAACATCTTTTAAATAAAATTGAGTGGCATCTTTTTTGTTTATGATCCGTTTGGAGATGTCCGGAATAGTATTTTAAATGTTTAGTTGAAAATGTATGTTTAGAGGAAAACTTTTGAAAAAATTTTGTGATACAAAAATAGTGCAAAATTTTCAGTTGTATTAAAAAAAAATACAAAATATATATTGTCTTATTCTTATCGTCATTATGAGTATTTTAATATAAAAATTATCTTATTTTGATACAAAATGAAAAAATTATGAATTTTTAAAATTTAAATTTCTTAAAAAATGAAATAAAGAGAAATTTTAATATAAAGTATGGATTTTAATTTCAGATGAGATCCGGAGATTCTGTCCCAAAATATCCCAGATAACATCTATATATATATATATATATATTTTAAAGGTAAGAATGCAAAACATAACAAAATAAGAGGGTGTTTGGTGAATGAGTTTAGTTTAAGATTTTTAAGTTTTAATAGTAATTTTTCAGAAAAGACAAAAAACTTTTTTAGAAAAAGAAAAAAATAATGATGAAAAAAATACAATTTAGTTTAAACTAAACTCATAAACAAACAACCCTAAAGGCATATAAAGTTCTTAGAAAGGCGTGCCTGCCTCCAACTTCTGGTCTATATATATTTTTTTAAAAAGACACGCCCACATTGGCAGTTTGCAAAATCACACATCTCCTGATCTCAAAAATATATAAACAAATGACAAGACCCTCTGATCTCTTTCCTTTAATGGCCAGAATTCAATTACTCCGGTGATGTCTCCGACGAGAACCTGACAGAGTTTCTTGCAGTTGCAGACCAAAATCTCGACGTCCGTTCTATGATCTTCAGCCTCATCTCTGATCTCTCTCTCTCTCTCTTCTCAGTACATGTATGATCAGAATCTCTCACCTTTATTTTATTTGGTTTCTTCTCTCTCTCTCTATGTATTATGTTAGTAATATATAGAGAAACACAAGCTTCATGCAAATATTTTACTGTCTTTCTCGTTTAAAGTTTTATTCTTCACAGGCAGTGACAGACGTAATTTCTTAGTCATATTGTAGAGAAAGTGAAGAAGATTATTATTGTAATAAAACTCTTAATTTGGAAGTCCCGGAGTTGTTTTTTCACTTTCATACATTCCAAACAATTTCTTTCTTCGTTTTGAGTAGGAAAAAATATATATATATATATATATTTCTTTGTAAATTCTGAAGCTTATTACAGACTTACAGTACCTGTTTGGAAGCAATATTATTGTCTCCATGGTTTGACTTAATTATTGAAGTTTGTTTTTCTCTGATTCCAGGTTATTTTCTTGTCCTTTTTTCATAATTAGAATTTGGGAATAGGTTTTCTTCAATTTTATTTATGGTCTCTCTCCTGTCACTTCACAGGTGCTCTAATATTTTATAAATGGATTTTTTTTTTCTTTTGGGATATATTTTATAACATTTTCTGACGAATTGTTATTCAATTCAACCCCTACTTAGAATAGTCTAGAATAACCACTCCTTGAGCTCATTCAGATGATACCGTTTTTGTTATAAAATCTCTCTCATTTTCACCTCGACTTTGACAACTACCAAAGCTATATATATACATAGAGCCACAATTCTCTAGCAAATCAAATCAAATCAAACCACTTAAAAGATTCTAACAACCCAACATTTAATATCACTTATGATCTCCATGTTTCAGCTCCAAATCCCTCTGTCATTTCTGACCCAACTGGTAGTCAACAGTGTAACAGTTTATTTTATTTTATTTTAATTAATCTTTTTCAATATAACTATTTTTTTAATTTTTGAAAAAAAAAAGATCAATGATATTATCACATCCTTGTTTAATGTTACAACATGACAGAGATTAAAAAATTCTGACAGAGATTATGGATAAATTATCAGCTAACAAACAAAGACTTGTGGAGTCCATCAAGTATATGTAATAACTACGAGAGTCTACTTAAATTAATAATATCGTTACATCCCCACCTGACACCACTATAAGAGTCTTTTTGAACCCAAAAATATTATCGTAAAGATTAATAATGTCGTTACGTCCCCTCCAGACACCATCTTAAGAGTCTATTTGGGTTCAAAAATATTCTCGCAAAGATTAAGGAACAATTATCAGCTTATAGGTGAAGACTTATAGAGTCTATCAAACACATAGCTTTAGTTTGGTAGGTTAATTGGAGATAAAATTTTTAAGTTAGAGTTGGTTGATTTTTCAAAAACTAATTATAAAATTTATTAATTTTTTAGAAAAAAAATAAAAATTGAGATAAAAAAATAATTTAATTAGAGTTAAATCTGAATACCAAATGGAGGCATAGTATGTGGAATAGACTCGCTATTGTGCTTGTGCAGGGTCTGCATGGTTGGTGAGGAACAGAGGCATAAAATTAAGCCAACCTGAGGAAAACGGTATGGAATACGCTACATATAAGTAATATATAGTGTTGAACAACAAATGTATAGATCTGCATCGGCTTTTGAAAGATATGGACTTACGATAATATCTATACATGTATAACAGCGTTTTTGGTCTTAACTGTCTCCAGCGTCTTTCAGAATTGGCTTTTGTTGTTGCATTTGCATATTAATTTTACATGTCTCTTCTTTCTCTCTCTTCTCTTATGAATGATACGGATATATACATTGTTTGTCTGATGCTGTTTCTCTCTCAAACCATGACTTTGCGCAGAGTTGATTAGGGATATTCTTCTTTTTTCCTTACTTAGCAAATAGCCAACACACGTGATGATCAAAAACACAGAGAGAGAGAGAGTGAGTGAGTTTTTTTTTTTTTTTTTTTTGGTGGGTGAGAGAGATTAGGTTTAATTGGTGATCATCATATGAGCTTCTTCTGGTTTTGTTTTGTTCTTCTTTTTGGCTGTGCCGGTTTTTCTTGTGATGCTGATGTGTCGTCTCCCATGCTTTTTTCTGAGCTGGTTTCAAGTTTCACTCGATCTTTTACTTGATCGAAATGACACCAGTGATATAAAGTACCATCCACTAATTAAAAAAAAAAAAAAATCTCATAACACGGGATTCATACATAGAAGACATCTTTCTATTGGTAGTGGTGTTTTTTGGTGGTAATGCGAAGGGACCTACTGCCATGTTTGATTCTTGGAGCTTGGTTTTAGACTTGTCTGTCCTAAAGTAACACGAGAAAGAAGTAAATAGTCTTTTTGTATAAATAATTAATATAAATAGCAAGTTTTAAAAATGTTTAAAGTAAATAATAATTTTATTAAGTAAATGATTAAAGTAAATAATAATTTTATTAATTTTATTAACTTAGGTCCAAAACCACTTTTGAAGTCATCCTCCATCCTTGTCACTTTTAGATGGGTGGTTTGAAAATTTTAATTTCAGATAACCAAAAATGAGAGTTAATATTGTATATTAATGTCATCCTAAAATTAGGGAGTCAATTTAAGAAGAGAGAGTGTTATTTTAGGATAGTTTTGAATAACTCCTCCAATAATGTGATTGTAATTATATTTTTATGAAATTTATTTATAATACTCGTCATTTGTAGGTTTTTCTCTCTTCTTCTAGTCCGTTTTACATTAAATATATTTTTTTTGAAGGTTTTTACATAAAATATATGTATTCTCCATTTCCTTTAATTTTCATTTTCAAATTTTAGTAAGTGATACTCCAAATGGGGGCCGGGATCATGCAAGGGTGAACCGCGGGTGGTTATCGGACAGTTTATGCGGTTTTTTTCTTGATGAATGAATTGGGCAGTTTGTTGGGCAGTATGAATTTTGCCTATTTTTTGTACTATAAATAGATTTTTATTTTAGAGACTTAAGTTGATAATTAGAGAACAAAGTACTGTCTAAAAGTTCTATGTGTATATGTAAGTTGTATATATAAGAAGCCAATTGTTTCTTATTCCAGCGGGTAAATGTTTAGAACAAACTAACTGCCTAAGAGTTCTTAATAACCCGACTTAGACATGGATTATATATATATATATATATGTGTGCGCGTGCGCGCTATTGTTAGTATTCTCTGTGTGAGAGTATAAGGTACAGACTTCGGAAGGGAAAAGGACGTGGGCCTGGCATTGCAATTGGAATTGTCATGATATAATCTAACGGTAATTTTATTATGACATATAAACTTCAAATCTTCTATCCTATTTAAAAAAAAAAAAAAAAAGTTGGAGGGACAAGAATTTTGAGCAGTATTCAACCCTAGAAAGAATCCTATGGTTGATGTTCCAACACGTTCAAAAGTTCATTCATGTTTAAAGTCATGAACCAAGATCTTCCTTTGCCCACATAAACACGAAAAGCAACTTGCAGTCGCCCAGGGCTCCAGCTGATCTTATGATCAGTTCAGTTCTCACATATATAAATATAAATATATATTATATAACACACACACACACACACACACACATATATATATATATATATCTATATAGCTACAAAAGCTGGTTCACACTTCTCTGTCCACTTACTAGAAAACAAAAACCCAGACCGATCATGCAAACTCTGAATATAAACACACACACACACACACACACACACATAAATAGACATGGATATTGAAGCTAAGTCTGGATGCTATGTATTTTAGTCATTTTTCGCGTTTAAGTACTTTTTGTGTTTTGTCAGTACATTAATCATAATAATATGTTTGATGAAAAGGATTTTTCATAAAGCTATCTTACAAACAAGTCGTACTGCTCTTCAATTGGGTCCAGACCAATTCTCTTGTGGTCATCTATCTGTTGACCAACCCTTCTTATTATTATTATTGTTGTTGTTGTTATCAAGACGAGCTAATTAAGCATTTTCATTTCATTTTTCGTATTTAATATTTTTTTCATTTATTATCTCTAATCTATCTAATGCAAGTAGAGAACATGTTTACGTGGGACCATGTACTTCAACTTTTTTTTTTTCCCTCACTTCAACTTTTCTTTTCTTTTTTTCTTTTTTCCTTTTTTTGGGAAATGTGTTGCTTTTCTTGTGAAAGAATATATAAAATCACATTAGAAATCATTTATTTTATTTTATTTGACTTAAAGATAATGGTGTATTAAGTAGATAGTTAATCATAGTTTATTTAGATTATATACTTATTTAGTAGGAGCTTCCTAAGTAAGGATACTGGCCTTGATAGTATTTCAGAATGTCAAGTGTGGTCTACAATAATGATAATAAAAAAAATTTGACACTAATAAAGTTCTACTAGTAGAGTAATCTTGAGTAGTATTCTCATTTTTCTTATGTAAGATCTGTGTATCGTGTTTTCAAAAGTTTTCCTAGTATTTACAATAGAAAGCCTCCAAAAGAATTTGAACTATCTATCCAAAAGAGAGAAGAGGTTCGTTTAGTGAATGAGTTTGAGTTGAAAATTTTAAGTTTAAGTTAAAATTTTTAATAACTTTTCAGAGGAGACAAAAACTTAAAAAAAAAAAAAAAAAAAACAAAAATTGAAATGAAAATTTTGAGTTTAAATTCAAACGCCAAACGAGACCCAAGCCTTCATATCCCAGACTCTCATTTGAACCAATTGAATTAAACACTCCTTGGGTTGAAGTTTTCATTCTCGTAATCTTAATAACTATAATTATTGTTATAAATAGAGAACACCTGTTATAAGATTTATTATTAGAAAGGTGAAAGAACAAACACACAAATTTTTAAAGGAATTCAATTTTAAAAGCGCATACTCAAACATTGAGACGAATCTTTATAAACTTAATGTTTGTGTGTGTGTGTGTTTTTTTTTTTTTTTGTTTATTTATTTTTATAATTTTTATTATTCTCTGTAATATAAAATTAGGACATCTATATAATTCCGAACAGGTTGGACGAAATGAAACTAGCTATTTACATCTGAAATGGTTTTCTTTTTTCTGCTGAACATCTGAGTCGGTATTCACTTTTGCACTAAACACACCTGTTTTCCTCTCATCTTTCTCAGAGAATATACAGATCTAGCTGAAAGACGAAAACCACTGTCGACTCGAGATTTCATGTTATATCTCTGTGTTCTCTGCTTCGTTTTTTTTTTTTTTTTTGGTTCATTTTCTCTTTTATTTTTACTTCAACTTTCAGCCGTTACAATGCTTATTACCACCTTTTCAAAACTGTCTTCTCTCTTTTGAAAAAAAAAAAAAAAAAAGGAAATATTTTTGTACCGTACGTTCAAAGATCCCCCCACGTAAACGTGTCCAAAAAGTCCAATGATAAATATTAAAATTTATATATATATATATATATATATAGGTATACAGATATCTTCATAACTTCTTTTGGTGCAATCTCTTTTTGTATTTTATGTGATTTTCTCTTTGGTTTGTTTTTCAACAGTTTCAGACATGCAAATGAGGTGCTCTGATCAGAACACAAGCATGGTTGAGAAGCGATCGGTGTCCCGAATGAAGCCCGACAACGAAAACGGCTCGAAACGTGAAGAAAAAATTACTGTAACTAATAGAAAAGGAGGCAATAGAAGAAGAAGAAGAGGAAGAGGAAGATCAACAGAAGTCCAGAAGTTTCCAGAAGAAAATCTTAGTTCAGAAGTGGGTTCTGAAGCCTCTTCTTGTTGTAAGAGTTCTGTAATGTTCCAGAGAAGACCTGGCTATGGCCAACTGGGGTCTAAGTGCATGGTTAAAGCCAATCACTTTCTTGCAGAGATAACAGACTCGGACATTTTTCACTACAGTGTAAGTTTTTGTAATTTCATACAAGTAAAATAACTTACTCTGATTGGAGATATGAAGTTGAGATTTTCTCTTTTTTTTTTTTTTTTTTTTTTTTTTTTTTTTTCAGGTTCAAATAGTACCTGAAGTTACTTCTTCGAAATTGAAGAAAACTATCTTGTCCAAATTGGTGAAGCAAAACAAAGAGACCAACTTGAGTGGTAGACTTCCTGTTTTTGATGGAGGAGAGAATCTTTACACAGCTGGACTTCTGCCCTTTACTTCAAAAGAGTTCAAAATAAGTTTTGGTGCTGATGAGGATGAGGAGACAAACAATATAAGGTAGTGTATATATGTATATATATGAATATGTTATGTAGGAAATTTTGGTTTATATGTTTGCTTTGTGTGAATTTTGGCCAGGAAAAGGGAATATGATGTGACAATAAAGTTTGTGGCAACTGCTTGTATGAACCAATTATGCGATTTTCTTATCGGGAAACAAGTTGATACCCCTCGAAAAGCGCTTAACATAATCGATGTAGTTCTAAAAGAGCTCACTGCTCAGAGGTTCAACTTCTCTTGTTTTGGTACTTTTGTAGTTTTAATTTCCTTAAAATGGTCTAAATTTGTTCTGTCCAATGTACCTCTTATGATCTGTGCTGTTCAATCTGGTTGTGTAGATATATAGCAGTTGGAAGATTCCTGTATTCTCCTTGTATTAAGAAACCGCAGCCGCTTGGCGGTGGCTTGCAATCTTGGAGAGGTTTCTACCAGAGTATAAGGCCTACTCAGATGGGATTGTCACTGAATATTGGTGCGGTTTTATACATTTTTAACTTTTGCGTCATTTTTTGGTATGGCCACTTATGTTACCAATGTTAATTATGTAACGTACATGCTCTTCTTTTGTTTGTTGTTAAATACGCAGATGTTGCATCGACTGCATTCATAGAACCACAACCAGTGATAGATTTCATTGCACGAATTTTGGATAAGGATGTGTTTTCAAGGCCATTGTCTGATGCAGATTGCGTTAAGGTAAAACAAACGGTTATTGAACTATACTTTTTTTTTTTTTTTTTTTAAATTTCCATACATGATTCAATCAATAGTGTCGTGTTTAGGAGGAAAATTTTGCATAACTAGGTTACTGCAGGTTAAGAAAGTCCTTAGAGGTGTCAAAGTTGAAGTCACGCATCGAGGGAATTTTCGAAGGAAATACCGGATTTCAGGGTTAACATCACAACCTACAAGAGAACTCGTGTATGTTTCAAATCAGAAACTGATTTTCTATCTTCTTTTTTTTTTTTCCTGGCAAGATGATTGAGTTACTTGTGAATTTTTCTCTTACTATACAGTTTTCCGGTTGATGAGAAAATGACCATGAAATCGGTCGTGGAGTACTTCCACGAAATGTATGGATACACCATCCAATATTCTCATCTACCTTGCCTGCAAGTCGGAAACCAGAAGAAGGTGAACTATTTGCCAATGGAGGTAGGCACTTCTCAACAATTTTCAATGGATTTCTGTTTAAACCGAATCGAAGATTCTCTTGTCCGAACATTTCTTGTGATTCTTGTTCCAGGCTTGCAAGATCGTCGAAGGACAGAGATACACGAAAGGACTTAATGAAAAGCAGATAACTTCTCTGCTCAAAGTGTCATGCCAAAGACCCCATGAACATGAAGCTGATATTTTACAGGTTCACATAGCCAATACTTGATTGTATTTTTCAGTGAATAAAACTAATAAGTGAGAACCAATTTGAAACTTATCCAGTATTTTTGCAGACAGTTCACCAAAATTTGTATGCGGAAGATCCATTTGCAAAAGAGTTTGGGATCCAAATCGACACCGAGCTTGCACACGTTGAGGCAAGGGTCCTTCCAGCTCCATGGTAATTAAGTTCAGAATTCATTTTACTATTTCATTCCATATTCAAACTCAGCCTTGTAATGTGACACTTCACTGAATTCGTCTTCTTCCCTGTCTTGTAACAGCTGAAGTATCATGACAACGGAAAAGAGAGAGAGTTTTTGCCGAAACTTGGTCAGTGGAACATGATGAACAAGGTTTGTAAGAGACTCTAGTATAGAGATTTAATGTAAAAATCGTCTAAATATTCGAAATAGAATCCAGTATTTTGTTTCCCTGAAAACGCAGAAAGTGATTAATGGAAGCACTGTAAGATATTGGGCTTGCATCAACTTCTCGAGAAGCATCCAAGAGAGCACTGCTCGGGATTTCTGTCAACAGTTGGTTCAAATGTGCCAAAGCTCGGGGATGGTAAAAGCTTTCTTGTGTCATAACATTTGACATTGGCATTTGAAGTCATATTTAAAAGTTACCTATGTTTGGATCTAATAAAATTGACATTTGATCGCAGGAATTTAGACGTGATCCTGTGATACCGATATATTCAGCCAGGCCTGATCAGGTAAAGAAGGCGCTAAAATATGTATGTTCTGCTGCTGCAGATCAACTTGAAGGAAAAGAATTGGAGTTACTCATTGCCATTCTTCCGGATCACAACGGCTCTTTATATGGTATGCAATTGGTAATGATCTTGACAAGTGAAAGATGGTTCTCTCTATGTGTCAATGCTTTATCACAATGCCATTATCAAGTTGAGCTTGAACTTCCACGGAGTTGAAACAAATGCTTCTCAATTTCCCGTACTCTAAAGAATCTTCACTTTTTAGGACCTTAACAAAAAGAGGAAGTCTATTAAAACTTTTTTCGTCTGTTTTCAGGTGATCTCAAGAGAATTTGTGAAACAGACTTGGGGTTGATTTCTCAGTGCTGCCTAGCGAAACACGTCTTCAAGATTAGCAGACAGTACCTGGCAAACGTGTCACTGAAAATCAATGTGAAGGTCTCTCAACATGAAGCATCATCTCTCGCAATTCCAGCTAATTACGATTTGCCACAAAAAGTTCTCTCAACATTATTATTATTATTATTATTATTATTATTATTTTGAATTGTTCTCCTTCTTCTCTCTCTCAGATGGGAGGAAGAAATACCGTGCTTTTAGATGCTTTAAGCTCAAGGCTTCCGTTGGTTAGCGATGTTGCAACAATCATCTTTGGCGCTGATGTTACACATCCGGAATCCGGAGAAGATACTTGTCCATCTATAGCAGCTGTGAGAGCAATTTGAATACTTTTGTTTGATCTCTTATGCTTGTGTAAAGTGTTCGAGTCACGAGATTGACTTTATGCAGGTTGTGGCTTCACAAGATTGGCCAGAAGTCACAAAATATGCAGGGCTAGTTTGTGCGCAGCCTCACAGAGAGGAACTTATTCAAGATTTGTTCAAAACATGGAAGGACCCTCAGCAGGGTACTGTCAATGGTGGCATGATAAGGTACTACTCGAGGCCGAAAAATGACCTTCCTTATGATTATATCGGAATCATATTTTTTTTCGGCATCTTATGTGTGCTCTGCATGACCATAATTTTAGTTTTTGGCCTAGTTTAATATGATCATATAATTGCAACAATGAGAAGAGTAGTGTTAAAGATTCTAACGTTTTAATACCAGCTCACGGGACAGCGAGTTGTTATCTTTTTACTAAAAAATGAGTAGTTGGTATTAAGAAGTTGGGATTTTTATTCAAAAAGGATCTTGTCTTTTTTTTTTTTTTCTCCGGTACTTAAACCCGAATCCCGTCTAGACTTGGAAGAGGTATTGATCTCTTGGATGGTATCTGCATAAAGCATTCCGGAACAAGTTGATGGCATTTGAACTTAAGAATTGAAATTTACCGAAAGTAAACTAAGTCATGATTTTGCAGAGAACTTCTACTTTCATTTAAGAAGGCCACTGGACAAAAACCATTGAGGATAATCTTCTACAGGTATCTAAGGATATAAGCCGAAATTCCAAACTCCAAAAATTAAGGCTTTATTAGATCTACACGTGTTTGTTTCGTAGTATCAGATTGAAAAGTTTTGATTCAAAACCTTTTTGCTACGGCGTTTTCAAATTTACAGAAATTTGAAAATTTTTGGTTCTAATTGTTTCTTATGCCATACGTTACACTTGTAGGGATGGTGTGAGTGAGGGACAGTTCTACCAAGTTTTACTCTATGAACTCGATGCGATTCGCAAGGTCAGTTTACGGAATTAATCCTTTTTTTTTTTTTTTTTGGTTTGTTTTAACCTCGAAAACGCCCTTTTCTTGTGGTTATATTTTTGCCCTTTTGTGTCCAGGCCTGTGCATCACTAGAACCTACATACCAGCCTCCGGTGACATTCATTGTGGTCCAAAAAAGGCACCACACTAGACTCTTTGCAAGCAATCACAGCGACAGAAGTAGCACTGACAAGAGTGGGAACATCTTACCAGGTACTACATTCAACGAATTAGTTAGTAACCACATATTCCTGGTTCCGAGGATTGACACGCAGTGACGAAACTAACAATTATTTAAGTGGAGCACGTGTCCTCATTAACTTTAGAAATTTTGATTTTTACATCATCTCTTTGGTAAAAATTTCAACTATGTTGACAAGATATTTCGACGCCGTTACCATATCTCATTGGCAAGATATTTTGACTCTGCAACCGATTATGAGATCCTATAGTTTGGTATGATAATGCAATTTGTGTCAAAAAATGCAGGGACAGTGGTGGATTCTAAAATCTGTCATCCCACTGAGTTTGACTTCTACTTGTGCAGTCATGCAGGAATCCAGGTACATTGATTTAGAAATTTAGCTAGCAATTAACAGACCACATTTCATAAATTTATTTTTGTTTTCTGATGAAAAGAAAAAGTACGGTCAAGGTAAAAAAATTTAGTCATAGTTGTTCGTGACAATGTCGATAAATATCAACAATATCGGAGAATATCAATGATTTTGTGAATAATCATTGAAAAATCCTCACAATATCGATGATGGTCAAGAAAATTATTCATTCTTAACAAAACATAAAATAAAAATTTGCAATACGTTTGTCTCCTTTTTTTTTTTTTTTTTTTTCATTGACTGTAATGTTGATGTCGACGTAATAGTCAAGGTTTTAATTTCTGATTGATGTTGATAGACAGAGAAAAAATAGACAGAGAAAAAATGTGGATACATAATAGTAAGACATACTGTGTGTTTTTTTTTTTTTTTTTCATTTTAAATTGTAAGTTTATCTAACACATTAATGTGTATATTGACCAAGATAGGACACTTTGAGTTTGGGATAAGATTATAACTTTGACTCAAGCCACTGATAGACTAGCTAGAAGACTATGCATAGATATAGTTTCCTTACCCAACTAGTTGGGAAGTTTTGGATATATTAATATATATATATATATATATATATGTATATGTATATGGCAGGTCATTGATAATATGTGGTGGAGGATACATAAAATCATGAGAACACACACACACACACACATAAGTTCAAAAGTATTTCAAAAAGAGAGGAAAAAAAAAAGTGTTAGCAAATAGCAAGGAACTTTTGTTGCAAGTATAAATAATATATTTGTATTCACCAACAAAAAAAATATATTTGTTCTCATAAAATAAAAAAAAAAACAAAAAATTGATTATATTCTTATGTCAAGCTTGACAAATGAGATTTGAACCCACAAATTAAACATCTATTTTACAATATTTTCCTTACAAAAATTTAAATTTACTATTCAAATTTTGAATTTGAATTTGCTATTTAAATTTTCTGTTTAAATCTATGATTTAAACGTTACCTTACACTAAATTTGGCATTGGCAGGGGACAAGCCGACCTGCTCATTACCATGTTCTGTGGGACGAAAACAATTTCAGCGCAGATGACATCCAATCTCTTACAAACAACTTGTGTTACACGTAAGAACCTTTGTTCCCATGTCACTATGTGAGATCACTAACTAACAAATATTATTAAATGGTACTTCTGGTGTTCATCACTTATCACTCATTAATAGAAGGCGGGTCAACGACATGGGACTCACCTTCTATTAATGATAACGTTTAGTATTGATGGCGTCCACAGGCATTTTACCTAACCATATGATCTTCTTTACTGTATGGTTTTGTTTATTGGTTTTCAATGATTGGATTTCAGGTATGCTCGGTGTACAAGATCTGTCTCTCTAGGTACCTAATCTAATACACTGCCTATTTGGTATATAACATGCCATATCAAATGAAGTTTTTAGCACCTATATTATATATATATTTTTTTTCTAAAAATCTGAAATTAATAATTTAGTTATTTTATATTAGTGAATTATTCACATCATACCCTAAATATTTAAGTCCTGTATCACAAAGGATTTTAGTTATTTGCTTTTGTTTTGTTTTGTTTTTTTTTTTTTGGGAGAATATAGCAACTCAATTACTTAGTAGCATCAAATTCATGAAAGAAACAAATTCATTTTCCCGTGCCATTTTGTTATGAACGTCTGAAATTTTTGCTCAATCAATGAAGACAATTTCTTGGTTTAATTTACACATTAATTAATTGCAGTGCCTCCGGCATATTACGCGCACCTGGCCGCCTATCGGGCTCGGTTCTACGTCGAACCCGAATTGCAAGAGAATTATGCAAAAAAACCTACCAAAAGATGTGTTCAGCCTCTGCCTGCGTTGAAGGAGAAGGTGAAGAATGTGATGTTTTACTGCTAGCTAAAGCCTAACAAGAGAGACTACTACTGGGAACAAAATGTCCACAAATATACATACGTATATATATATATATATATATAGAGAGAGAGAGAGAGAGTTCGAAAACTAGGAAGAGATTTCATAAGCATTGTACATATTGTATGTTGTGCTCGATGTCGCAGTGAGTTTTTCTGCTAAAAATTTTGGCAATGAATCTAATGTTGTCACTCAGTCAAAGGTTTTTATTTTTTCATTACTTTTTTTTTAAAAAAACATTTGAGGTGAAGGATTCAAACTCTTCATCTTATGATAGAGTTAGGTATGAAATTACCGTTAAATTATACATACAACCACACCGTCTATGTTTTTATTAACGAAGAGATAGTTATGAATTTGTCATATTATTAACTGTCAAGCAAAGTAATACTCTACGCATGCATATATATTACTACCTAATTTTAATATTGGACGGAAATTAACCTTCGTGTAACACTCACATATTTTACTTTTAAATGAATCTTTCAACAAGAATCAAAAAATACATACTCTACGGACAGTTTTTAAATATACGATTTTTTTTTAATTCTCTTATGAAATGGTTAAATTTTACTTAATTTGATATGTTTCCTGAGAAAAAAAAATTTAACCTAAAACAATTCCGATTTGCTTTAGCTTTTAAAAGTTGTACTTCAATTTGTCCGATGGTTAAAAACTGTAGATTGTCGGTAGAATTTTTTTTCTCTTCATATTTTATCACATATATTCTCCTTTTACATAATGTTAAAATTTAGTATTAAAAAAAAAATCTTGAAACGTGCCCAAAACATAAGAATATGCGAACAGTGAATTCATTAAATAGCGTTCACCATGCTATCTATTATTGTCATAAGATCTGTAGATCTTCTTTTTTTCACCAAAAAAACAATTTTTACTTGTTAACTAAACCTACTCCGTTGAAATGAGGTCCGACATGCTACAGGAATTAGTTCCATAGTTACTTTAGACGCATAAAAAAAAAAAAAAAAAACAAATATGCTCATGTCTATGCTATATAGTATATGCTATAAGTCTAAGAGCATGTGTCATAAATACAATTTAAGAAAAAAAATTTATGAATTTCCCCTAAACTCTATCATTAGTCTCAACATGTTTCACAAATTTTGAAACATACCCGTTGCACCTAAACTTGAGCTTTTAAACATCTCTAAATTCATCGTTGAATTTTGAAACACACACACATATATATATATATATATATTTTAATTGAATAGCACATGAAATGAGAGAATCGAATTAACGTTCGTTAGCTTTTTTTTTTTTTTTTTTCTGGTCATCTTTTCTTTATTTTAAGCAACTGTTTTTTTGTGGCCAACTAATTTATTTATTTGTGAGTGTATTCATTAATCCCAAAACTAATATCCATAACTCAACAATTCCATTACAAAAATAGCACATTTCAACATTTAACTTAAAGATAAAATCCATGGGACACAACGTGTATGTTTTAAATTTTAGAGAATATATCGACACTACTTACATAACTCATAAGGAATTCGTAAAAAATTCTTATAATATAACGATAATTTTAATATTTTAATTTGGTAAAAAAACAAAAAAAAAATCCAGTGTGTGGTTGCTTTCAATATTTTTTGGTGAAATAAACAAATCAATAGAGTGAAAGGGAAATAAAGAAGAAAATAAGGGTGGCCTCACACTGAAAATCTAAAATCAGAGTCAGAATCTGAATACGAGTTATAGAACAAATACATATATAGAGGCTTTGGGGCTAGAGCTAGTAGTGGCCGCCCGAGACATTGGAAAAGCTGGGCCCCACTGATCTGTCAGTCAACTGAACATTGGGTCAGTCTTCAACTACCCAGTTGTCACCCTCTCAAACCTACCAAGCAAGCAGTTAACCATTTAACGGCTTAGATTAATTGAATTTGAGGCCCTTTGCCTCCTATGTTGTCCTCTGTATGTATGTATTTTATTTGGTTTCTTTCTTCCTTCATTTCCCTCAAAAAACCCTTTTTTTTTTAATTACTTTTTCAAAGGATAAAAAAAAAAACCAGTAAAATATCATTTTAAATTTAAATATAAAATTACTGTAAATTATATATACAATCACATAATAGATTGATTTGAATCATTAAGTTTCATTAAAAAACATATAAAATTAAAACAAATATAAATTATTAACATAATTTAACGAAGATTTGATACTCAGGATTAAAACTTATATCTTATTAATAGGGCACTTTTTTATGTTATATTATGTATTTTTTAGCTGTTGAATCTTTATGAAAATCTGTTAAATTATCATATTTTTCTTGATATTATATAATTATTATATATTTGAGGACTAAAGTTGTACCCTATTCCCATGCTTTGTCACAAAATCATATTATGCAGTTTATCTTTCAAAAAGCATATTTAATTACCTCGAATAAAAATCTAATCTTTATCCTTATAAATTGGACACACTCATTCTCTTCTTGACATATTATCATGCTTTATATACCAAATCTTCGTTGAGATTATAAATAAAATTCAATGGGTTCTAGTCTCCTAGATCTTGCAAGTTGAAAAAAAAAAAAAAAAAAAAAAAAAAAAAAAAAACGAAGAAGACAATTTAATGATATGGGAATTCTCTTGTTCAGATTACTATTACCATATGGTCCAGATCGCACTCTCAAATTTAAGGAAAAAGAAAATGGCCCAATCATAATTCTATGATCTCACGTACACATCGAATGGTCCACATCTTTCCTAGTCAGTAGGTGTGGGACCCACTAAGTTGATGGCTCGTCCTACGTAGCTCCTTAATTAACGAGGAGTCACTCTCACCAAAAATTGACCCGGAAGAAAAAGGACAGAGAAAGAAAGAGGGAAGAAAATGAGTATTATGTAAAATAAATGATTATTTTTATCTATATCCTTAAAATTATAGGGTTTCTTAACTTTTAACCCCTTAAACTTTAAATACTTTCATTTCACTCTTTAAATTTTAATTTTAATCCTACTTTAACCCCTATATTAAAATTTCAGTTAAAAACAGATAAAAATAAGAGAATTAGTCTTACTAAATTTATTTATTTGAATTTCTCTTGCAAAATAAACGAAAAAAATTACATAACTAAATTCATATTTTTTTTTGCATGTTTTTTAATTAGAGTTTTAATAGAAAAGGTAAAATCAGGTTGAATTCAAAATTTAAAGACAAAAGTAAGAATTTTTTAAATTTAAAAGACAAAATAAAAACAACCGTAAAATTTAGGGACATAAAAGAGAAAATCGAAAATGGAATAAGGAAAAAGGAAAGAGGTAATATCATTGTCGACACGTGGGAGAGAACTGACACGTGAATGTGCTTAGTAGGAAGTAGAAACGTAGGAGCTGGCGTTGAGTTAAGGATGGTCCCCAATATAATTAAATGAAAAAAATTCAAAAGTGGGCCCACCAATGCACCTCCCTGTCCCTACCTACAACTTGGCCAGGCAGCTCCGCAACGGGATCACGTGAAATTGACGAAAAATAAAGAGCAAGAAAAAGGCATCTATCGATGACGTTTTGTCGAACGGGACCACCGTTATTCCGCAAGACACCTGTTTATAAAAAGATATCAACGCGTTGTTAAATATATATATATATATATATATATCAATATTTAGCGATTAAGATTGAGATTGATATTCTTAATATTATAATTTAATTAATTGAATAAAATAAAATAAAATAAAATCATATCATGTATTTATATTTCCTGCGTCATTTTACGTGTAAAAGATTTGAACCAATTTTATTCAAATTACGACTTCAGTTTTCACTCTCGACTATGGCATTCCAAAGTGAAGAAAAATGAAGTACTGATTTTTTTTTTTTTTTTTTGTGCATTTTGGGAGGAGAAAGAAAAGAAACGCGTTCTTAAATGTTACGCCAACTTATACTAGAGATATCAAGTCTAATTTAAATTTTTTAAATAATAACTCATATGTTATATTTTTATTGATAAATGTAATTAATTGATGTGATAATAATTCAAATACTTATCAATAAAAAATTAACAACTCATATGTCACATAAATTGATACTCAAAAATTGATATTAGAGTTGGTGTCTAGCATTTTTCTATTGATTGTAGGAAACTTAATATTTTTTTTCAAAAAAAGATTTGAAATCTTTCATATTTATATTAGTGAGAACCTTAAAAAGAATAAAATGTTATTTTATTCTAAAATGGTGATAAATCAAAAGATAAGAACATTACGGATTAATTGAATAAAATATTCAAAATTAGGTTATTCGTACAAATACCCGTTTATTGATTTGGAATTACCTCCATTCTCTTTGGTTGACTAATATTCATAGGCGTCTGATTGGATAATTATATGACATATAAAAGCTAATTCTACTGTAGTTTGATCATTACATCTACATTAAAGTCCATTAAATATTATCTTCGACAGCACTAATGGTATCCAATTATAGAATTTTAATTGGATATAAATGTACCAAAAAAAAAAAAAAAAGGTCTTTGCTAGGAGCATGTACTGAAAAAGTTGAATGCAGTCTAACTATGCGTTCCTTGACATTCAAGGACAAAGAGTACCGAGTCATCTATGACTAAGTGAGAACTTTCATCTTCAATAAATTTTTATTTTTATTTTTATTTTTTTTTTATATCTAAAAAATTATATATTTTTTTCATTTTATTCCACTAAAAATTTATTATCTCTTTCTAGATCCCATAAAAGTTTATCCCCGTCAAGATAATAGACTGACATTAATGCTATTGATATTAATACACCTCATTCAAAAGGAAGCTATATTATTATTTGTGCCGAAAACTATATCATTAATTAATTAACTATATGTGAAAGTAACGTGATGTGGAGATGTCTATTTACGCGTTTTATACAAATAATAATGATAATAATAGTAATAATGTTAAAAAGTCGTAATAAGTTGCCATTTTGTCTAATATGATGATAAGGTAGATGTTATAATCACTAAAACTAAAATTCGTTAGTTTGAATCTACACCTTTTTTTTTTTTTTTTTTTTAATTGTTAATTACACGAGACTCTTTTGACCATTGATTCAAATAAGATAACTCATTACAGCAAAGAAAAGTCATTGACGCTGTTGAGTGCATCATAAAATAATAGAATTGAATCACATATTCTATCGGTTTTACATATGTATTTTTTTTTTTTCTTTCGGTATCATTTTGACAATATATAACAATTGAAAATGTGTAAATCTGAGGTTTACATTCTGTTAACTTTAGCAGTTATGTATTGCGTAATATAAAATTTAAATATATATATATGTATATACTTATAGATCAAATTATTGAAAAAAATAACTTTTATTGAGATTGTAAAATAAAAAATCATACCGTAAAAACACGATGGAAAAGGAAAAGCGACTGGATTTTAAACAGAGGGGGTCGATGAGAGAGAATTCAGAGGACATCTGAGAGAGGGAGTCAGGCAGAGGACCCTTTCAATGGCAGGAGGAAGTGACACAACATTTCAATGTACAGCTCTCTCATGTGACCCAATTCTCTCTCACTTGTTACTTGTTCGCTACTTTCCTTTCCTTTCCTTTTCCTTTCTTTGTTCACTTAATAATATTATTACGCCTGCGGTGGGTAGGGTCCCCTTTGCCTTAACGCCTTTTTCCTATTTTGTTCCTCTGGTTTCGACAGTCCCACATGACTTATGCATGGGAACCATTTTGTTATTATACAAAAAGGCCCTTCATGGTCTGTCTTCGTATTTTCAAAATGGAGGAGTGTGTTCTCTTCTCTTTTCTTTTCCCACCAAATATTTGAAGCCAAACTTTTTATAACAGAAACTGTATTTTCACTCTAATTTAATTGTTAAAACGACATTATCTATTAATAGGATAAAAATACAGTTCTTATCATAAGTTTTTTTACATCTGAATAGGGAGTTCACTCTATTGTCTTGGCCTCATAAAGTTTTAGCCAATTCTTTTGGAAGAAATGTCTTTCATATTATTATCCTCACTTTTAGAGATTTCTGTGATAAAACAGAAAAATACGTACCTATTGAATGGTGGTGAATGTTTTCGGGAGCTTTTTACAGTGTATATAATGCGCCTTTCTAAATTAAAAGTACAATACCAACAGAATCGTGTAAAGATTTGACACTTCAAAAATAGTATTTTACCATAACTAAATAATTCTCAATGTCTACGTTATTTTGACATATGGAAATAATCTTTAATCGAATTCGGAAAAACCGACTTCGTTTTATGTCAGAAATAATATGTATTAAAAAATTTATCATTGGCAATTATAACATCAATGATGAATATCCAATATATACAAATCTTGTAGCAAAAATTTCCTAAATATATACGGGTTAATTTCGTGTTGTGGGTTAATTTCACATCGCGGGTCAATTTCGATTCGTGTTGTGTCCATCCGTAATGGGTTCGTGTCGTATTCGTGTCACGATTTAGTATCACTTTCGTGTCGCGGGTCGTGTTCGGGTCGGGGAATAAAAAAATCGATACGACTCTAACACGACACGAACCCGATATGCGACACGAATTGTCACCCCTATATTTATAATAATAGAATAAGTTGATTAGCAGAAGCAATATGAATGTTTAGTTGTGGGCGGGGGGAAGAGAGGATGCTAATATGCTATGGGGGGTACCCAAGAAACAACAGTTCCGTACGTAATACGTTGAAATTATTGGTGTTTGGTGGAGAGTAGCGGTCCTCGTAGCCAAAACAAGGTTGAACATGTCTCCCACGTTAGACCTTTTCAAACTATTCCTTGATTCCTTTTATCCTTATATAGTAAAGGGTCACTTAAATACGACGGTTCATATATATCTATATATATATGTGTGTGCCCCCCACCCCTCTCTCGCAAGTCACTATATACACACACACACACGCACATAACCCCTTTTGAAACGGCATCAATCAATTTCGAGTCACTCACACCACCCACCTGGTCTAGATCCGAAAGATACACTATCGACAGTGTTACGTTTTTTTTTTTTTACCTCTCAGATGTGTAATAGTAACCATCTGTTTCATATTTTTTCAATTTGATATTATTTAAATCAAAGCCAACTATACTGTTAGATACGCGTTCTGTCGATTCGAAACCCGACAGTAAAAAAGACTAAAAAAACAGAACAATTTCCGCGTTGACTGCTCTAAAGAACACTTACTGCATGTTAGCTGACAAGTACTAAAACGGAAAAGAAAGCCATTTTAATTCTTCTCCCCAAGTTAAAAACTCATATCCAATTTTCTACTAGAATTTCAGTCAAAACTTGAATGATACACGAAAATACATTGGTTTTACATGAATTTGTTGTGTCAAAATTTTTTTTTTCCTTTTTCACGCAAAGTTGTTTTAATTTATCTTTTCATTTTTGGAGCAACAAGGGACGTAACTGTTTTCCTTTTTTTTTTTTTTGGCCAATCATGAAATCGGCAAGAATATGGTAGAGACTCATTGAAAGTTACTGTCGGTAGAATTCCTTTACAGGCTATTAAGATTTTATTGGATGTCATAAAAATCTGGAGTGTATATGAGTTATTGGATGTAGTATCTCATATTATTAGAGTAAGTGAAAAAAAAAAAAAAATTGGAGAAGGAAAAAGAAACCCACCCCCTGCTGACCTTCCACCGTCGTCCCCCTCTTCCGGCAACCTCCTAACACCTATCGGCCCTAGACCTGTGACCTCTCCCTCACCGGAAATCGCCTTTTCCCAGGCGGCTAGCCCCCGGACCTAGGCAACCACCACACCCCCCCGGGCAGGCGACCACCCCCCTCCAAGAAATCTCTTCCCAAGAGTCCATCCCTCCTCCCCCACCGTCGAGTACCTGCCACCCCCCCCCCCGGGCGTACAATCGAGAACTGTCCAGATCCCCCCCGCCCTGACTAGTCGATAGCCTCCTCGCGGGTTGCGGCAGATCGGCGCAACCTAGCCTCCCGCGATGTCGAGTGCCCGTGCCCAGACCGTCGACGCCCCCTGGCAGATCTGCGCAACCCAGTCTCCCCGTGACGTCAAGTCCCTTTTCCTTGCGCCTAGACCCCGACAGCGCCCCTACACCCCTCTCCACCGCAAGCGATGAGCCCCTCCACCCCGTGCCAGATCCGCATAACTAGGGATGGCAATATGGGTCGCGACACGATAACACGAATCGAAAACGATATAAATTTCGTGGGTTCGGGTTGGGAAAAATAGTGGTCGTGTCGATTTCGAGTCACCCGAAATAGACACGGAAAAATCCGTGTCGTGTTCGGGTTGGACCCGTAGAACTCGAACACGACACGAATTTTTCCGTGTCAATTTTCGGGTCAAATGTCGTGTCAATTTCGTGTCAAATTCAGGTCAATTTTGGGTCCAACCAGAATTTGTGTCAATTTCATGTCAATTTTGGGTCCAACCCGAATTTCGTGTCAATTTCGTGTCGCAGGTCAATTTTGTGTTGCGGGTCAATTTCGTGTCGTGGGTCAATTTCGGTTTGTGCCGTGTCAACCCGTTACGGGTTTGTGTCGCGTTTGTGTCACGGTTTCGAATCGTTTTCGTGTCACGTGTCGTGTTCGGGTTAAGGAAGAAAAAATTCGACACGGTTCTAACACGATACGAATCCGACACAGGACACGAATTGCCACCCCTACGCGCAACCCCCCACCTCCGACAGCCCTTCCCCAACGACGAAACCTTCCCAACCCGACCGCCAGCATGCCCGTCTAGAAACCGACGACGAGTCTCCTCTTTCTGATGTCGAGCCTGAAAGTTGATTTTTGTTTTTCAATTTCTTTTTTTTATATTATTTTTTTAATTTTTTAATTTATATATTATGAAACGAGGTGTTTTATAATTATCATATAAAAATAATATCTCAATTATTTAATTATATTTTAATGATTTAAAAATAAAATAAAAAAAAAAGTACGAAAACTCTATTATCTGCTCCAAAAAAGTTTTATCACATTTTGGAGGTTGTGAGAAAATAGCCATGATTTTTTAACGACCACGTTCCAATTATGGCAAGTAGAATGAGAGATAAAAAGAAAAAAAAAAGGGACTGACCAAATAATAGACTCATAGACAACTATAATTTCATAGCTAGCTCCATGACTAGCCTGTCCCACGGCCTGCCAAATTAGAATTTTTCTCTCCCAGACTAAAAATTTCAAAAGTTGCATAAAAATTGTTAAAAAGGTCGGGGCAAAAAAAAGAAAAGGAAATATAAAATAAAAAATTTACAATGAAGAAAAAAAAAAAAAGAAAAAAGAAACGGCTGTTTAATGATAGTTTATTCCGGTTTTATAACCCCAAGTGGATTATTGTCGTCGGCTACGGCTTGCCAAGCCGAAGCCGCGATGAGTGGGCGGCTGTGCCAGCCGAGAGTCAAACAGCCTTCCCTCTCCTCCACACAGTAACCCTCGGCGGAGAAGAGCGTCAAGAGCATGCTGGCTTGCTTGAAGGCGTTGGAGCCCAAGTGCATCGGCTTGAACCCGGCTCGAGCAAGCCGAGCCCTCCACTTGTCGAGCGGCTCGTGGCGCTCGACTCGAGCCGAACCCTCGCAGCACACGACGTTGCAAATCTCCCGCTGTATGTACATCTCAGCTAAGGCCTTCTCCGGCTGATGAAGCGCGCAGGCTTCGAGCGAGTCGAACATGGTGGAGTAGTAGTACAGAGCCTCCGTGAACCGGTCCAAGAACCCGGTCTGGTTGTGGTTCGCCTCTTGCTCCACCACCGTTATGATCTTCGGGTTCAAGCCCCGGATCCAGTTCAGGACGGTGTCGAGCGGTGGATTCCGGGTCGGGTCCGACCCGAGGAGGCGGTGGAGCTGCATGACGGAGTTGACGGCGACGGCCTCCTTGGGGTTGACCTGAAGCATCCACGGCTTAACGTCGTCGAGCCGCGAAGCTGCCACACCGCGGAAGGCGAAACGGACGTTGACGGAGCGGGCTAACTCAGCGAGCCGAAGACCGATCTCGCGGAGAGAGTCGCGGCCGTCGGGGGACTGCGGGCCAATGCCGGTCAGCCGGAGGAGAGGAGGCCCGCCGGGACGGAGGGCCAGGGCTTGAATGAGCGCCGGCCATTGGAGGCCGTGCATGAGGTTGAAATCGATGACGTGGACGCAATCGTGGCCGTCGAAGGCTTCGAGGATTGCTTGATTGGCGGTGAAGTGGGCGAATTTCAGGTACGGGCACGCCTCGTAGAAGTGGTGGTACAGAAACTCGTTCTCGTAAACCGAACTGGAGGGAGAAGTGGGGCCCATTCCGATTCCGATTCCGATTCCCTGCGGTGCGAAAATCCGACGGCTGAGGGCATCGATGAAGTAGCCGGCGACCTTCCCGATGCCGCAATCAGTGTTGACACGTGTCAGCAACGATTGCATGTTCTCGATAAGCGAGCCGGCCATTGAGAGCTCGCCACGCTGGACGGATTCGGCGCACGTGACCAGCGCGTGGACCAGCCTTATCCCGGAATCTTCCTCCATCGCGGTCACCACCATCAGCTGATGATGGGGGGCAATATTCTGGTGAGGCGAGGCGTAGCGTGGTTCAGCCAGAACTCGTTTCCGACCGTCTGATTTAGAGCGACGGGGCCGGCGATGAGATCGGGGAAATCAGGGAGATCGGAGTGGGAGGAGAGAGGAGGAGGGAAGCTGGAACCGGAAGCAGGGTGGTTCAACTCGGAGAGGAGCGAGTCGACCCAAGAGCCGATGTCGGAGGGGTTGTAGTGGACGCCGTCGGAGGCGAGCTGGGAGATGTCGACGGCGGGGGAGTTGACGGCCATGGCGGTCTCGAAGACGTTCAAGACGCTGAGCGACGTGTCGCAGGTCGGAGGAGCGGACCTTGTAGCCAGCGCCGGCGAGAAGCCCATCGATGTCGTTCGCCGGCTTCCCCAACGACGACGATGAGCTGCCGCTGCTGCTGCTTCCGCAGCCGGAGTTGGCAGACTCGTACGGCCCCATAGTCGGAATGTTCTTTTTCTTTTTCTTTTTCTGTTTTTTTTTTTTTGGGATTTATTTCGAATTTGGTTTCTGATTTAGAAGATACCAGATGGGTTTCATTTGGTTTCGTTATTCATTCTAATTTCTAAGAGAAGAGAAGAGAGATATTGAAAGAAAAATGAGTGATTTTTCTGGAGTGATTTTCTGTCGAGACTGTTTTGAGAATGAAAGAGTTGGCGGAGGAAAAGGATTTTCTTTTCTGAGGAGAGAGAGAGGGAGGGAGGTACACGGAGTGGGTGGGAATGTATATGTAATATAAAATATGTAAGGCATGATTTATTAAAAGAAAGTTTTTGTTTTTCTTAATTGATACCCTTCTTTTTTCCTGTATTTATCTCTGTTACCTTTTTTTTTTTTTTTTTTAACGTGTAAACTGTAATTAAAGAAGGAAAAAAAAAGTACGTACTTTTTTAAGCTCATGCATATCTTTCTCCTAACAAAAGGATTTAGGGTTAGTTTGGTTACTAAGTTTAAATTTAAGGTTTAAATTTAAATTTTTATCTTTTTCTTTAAAAGTTTTTTGTCTTTTTCTGAAAATTTTTTTATTTTTTTCTAAAAAGTCAACAAAATTTACTACTTAAACTTAAAAATTTCAACTCAAACTTATTCACCAAACGGGTCCTTAATTAATCATCACTACTTATGGTAGTATAGCAATTGTAAATACTTTTTTAGTGCTCCTTCAATTTCACTTTTATTCTTGAAATCCAGTCTTAAAAGTAGTATGAAATTACTTCTCATATTAATGGTGGACGAGAAACGGAGGTGTAGGAATATTGTTGATGCCATTGCTATTGCTATCATCGTGAAGATCTTTTTTTGTTCTCCTTTAGTCTCATTTTTAGTATCGGAATTCGAATACCCACGTTCTTATTTTGAGATGCAACTTTAAAAGTTACACTTTTTATGAGAACTGTGAACTTGTGCTGAGCCAGATAGCTTCCTCATAGACGATAGAGGGGGAAGGAGCGAGGTTAAAGGGTGTAAAATCATCACTGATCATTTTTCTTTAGTCCTCGAAAAGCACCATGGGTTTGTTTCTTTGTATTTTTAATTGTTCCCTTATTTTAAAAAAAGTTTTAAATGATGATAATAGCAATACTAGCCATAATGATAATGATAAATTATTAAAAAAAAAAAGTATAGTTAAGCCAATGTGTATTTATCACTCGTGTGTTTTTTTAATCGCATGGTGGAGGTCTTAATGTTGCCATTAAGTCGGCAAAGGTGAGGGCATAGAAAGGGACTGGGTCAGCTACTCTCGGCTACGAGTGTTTAACAAATAATTGAATACTAATGAGATTTTCCATTTTAAAAATTAAAAAAATTCAACATTTTTCTAGACTAGCGGGCCTCACAAGAAAATTAAGAGGAATTATTGGTGGTAGTGTGGATAAGCCCTTTCATTTTAGATAATGAGGTTTACATTTAATTATTATAAGTCTTCTCTCCCTTGTTGTTGATCAGAATGTTTTTTAAGGAAAACTTAAGGGGGATCTTTTCGAAATATTGTTGTTGATGATTAATTATTAGATAATTAAACAACAGACAAACATTAGAAAAGAAAAAAAAAAAAAAAAACTAACAGATACCAGAAGTTGTTTGCTCTTTGGTCATTGAAAGAATTAAGAATAGAATTATTAGTCAAATGATCATGTTTTATGGACTTTTAGAGAAAAGCTTAAAATTTAAGCTATCCCAAATTTTCAGCATACGAACAAATTGCGATAATTGAACTATCTAATTTTACTATAAAATGCAAAGTTCAAAATCTCTTTGAAGTTTAAAAAAAAAAAAAAGAAACTAAAAATAGTAGCGATCATAATAGTAATATAGAATGTTGAATTAATATTCTTAAATTTATAATAAATGTAAATTTGCAATGTTTTGCATAGAAAAAGCACTTCTACAGTGTTTGGTGTCAATTAATTACTTAAATAATATTTTAAATTTTATGATTTACATCAGTAATTTATGCAGACTAATTTGGAAATTAAACTAATAAGGTTTAGCAGAACGAAGAGCCAGACTATATATTATTTTGTCCATTAATAAGTTGCTTTTGGCAGAGGGAAGCACATAATGGGAAATTAAATAATATGGACCGCTCAATCAAAACAGTAAGACGCTTGGGATATTGTTAGAGGAATATGCCCTATGATCTCTCTCTCTCTATATATGTGTGCGTATATATATATTTATATAAATTCGAATACGACCTCTAATAGTATCGAAAGCCCTAAATTGATCATAAATTCTTTTAAGGAGACTTCTTAAAAATATGAAATGCCAATTAGCATGTTCTTCAATAGT